>WOXC01012396.1:0-417500 GCA_011680675.1 Gymnobelideus leadbeateri | reverse complement strand
CAGGATGCCCTGGGGCTAAAACCTCTGACTCACATGGGCCTGGGCTTAGCTCCCAGAGTGCTCTGCTGGGCACTCCCTGATGGGCTGCTGGGCTTTCCTCAGTGGGAGGTTAGTTTCTCTGTGTCATTTTGTGTGTTCTAGAGCTCCAGAGGTTGTTTAGAGTCCACTTTTACATGAATTTAGAAATTCTAGGAGCCTGAACTGCACAGAAGAACTGTTTCTACTCAGCCATCTTGACTCTGCCCCCTGAGTTAGTCTATTTTTTAAGGTATTATTTTCCTCAGTCAGGCTGTTGAGACTCATTTCATACTTTTTGTGCATCTTTCTCATTTTTCTTCCCAATTTTTCCTAAACTTCCCTTATCTGTTTTTAAGGTACTCTGTGGCCTGTAACCAGCTCATATGTTCATTTGGAGCTTTTGATAAAGGAGTTCTGACCTCAGAGTCCTCTGAGTGGGAAGGAAATATAGCCAGTCTTTTACAATATACCTACTATGGTAATGTTTTGCATAGCTATACATGTACAACATATACTGAATTGCTTAACTACCAAGTGAGAGTGGGTGACAAGGGAGGAAAGGAATGGATCTAGAACACGAAATATTAAAATTAAATGTTTCAAATATAAAAAAAAATAAGCCCATTGAAACAAAAGAAAGAAAAAAATAAGAAATGTATTTGCTGTATCCCACAAGTTTCCATATGTTGTTTCATTATTCTCATTCTCTTGAATGAAATTACTGATTGTTAATATAATTTCTTGTTTGTCCCACTCATTCTTAAGGATTAAATTATGTACTTTCCAATTAGTCTTTAGTATTTCCATGGCCATTTTATATGAATAATTTTTATTACATCAAGATCTAAGAAGGAATGCATTTAATATGTCTGCCTTTCTGCACTGAACTGTGAGGTTCTTATTCCCTAGTATATGGTCAATTTTTGTGTATGTGTCATGTACCTAAGAAGAAGTTATATTCCTTTTTTTCTTAAACAAATGCTTTATAAACTTCTGTTTTACATCATTCATTTCCAACAGATTTTGAGTTACAATCATTTTCCCCCCGTTATTCCCCTACCCAACCTCCCAGAATGACAGTCCCACAAGATATCGCTTCCTCCAATCTGCTCTCTCCCATACCTTCTCCCATACCCCTTCGATATTTCCATTAGAGGAAGGTGAATCTTTGTGTCCCAATGCCTGCACATCTTAGCTCCCAATTATAAGCAAAAGAGTATTAATAATAGTATTTACATATATTTGAAACATTTAACATTGAGACCTCGCGTTTCAGATCCATTTCCTTCCTCCCCTGTAACCCATTCCCTCTGGGGAGATAAGTAATTCAGTATATATTGTACATGTCTAGCTATGCAAAACATTATCATTTTCCCCCTGTTATTCCCCTACCCAACCTCCCAGAATAGTCCCACAAGACATCGCTTCCCCAAATCTGCTCTCACCCATACCTTCTCCCATACCCCCTTCGAATTTTCCATTAGAGGAAGGTGAATCTTTGTGTCCCAATGCCTGCACATCTTATGTCCCAATTATAAGCAAAAGAGTATTAATAATAGTATTTATATAAATTAGGAAACATTTAATGTTAAGACCTCGATTTTCAGATCCATTTCCTTCCTCCCTTGTCACCCATTCCCTCTGGGGAGATAAGTAATTCAGTATATATTGTACATGTCTAGCTATGCAAAACATTATCATAGTAGATATATTGTACAAGGCTGCTTAAAATTCCCTCCCACTCATCCCAACCCCCACATGGTCCATTCCCCACATGATCCTGTCCCTCTTCTATAGTGGGTACTTCCAACCATCCCTCCCCCCAAGGATGCCCTCCCATCCATCGTCCCTCATCTCATCCCCCTATTCTGCTGCAGGTTGAGATATCCCATTTAGTATGTATGTCATTCTCTCCCTGAACCAAATTCAATGAGAATGTGGATTTGCCTTTTTGCCTTCCTATTCTTCCCCCCCTTACAACCACTTCCCCTTGCTGCTTCTACATAAGATAGTTTACCCTACCCTGTCTCTCCCCATCTCCTATTGCCACTTTCCTCTCTCACCTCATAATTCATCCCTTGAGTATTCTCACTTCCCAAAAAATTCAACCTATGCCTCTATCCATATATAGCTGTAACCATCTACACACACATTCACATATGTACTCATATGACCACACACCCTTCTTCCATTATTTTCATAGTGAGAAAGATATCATCAGTCACAGTTATTGCTTTTCCATATAGGAATGTAAATAGTTCAACTTTGATGAGTTCCTTTTGATTTCTTTTCCCTGATTACCTTCTCAGGCATCTCTTCCTTCTTGTTTCTGGATGTCAAATTTTCTATTCAATTCTGGTTTTTTCCTCAAGAATGCTTGAAAGTCCTCTATTCCACTGAATGACCATATTTTCCCCTGAAACAAAATACTCAGTTTTGCTGGGTAGGTGACCCTTGGGTTCATTCCCAGCTCTTTTGGCCTCTGGAATATCATATTCCATGCCCTTCGATCCCTCAGTGTAGAAGCTGCCAGGTCCTGGGCTATTCTGATTGTGTTTCCACAATATTGAAATTGTTTCTTCCTGGCTGCTTGGAGTATTTTCTCCTTGATCTGGGGATTCTGGAAACTGGCTATAATATTCCTGGGAGTTTTCTTTTTGGGATCTTTTTCAGGAGGTGATCGGTGGATTCTTTCAACCTCTATTTTGCCCTCTGGATCTAAAACATCAGGGCAGTTTTCCTTGAGAATTTCTTGAAGGGTGATTTCTAGGTTCTTTCTTTGATCATGGCTTTCAGGTAGTCCAATAATTTTTAAATTGTCTCTCCTGGATCTATTTTCCAGGTCAGTGGTTTTTCCCATGAGATATTTCACATTGCCTTCTAATCTTTCATTTGTTTGGATCTGCTTAACAGCATCTTGATTTCTCATAAAGTCATTAGCTTCCATTTGCTCCAGTCTAACTCTGAAGGAATGAATCTCCTCAGTGAACTTTTGAGATTCTTTTTCCATCTGGCAAATTCGACTTTTTAAGGCATTCTTCTCCTTATTGCACTTTTGGGCCTCTTTTGCCATTTGAGTTAGTCTATTTTTTAAGGTGTTGTTTTCTTCAGTCAGCCTGTTGACCCTCATTTCATACTTTTCCTGCATCCTTCTCATTTCTCTTTCCAATTTTTCCTCCACTTCTCCTATTTGATTTTTAAAGTCCTTATTAAGGTGCTCTATGGCCTGCAACCTGCTCATGTTTTCCCCTGGGGCTTTTGGAGCAGGACTTCTGACCTCACAGTCCTTTTCCCACTCTATGCCCCCAAAATAGGAGTCTAGGGTTGCATTTTTCTGTTTCCTTTGCCTTGGCATGTTGCCACTTAATTACTTGACTTTTGGGCTTTTTGCCACACTATGGTTTTAAGGCCAGCTATAGGAATTTTCGTCCGGAACTTGTGGGGGGGCAACTTCCGTTTCTGGCAAGCTGTAAACCCACCCATGACTTCCACCCTAGATCACAATCCAGATCCAGGGAGGTTAAAGCAAGAGCGATTACCCCCCAAGACTGATCGCTGGATCCCCCTACGGTTCTGCAAGCCGGGAGCTGGAGCCACCTCTGAAAACTACACAATGGCATGTCTCCTCAGTGGCTTCTAGCCCCCAGTGGAGGAAGCTGACACTTTCCCCAAATACAGGTCCCAAAGTCCATAGGACACTAACCTCTTAATTTGTCCTAGGCATGTCTATGTTGATAATTCTGGAGTCGCCATAGCTACTGGTCTTCTGGGGTTCCTCCAGCCGGCTGCTGGCCCTGCCACCCTGGGGCTAAAACCTCGGCTCATGGGGACCTCAGCTCCGGCTCAGCTCCACTTCCTGCGCTCTGTGAGCTGCCGGCTCCTGGCTCCCAGACTGCTGCGCTGGTCCTTCCTGCAGGGCTGCTGGGCTGTTCTCAGCGGGAGGTTAGCTTCTCTGTGTCGATCTGTGGGTGCTGGGGCTCCAGAAGTTGTTCAGAGTCCCCTTTTACATAGTTTGGAGGGAATCTGGGGGCAGAGTGGCTTGGATGAGCTGTTTCTACTCCACCATCTTGACTCCGCCCCCTCGAAGTCAGTTATATTCCTTTTAATCCCCATTCATTTTGCTCCAGAGGTCTATTTTATCTATTGTCTCTAAAATTCTATTTGCCTCCTTAACTTCTTTCTTATTTATTTTGAGATTAGATTTATCAAATTCAGAGAGGAGGATATTGAGGTCCTCCACTAGTATAGTTCTGCTGTCTATTTCTTCCTCTATTTCCCTTACCTCCTCTAAGAATTTGGATGCTATACTGCTTGGTGCATATATATTAAGCAATGATATTGCTTCACTCTCAATGGTGTCTTTTAGCAGGATATAATTCCCTTCTTTATCTCTTTTAATTAGGTCTCTTTTCTGCTTTTGCTTTATCTGAGATAAGGATTGCTACCCCTGTTTTGTTTGTTTGTTTGTTTGTTCGTTTGCTTGTTTTTGTTTTTTGGGTTTTTTGGGGGTTTTTGTTTTTTTTTTTTTGTTTTTTTAGCTGAAGCATAATGTACCCTATGCCAGCCTTTCATCTGTACCCTATGTGTATCCCCTTGTTTCAGATGTGTTTCTTGTAGACAAGATATTATAGGATTATGGCTTTCAATCCATTCTGCTATCCACCTCTATTTTATGGGAGAGTTCATCACATTCACATTCACAGTTATGATTACTATCTGTATCTTCCCCTCCATCCTATTTCCTGCCCTGTTTATGCTTTTATTTCTCTCTTCTCTCTTCCCTTACATAAGAGTTTTCCTTTTGAGCACCACCTCCCTCAGCATTCCCTCCTTAGGCACCTCTCTCCCTACCCTACCCCCTTACTACTATTTCCCTCCCTTCTAACCACTCCCTTTTTTCTCCATTACCCCTTCTACTTCCAGTAGGGCACAATAGATTTTTATGCCTACTGGAGTATGTTATTCCCTCCTTGAACCCAAACCAATGAAAGTAAATTTCATACACTTGTCCTCTCCCTCCATTCTTTCCCTCTCCTATAATGAGTTTTTGTTCCTTTTCATGTTAGGATCTTAAACTTAACTGATCATGTTAATCCCTCCTTGAACCTAAACCAAATGAGAATGCCGTTCATATAATATTCATCTCACACAGTTTTTTCCTTCTACTATAGTATGTTTTTATGCCTCTTCACATGGCATAATTTACTCCTTTCTCCCTCCTCCTTTCCTCTTCTCACATTACAATCCCTTTACACACCTTATTAACGTTATTTATCATCACATTGGTTCATTTTTATCCACACTTTTATCTATGTATATCCCTTATAAATGTGCTAATTATATTAATCTCAATATTAAGAGATATCAGCTTCTGATATAGGGATGTAAACAGTTTGCTCATATTGAATCACAAGTTATCTGTGTGTTGTGCATATGTGAATGTGTGTGTGTATGTGCTCTTCTTGTTTACCTTTTTTGTCTCTCTTGAGTCTTGTTTTTGGATATCAAATTTTCCATTGAGTTCTGGCTTTTTTATCAGGAAAGTCTGGAAGTCCCTTATTTCATTGAATGAAAGTCTACTTGCCTGAAAGACTATACTCTGTTTTGCCCCATAGTTAAACCTTGGGTGTAGTACAAACTCTTTTGCCTTGGGAATATTATGTTCGAATGCCCCCAATCTTTTTATGCAGAAGCTGCTAGGTGCTATGTGATCCTGACTATAGATGCATGATATTTGAATTCTTTCTGGCTGGTGCCGTAATTTCTCCTTGACCTTATAATTCTGGAATTTGGCCACTATGCTTCTTGGAGTTTCCAATTTGGGATCTCTTTCAGGAGGAGTCTGGGGATTTCTTTAGATAAATATTTTACCCTTGGATTCTAGGACCCCAGGACAGTTTTCTTGGACAATGTTTTGGAGGATGCTGTACAGACTGCTTTTTTCATCATGGCCTTCCAGTGGAAGAATAATTCTTAGATTTTCTCTCCTGGATCTGTTCTCCAGGTCAGTTGTTTTTCCAATGAGAGATTTTATATTTTCTTCTAATTTTTCAATCTTTATGTTTTCTTTGCCTGATTCTTAATGTGTCCTAGAGTCATTGGCTTAGACTTGACTGATTCTAATTTTTAGCAAATTATTTTCCTCAGTTAGTTTTTGAAGCTCCTTTTCCATATGCTCAAATTTCATTTTTGGAGCAAATTTTCTCTAGTTATTTTGTGAACTGAAAACTGGGACATTCAGTCAAATGCAGGGCCACTGGTAGGGGCAGCAGCTGCTCCATAGCCTAGAAATTTAAAAAGTCCCTATATGGACTTCCAGGGACTAGGATGGCAAAGTGAACCCCAGATATGCCAATCCTCCCCAACCAACCCTGAAAACATATTAATTATTACCCTGGGGCAAAGTTTTAAACAGTAAAGGCATGGGAACACTAGAGGAAATGCATGGAGAGGGCAGTGCATCAAAATGGGTAAAAAAGAGACTGCAAAGACAAAGACTCTGGAGTCCTACTATTGTGAGAGAGAGGAACTAAATTCAGAGTGTGACAGTGTTGACTCCACACCCACAGCTAAAGCATCAACTGGGAACTGGTCTCAAGTATAGAAAGCATTCTTTGGTGAGGACAAAAAGAACTTTGAATACCAAATTAGAAAGATAGAATAAAAATGCATAATTCTTTTAAAATCATAATTGCAAAATTACAGAAACATTAAAATGAAGAAAATAGTTCCTTAAAAAGAAAAATGTGTGATATGGAAAAGGAGCCCCAAAAACTAACCAAGGAAAATAATTTGCTAAAAACTAGAATTAAGCAAATTAAAATGAATAACTCTATGAGGAACCAAGAATCAGTGAAACAAAACATTAAGTATGAAAAATTAGGAAAAGAGATAAAATATCCCAATGGAAAAATAAGTGATCGGGAAACCAGATTGAGGAGAGATAATCTGAGAATCATAATCTACTAGAAAATCATGATGAAAAAAATGAGCCTGGACAACATCTTCCAAGATCTCATCAAGGAAAACTTCACTGAGATACTAGAACCAGAGGGCAAAATAGAAATCAAGAGAATCCACCAGTCCCCTCCTAAAAGAGATCCCAAATTTAAAATTTCACGAAATATTGTGGCCAAACTCCAGAACTACCAGGTAAAGGAGATTTTATATCAGATTTCCACACCTTCCTAATGAAAAAGCCAGAGTTCAATGGAAAATTCAACCTTCAATTAAAAGATGCAAGAGAAACATAGAAAGGTAAACAAGGAAAACACGCACATACACACACACACACACACAGATAAACATTATTTAATAAGAACAAACTGTTTATAGACAAGTAGAGGGTATGCGTATAAATTACACAAAATGAATATTAAAAAAAACAACTTATTAGGGACTACAAAGGGACTGCAATGAAAACAGAGAAAAGAATGAAGTGGAAAAGGGCAAGTTATGCCAAACAAAGAGACATAAAAACAATATAATAGATGGAAAGAAGGGAGGGAGATGAGCATTATATGAGCTTATCCCTCATTGGTTCTGTTGTGAGGAGGGAATAACACAAGCAGTTAAGTATAGGACTCTATCAGGAAGAGACACAAAATGTATCATAATAGAGGGAAAGAGGGGAGGGAAAGGAGCTCTGCATGATATCTGTTCTTGTCAATCTTGTCAAATTTGGTTCAAAGAAGAAAAACATACTACATTAAGTATAAAAATCTATCATATCCTAAGGAAGTAGGAGGGGGGAAGGGCTATGAAAGTGGGGTGGAGGGAAAGAGACAGATAATAGTCATAACTGTGAATGTGAATAAGATGAACTATCCCATAAAACAGAGGTAGATGGCATAATGGATTAAAACCATAATCCTACAATATGCTGTTTACAAGAAACACATCTGAAACAGGGGGATACACACTGGATAAAGGTGAAAGGTTGGAGTAAAATATATCATGCCTCAGCTAAAGTAAAAAAAAAAAAAGCAGGGGTACCAATCCTTATCTCAGATAAAGCAAAAGCAAAAATTGATCTTTGTAAAAGAGGTAAGGAAGGAAACTCTATCCTGCTAAAAGGCACCATGGAGAATGAAGCAATATCATTAATTGACATATATGCACCAAGTGGTATAGCATCCAAATCCCTAGAGTAGAAGGTAAGGCAATTAGAGGAAGAAATAGATAGCAAAACTATATTAGTTGGGGACCTTAATCTCCCCCTCTCTGAACTTGATAAATCCAACCTCAAAACAAACAAGAAATAAGTTAAGGAGGTGAACAGAATTTAGAGAGAGTAGATATAATAGATCTCTCGAGAAAACGGAATAAAAAGGAATATACCTTCTTCTCAGTGGTGCATGGTGCATACACAAAAATTTACCATGTACATAAAACCTCACAATTCAGTGCAGGAAGGCAGAAATATTAAATGTTTCATTCTCAGATCATGATGCAATAAAAATCATATGCAATAAAGGGCCATGGAAAGATAGACTAAAAATGAATTGGAAACTAAACAATGTAATCCTAAAGAATGAGTGCGTTAAAAAAGAAATTATAGAAACAATCAGTAGCTTCACTCAAGAGAATGACAGTAATGAGAAAACATACCAAAATTTGTGGAATGAAGCAAAGTTGGTTCTTAGAGGAAGTTGTATATCCCTGAGTGCATACATGAATAAATTAAAGGGAGGAAAATGAATTGATCATGCAATTCTAAAAATGATACCGTAATCAGGAAGAGATGAAATGGAAAAAAGAAAATTATAGACCAATTTCCCTCATGAATATAGATGCAAAATTTTTTAAATAAAATATTAGCAAAAATACTACAGCAACTTATCACAAGAATAATACACTTTGATCAAGTAAGATTTATTCCCGGAAGGCAAGGATGGTTTAATGTTAAGAAACCATCAGTATAATTGATCATCTCAACAAAAAAACTAAAAGAAACAACATGATTATCTCATTAGATGCAGAAAAGGCTTTTGAAAAAGTACAACATCCATTCATATTAAAAACACTAGAAAGCATAGAAGTAAAAGGAGCCTTCCTTAAAATAATAAGTAGAATCTATTTAAAGCCAGCAGTAAGTATTATACATAATAGGGATAAGCTAGAACCATTTCTAACAAGATCAGGTGTGAAACAAGGGTGCCCACTATCACCCCTCTCATTCAATCAGGTAGGAGAAATATTAGCAGTATCAATTAAAGAAGAAAATGTAATCAAATTATGCAAAGAAGAAAGCAAGTTATCACTCTTTGCAGATGATTATGATCACATACTTAGAGAATCAAGTAAAAAATTACTTGAGATAATAAATAAATTTTGCAAACTTGCAAGACATAAAATAAACCCACATAAATCCTCAGCCTTCCTATATATTTCTAATGAAATCCAACAGCAAGAAATAGAACAAGCAATCCTGTATTGGGCTGTTCAGCATCCAGCATTAAGCACTATTCAGAGACATAAATAAGAAATGACCAGGCCATGTGGGTAGTTCAAGGAAGAAGCATGGACTCCATTTATTGATTCTTAGGACTGGGTTTTTATAGAGCAATGAGACAAAGAAATGGGACGAAAATTTTCTTATCATTACCTTAGTCTTTTGAATACTGGAAGTAGCATAGAATAGATAATTTGATAAGGATTTGTTTTTTAGGTGCCAGAGAGTTTTAGGAAGGGTTAGTTAACTTTTTTTCATATGCAGTCACATTACAAAGGATGCTCTTGAGAGCTGGCATCAAGGCCTGAAAACAAAGCCATATCATCAAGTACATCTGCATAGGAAATGAACACCTAAGAATTCAAATATTTTTGTTTTGAACAACTATAGTCTTGGGAAAGAGCCTATTGGTCTCATAACTCAAAAACCATCCTTTAAAGTATAACCTATAACAAAGAACTCAAGAAATAACTTAAGAAAAATCACATCTCAAAGAGGTCTTTGATATTAAAGTCCACTATTATCAAGGTAATTTTCTGAGTCCTGGATAAGGCTTCTTTGGCTCCCCACAAAATCCCATTTAAAGTTACTGTAGGGGGCGGAGCCAAGATGGTGGAGTAGAAACAGCTCATCCAAGCCACTCTGCCCCCAGATTCCACCCAAACTATGTAAAAGGGGACTCTGAACAACTTCTGGAGCCACAGCACCCACAGAACGACACAGAGAAGCTAACCTCCCACTGAGGACAGCCCAGCAGCCCTGCAGGAAGGACCTGCACAGCAGTCTGGGACCTGGCAGGGCACAGCGCACAGAGAGCAGGGAGCCAAGCCGAGCCCAGGTCCGAGTGAGCCAAGGTTTTAGCCCCAGGCCGGCAGGGCCAGCAGATGGCTGGAGGAACCCCAGAACACCAGTAGCTGTGGCGACTCCAGAATTATCAACATAGACATGCCTAGGACAAAGTAAGATGTTAGTGTCCTTTGGACTTTGGGACCAGTATTTGGGGAATGCTTCAGGTTCCTCCCCTGGGGGCTAGAAACCGCTGAGGAGACACGCCATTTTGTAGTTTTCAGAGGCAGCTCCGGCTCCTAGCCTGCAGAACCGTAGGGAGATCCAGCGATCACTCTTGGGGGGTAAAAGCTCTTGCTTTAACCTCCCTGGATCTGGATTGTGATCTAGGGTGGAAGTTGTGGGTGGGTTTACAGCTTGCCAGAAACGGAAGTTGCCTCCCGCACATTCGCGAGGAAAATTCCTCTAGCTGGCCTTAAAGCCATAGTATGGCAACAAGCCCAAAAGTCAAGTAATTAAGTGGCAACATGCCAAGGGAAAGGAAACAGAAAAATGCAACCCTAGACTCCTATTTTGGGGGCATAGAGCGGGAAAAGGACTGTGAGGTCAGAAGTCCTACTCCAAAAGCCCCAGGGGAAAACATGAGTGAGTTGCAGGCCATAGAGGACCTTAAGAAGGACTTTAAAAATCAAATAAGAGAAGTGGAGGAAAAATTGGAAAGAGAAATGAGAAGGATGCAGGAAAAGTATGAAATGAGGGTCAACAGCCTGACTGAAGAAAACAACACCTTAAAAAATAGACTAACTCAAATGCCAAGAAGAGGCCCAAAAGGGCAATGAGGAGAAGAATGCCTTAAAAAGTCGAATTTGCCAGATGGAAAAAGAATATCCAAAGCTCACTGAGGAGATTCATTCCTTCAGAGTTAGACTGGAGCAAATGGAAGCTAATGACTTTATGAGAAATCAAGATGCTGTTAAGCAGATCCAAACAAACGAAAGATTAGAAGGCAATGTGAAATACCTCATAGGAAAAACCAATGACCTAGAAAATAGATCAAGGAGAGACAATTTAAAAATTATTGGACTACCTGAAAGCCATGATCAAAGAAAGAACCTAGAAACCACGCTTCAAGAAATTCTCAAGGAAAATTGCCCTGATGTTTTAGATCCAGAGGGCAAAATAGAGGTTGAAAGAATCCACCGATCACCTCCTGAAAAAGATCCCAAAAAGAAAACTCCCAGAAATATTATAGCCAGGTTCCAGAATCCCCAGATCAAGGAGAAAAATACTACAAGCGGCCAGGAAGAAACAATTTCAATATTGTGGAAACACAATCAGAATAGCCCAGGACCTGGCAGCTTCTACACTGAGGGATCGAAGGGCATGGAATATGATATTCCAGAGGGCAAAAAGAGCTGGGAATGAACCCAAGGGTCACCTACCCAGCAAAACTGAGTATTTTGTTTCAGGGGAAAATATGGTCATTCAGTGGAATAGAGGACTTTCAAGCATTCTTGAGGAAAAAACCAGAATTGAATAGAAAATTTGACACCCAGACACAAGAAGGAAGAGATGCCTGAGAAGGTAATCAGGGAAAGAAATCAAAAGGAACTTATCAAAGTTGAACTATTTACATTCCTATATGGAAAAGCAATATCTGTGACTGATGATATCTTTCTCACTATGAAAATAATGGAAGAAGGGTGTGTGGTCATATGAGTACATATGTGAATGTGTGTGTAGATGGTTACAGCTATATATGGATAGAGGCATAGGTTGAATTTTTTGGGAAGGGAGAATACTCAAGGGATGAATTATGAGGTGAGAGAGGAAAGTGGCAATAGGAGATGGGGAGAGACAGGGTAGGGTAAACTATCTTATGTAGAAGCAGCAAGGGGAACTGGTTGTAAGGGGGTGAAGAATAGGAAGGCAAAAAGGCAAATCCACATTCTCATTGAATTTGGTTCAGGGAGAGAATGACATACATACTAAATGACATACATACTAAATGACATACATACTCAACCTGCAGCAGAATAGGGGGAAGGGGGATGAGAGGAGGGAAGATGGATGGTAGGGCATCCTTGAGGGGAGGGGTGGTTGGAAGTACCCACTATAGAAGAGGGACAGGATCATGTGGGGAATGGACCATGTGGGGGGTGGGATGAGTGAGAGGGAATTGTTAGCAGCCTTGTACAATATATCTACTATGATCATGTTTTGCATAGCTAGACATGTACAACATATACCGAATTACTTATCTCCCCAGAGGGAATGGGTGACAAGGGAGGAAGGAAATGGATCTGAAATTCGAGGTCTCAGCATTAAATGTTTCAAATATATGTAAATAATATTATTAATACTCTTTTGCTTATAATTGGGACATAAGATGTGCAGGCATTGGGACACAAAGATTCACCTTCCTCTAATGGAAAAGTTGAAGGGGGTATGGGAGAAGGTATGGGAGAGAACAGATTGGAGCAAGCGATATCTTGTGGGACTGCTATTCTTGGGAGGTTGGGTAGGGGAATAACGGGGGGAAAATGATTGTAACTCAAAATCTGGCGGAAATGAATGATGTAAAACAGAAGTTAATAAAGCATTTGTTTAATTTTTAAAAAAATAAAAAGAACCAAAAAAATAAAAGAAAAAAAAGAAAGTTACTGTAGACATTATAAAATATTTTGGAATGTACCTGCCAAAACAAACAACAGGACCTATATGAACACAACTACAAAACACTTTTCACACAAATAAAGTCAGATCTAACTAATTGGAAAAACATCAATTGCTTGTGGCTGGGTTGAGCTAATATAATAGACATGACAATTTTACCAAAATTAAATTACATATTTAGTGCCACACTAATCAATTTACCAAAAAATCACTTCATAGAACTAGAAGAAATAGTAACAAAATTCATTCGAAAGAACAAAAATGTCCAGAATATCAAGGGAATTAAAGAAAAGAAATACTAGGGAAGTTGGACTAGCTATATCAGATTCTAATCTGTATATTTTTTATAAATTAGCAGTCATCAAAACTACTTGGTCCTGGCTGAGGAATAGAGTAATGGACAAATGGAATAAATTGTGTACATGAGACTCAGCAGTCAATGACTATAGTAATCTACTGTTTGCTAAACACAAAGACCCTGTTTTGGGGATAAGAACTGGTGGGAAAACTTGAATAGAGTTTGGCAGAAACTGGCCATAGACCAGTTTCCAACACCACACACCAAAATCACATCTAAATGAGTGCACAGTCTAGGTATAATGGCTGATATTATAAGCAATCTGGAAAAGCAAGGAATAGTTTACCTGTCAGATTTATGGAGAAGGGAAGACTTTATGACCAAATAATAGTTAGAGAGCATTATAAAATGATAACTTGATAATCTTGATTACTTTAAACTGAAAAGTTTCTGTACAAACAAAACCCATGTAGCCAAGATTAAGAGAGAAGTGGGAAATTGGGAAGGAACATTTAAAACCAGTATCTCTGATAAAGGCATCATTTCTAAAATATACAGAGACTTGAATCAAATCCATAGCAATTGAAGTCATTCCCCAATTGATAAATGCTCACAGGATATGAAAAGGCAATTTTCAGAGATAGAAATTAAAGATATCTATAAGCATATGAAATATGCTCTAAATTACTATTGATTAGAGAAATGTAAATCAAAACACCTTTGAGGTACTACATCTACCTGCTCAGATTGGCTAAGATAACAAAAACAAGAAAATGATAAATGTTGAAGAGAATGTGGACAAATTTGAACACTAATGTATTGTTGATGGACTTGTGAACTAATTCAAGTATTCTGGAGAACAATCTGGAACTATGCCCAAAGGGCTATAAATAATTACACACACTTTGACCCAGTAATACCACTTCTAGGGTTGTATCCCAAAAAGATCGTAGAAGCAGGAGGAAGACACATAAGTACAAAAATATTTATTGCAACTCTTTTTGTGGTGGCAAAGAAGTGGGGATCAAGGGGATGCTCATCAATTGGGGAATGGCTAAACAAATTGTGGTAGATGAATGTAATGGATGACAATTGTGCTCTAAGAAATGAGGAGCTGACAGACTTCATATTTACCTGGAGAGTCTTACACAAACTGATGCTGAGTGAGAAGAGCAGAACCAGGAGATATTTGTCTACAGTTACAGATACAACGTATGTGTGATGACCAACTTTAACAGACTGGACTCTTCACAGCAATGCCATATTTAAAACAAATCCAAAAGACTCATGATGAATGATGTCTGCATTCAGAGAAAGAACTAGAAAGAACAGAGTTTTAATGCATACTGAAACAAACTGCCTGCTCTCTTTCTTTTTCTTGTTTGGTTTTGTTTCCTCTCTCCCATTGTTCGTTCCATCAGTTACAAGCCTTTTTTATTACCTGATTAATGTCTAATATGAAAGTATTTGCAGATGCTATACTTGATTGCATGCCACCATGGGGGTTGGAGGGAAAGTTGAGGGAGGGGGAGAAAAGTTGAAACTCAAGGCATTGTGGAACTGAATAAGTAAACAAAGAAATTAATAAAGACAAAAAAGAATAACTCGTATAGCCCTGGATTCTCTCTTTGGGATTGATAAAACATAGAATGTCACTTATTGTTCATAACCCTGAAGGTGAAAAAAGAGTTGTTCTGTTAAAATGAGACAATCTATTAGAGAATTTCCAAAATTATAATGGTTAGATGTATGACCTTCATCATACCAAAAATGTGGGAAAATTATAATTTTAGGCTTCCAAAAATTATAAAATAATATTCATGTTAACAGCCAGTGATTCTATAATTAGTGCATGCTAATATTCAATTTATGATGTTTATTTAAGCTGTTATTTCCAAATTAACTAGTAAGAAGATTGGCATCAGTAGGAAAAAATACATCTTCTTCTGAGTCAAAAGTAAGGACATGAAGCTTAACTCTCATTCCAAGTAGAATTTGGCTTCACTCCCTTTTGTTTCTGCCGGAAACAAAGCTCACTCCTTTCTTCTCAGTCACAGATACAACTAATGACAGACACACAGCTTTTGTTGGTTTGAACCACTCATCAGCTAAAATGTGAACTTTCCCTATGTTTTTAAAAAAACAATATAAACTTAATCAATATTCATATATTTAAAAAAAAAGGTTACCTCAGAATTCAAAGAGACTTGAGGGGCGGAGCCAAGATGGCGGAGTAGAAGCAGCTCGTCCAAGCCTCTCTGCCCCCAGATTCTCCACAAACTATGTAAAAAAGGACTCTGAACAACTTCTGGAGCCCCAGCACCCACAGAACGACACAGAGAAGCTAACCTACCGCTGAGGACAGCCCAGCAGCCCTGCAGGAAGGACCAGCGCAGCGGTCTGGGACCTGGCAGCCCGCAGAGCGCAGAGCGCAGGAGCCGAGCCAAGCCTAGGTCCAAGTGAGCCGAGGTTTTAGCCCCAGGGCGGCAGGGCCAGCAGCCGGCTGGAGGAACCCCAGAACACCAGGAGCTGTGGAGACTCCAGAATTATCAACATAGACTTGCCTAGGACAAAGTAAGAGGTTAGTGTCCTATGGACTTTGGGACCTGTATTTGGGGAATGCGTCAGCTCCCTCCCCTGGGGGCTAGAAGCTCCTGAGGAGACACGCCACTGTGTAGTTTTCAGAGGCATTTCCGGCTCCCAGCCTACAAATTGTGGGGAGATCCAGCGATCAGTCCTGGGGGGTAATCGCTCTTGCTTTAACCTCCCTGGATCTGGATTGTGATCTAGGGTGGAAGTTGTGGGTGGGTTTATAGCTTGCCAGAAACGGAAGTTGCCCCCCACACGTTCGGGACGAAAATTCCTCTATCTGGCCTTAAAGCCATAGTGTGGCAACAAGCCCAAAAGTCAAGCAATTAAGTGGCAACATGCCAAAGCAAAGGAAACAGAAAAATGCAACCCTAGACTCCTATTTTGGGGGCATAGAGCGGGAAAAGGACTATGAGGTCAGAAGTCCTGCTCCAAAAGCCCCAGGGGAAACCATGAGCGGGTTGCAGGCCAAAGAGGACCTTAAGAAGGACTTTAAAAATCAAATAAGAGAAGTGGAGGAAAAATTGGAAAGAGAAATGAGAAGGATGCAGGAAAAGTATGAAATGAGGTTCAACAGCCTGACTGAGGAAAACAACACCTTAAAAAATAGACTAGCTCAAATGGCAAAGGAGGCCCAAAAGGGCAATGAGGAGAAGAATGCCTTAAAAAGAAGTAAGAGATGCCTGAGAAGGTAATCAGGGAAAAGAAATCAAAAGGAACTTATCAAAGTTGAACTATTTACATTCCTATATGGAAAAGCAATATCTGTGACTGATGATATCTTTCTCACTATGAAAATAATGGAAGAAGGGGTGTGGTCATACGAATACATATGTGAATGTGTGTGTATATGGTTACAGTTATATATGGATAGAGGGCATAGGTTGAATATGTTGGGAAGGGAGAATACTCAAGGGATGTAATTATGAGGTGAGAGAGGAAAGTAGCAAGAGGAGATGGGGAGAGATAGGGTAGGGTAAACTATCCCATGTAGAAGAAGCAAGGGGAAGTGGTTGCAAAGGAGGGGGAGAATAAGGAAGGCTAAAAAGACAAAACCATATTCCCATTGAATTTGGTTCAGGGAGAAAATGACATACATACTAAATGGGATATCTCAACCTGCAGCAGGATAGGGGGAAAGGGGATGAGAGGAGGGATGATGGATGGGAGGGCATCCTTGGGGTGAGGGGAGGTTGGAAGTACCCACTATAGAAGAGGGACAGGATCATGTAGGGAATGGATGAGGTGGGGGGTCGGATGAGTGGGAGGGAATTATAAGCAGCCTTGTACAATATATCTACCATGATAATGTTTTGCATAGCTAGACATGTACAACATATACTGAATTACTTATATCCCAAGAAGGAATGGGTGACAAGGGAGGAAGGAAATGGATCTGAAATTCAAGGTCGTAACATTAAATGTTTCAAATATATATATAAATACTATTATTAAGACTCTTTTGCCTATAATTGGGAGATAAGATGTGCAGGCATTGGGACACAAAGATTCATCTTCCTCTAATGGAAAAGTCGATGGGGGTATGGGAGAAGGTATGGGAGAGAGCAGATTGGAGGAAGCGATATCTTGTGGGACTGCTCTTCTGGGAGGTTGGGTAGGGGAATAATGGGGGGAAAATGATTGTAACTCAAAATCTGGCGGAAATGAATGATGTAAAACAGAAGTTAATAAAGTATTTGTTTAAAAAAAAAAACAAGTGAGACTTGAACTAATGTCTTCCCATATCACAGGCTCTCCATCCACTACACTAGTGGTGCCAAACTCAGAAACAAATCACTGATACATACATAAGAATCCCTAAGAGCTGTATATTGATTTAGTTTTAAAATGTAATGTAATCTATCTTTTATCATATTTTTATTTATTTTGTAAAATATTTCCTAATTACATTTAATCTGGTTCACTTTTCACTTAGCAGTATTATTGCTCTGCGGTTGGCCATTTGTTTATAACTCTTCACTACACCATATTCTGTTATGATTTCAGTACAGCTGTATTAAATAAGTTTGAATCTGTAAATTTTATAATGTTGATGAGTTCAGCATTTTCTATATTTAACTGAAAGAAAACAAAATTTTATATTAAAATAAATTCACTAATTCAGCCAGAAGGTTATATAGTGAGAACAATTTGTGACCATGCTGTTAGAAACATATATAGTGCTTGTCATTTATTTTTCAATTGCTTCACTGCTGGAGGAAGTAATTTAATCAGGGAAGCATATAAATTAATAAGTAATATTAAATGAGGTTACTTATGGAAATTTTAGTAATTTTGTTCCATGGATATTTCAAGTAAATTATTAAGCCATTTTCTCACCTGGAGGTGAAAAAGGAAGGTAGGGGGAGCAAAAAAAAATCTTGAGATTTCTTTAGCCCTGTGATTCTAATAAAGATCCTACTTTCTAAAAAAAAAAAAAAAGAATTCAAAGAACTTCTCTAAAACACTTGACCTGGAAGAACACTTTTTCATCAGTCTTCCAAATGACACGATTCAGAAATGTAAACTATCTTTGGAGGGGGTTTTAGAAATGTTTTGGAGGAAAATATAATGACCTGATCCTATTTTTGGGTAAAGGCCTTCAAATGTCTCATACCCAGGGAAAACAAAGTATGATGCTAGCAAAAGCCCCCAAAACCCAAACAGTCCTCCCCGTCAGGTTTTGCTAATAGAACATTATTTCTAGCCAATCAAAAAAACATACATAAGGTCCTTTGAGCTGTTTGAAAAGACTATGTTACATATGCTTTATATTCTGGTCTGTTTCTTTTGAATTTTATTTTGTTTAGTGTTCTAGCAGAAAACTACTGCCTCCAAAATATAGATGGATATACTGAGAGCAGGGAATATACCAAACAGAATGATGACTAAGATTATTACAATTTGCTCTTCATAGGTATTAGGGGAATGTTGGCTATCTCAAGGGATGTAAAAAACAGGCCAAAGACATGGAGCCCTCCAGGAACTGCTTTTTCTGTCACTGAAGCTGACTTAATACACCCAACACACAGTAAGTCTTCTGGGCATGGAGGGAAGAGAGACATACCATTGTACCCCACAGCCCAGATTTGCATTTCATGATTATTATCTTTCTTCCCTTCATTGTTCCATATATATATATATATATATATATATATATATATATATATATATATATATATGTATATATATATATATAGTTTTTTTTTTTTAAATTAAGGTACATGGAAATTCTTATCTTACTTAATAACTATGATATTTTATAACACAGATGGGAATGCTTGAACAGTGTGTTTTCCTGTCACTATGGTGAAATCTCTGTGTGGGAACACCTTCCATTAACACAGGTCATCACCTCTCTAAATAATGTAATAGACAAGCTCTGGGGAATCACCTGAGGCATGCAGAGGTTAAATGATTTGCTCAGACAGACTAAGCGAGGAGGCTGAATTTGAACTCGTCTTTTTTTTACTCTAAGACACTGCCTCATAAAAAAAAGATATTTGGCAAAGATCAGACTATTGGAAAATTCTGTGCTGTCTCTCTGAGATCTCAGAGTAACTTAGAAATTATGGAAAGCATAAAAATGTGTACTCTGCTCCTCTTTCTGGATACCCAAGGTAGTCCACACAGGGGCAGGTACTGTCCTCATCGTACTCATTATCTTCAGGTTCTGAAATGTTTGGAATATGAAAATAGGCTATTATATAGGATGAAGTAGAACAGTACCATTTTGGACTACTCAAAAGAAAAAAATAGCATTAAGAAAGTCCCTGTAGTTGACCCGTCTGATGAGGTATTATTCAGACCAAGAGATGTGTGTTATGCCAAGTTAGGAAACCTCTGTGGTCCATCATGACTTGACCATCATCCCTGGAAAAGTCCCAATATACTACTAGCACTCTCCTAATGATAAAGATCTCAAAGGAGCTCGACACCCTGGCAGTGCTAGTTATCCTATGTGCCAGCATAAAGAGAGAAGTAAATGGCCTGCTAGATTTTCTTGGAGCTCTCACTACCAGCAGCATTTTAGAGGCACTAAACTGCTAGTCCTAAGAGTATTTTAAAGTGAAATTACTCAACAGTTACTAGGAGAGGAATTCTGGACAAATAGTCTCCTTGAAACAAGCATCCATTCATAATATATGGAATTGGTTGACAATACTCACTATTCATGTTAATGGGTATTTATCTCCAATGGGGGCATTCAATGAAGATCCATGGGCATTGTTTGCTTTGCTTTGGGCTTTAGAAAGCCAGCTGAGCCTAAAGCAATAGGCTTATTTAGTTTTATTTACTCATTCAATTTGGTGAGCTATGCAAAAGTGAGATTTGTTTGTTCTAACAACTTTATGAAAGTGGATATGAGTAAGACTTCTAATTGTAAAGTGAACCTAGAAACTGAAGCAATGCCTTAGAAAAATTACATTATTTTGTTAACTCCCTGGTCCAGAAATTATTAGCTCATTAATTCAGTGTGACTGAAATAATTACACAAATTCTCTGTTAAACTTCAGTAATAGAGACCTGACAATAGTGTGGGAAAAAAGGTGAATACTAGAAATATACACAATCTTGAACATAGTCAATTTAAGGAGCAAATGTAAGAAAAAAGGACCTGAATTATAATCCCAGGTTTTGATCAACTAGCAATGTGGGCTTTGGAAAATCTCTGGTTCTTGTTTCTACAATGCCCTTGTCTTTAAAGTGGGATCAAAAGAAGGGACAAAGTACATATCAAGACATACAATTTTTATCATATAAAATTTTATATTTATAAAATCAATGCAGCAAAGGGTAAGAGAAATTGATATGGATTTGAAGTGAAAGTCACTGAAAAATACATGTTGAAAAAATAAAGGAAAAGAAGATAGAGATTTGCAGAACAAAATTATCATGGCTTCATACAAAAAAAAAGCCTGATTAGGAAAATTTGAAGACTTTCTCTCTCAATAGAAAATTATATTCTTGCTTAGACTTTCTGCAAGTTATCTTCTGTGGCATTGGCAGAGACCTTTAGTGAATATATTTAATATCTCCATCACTGACAATCCTCTATGAATTCTTTAACACAATTACATCTGTAGTGTTGTTTACTATAGGTTCTTGCATAGTTTGGATATATGTATCAGAGGTAACCTAGCTGGAGAATGTGCTCCTGACTACATTTTGCTCATATGAGTTCAATACTTTCTTAAAATTAACAAATAGTAGAGGCAATGTGTTTGGTAATCTGTGTGTGTGTGTGTGTGTGTGTGTGTGTGTGTGTGTATCTGTAAATGATATCATTTGAAAGATGCAGGTAGAGAAAATCAGCTAATGCCTACCTTGTCCTCTCTTGTTCCCTGTTCCCTGTCAAAGAATATTATGCATGAATATATCATTGTCATGAATATCTGATTGAAATAACAAAGCAGGCATACAGGTGAATAGTTGTTGATGTGATCTCAATTGCCTCTTTTTGTTGTCATTGTTAAAACATTATATTTTTATTCTCTTATAATTTTTCCTCTTTCAGTATAAGAATCATTCCTTTGTTGAACTCATACTGTCTTCAGTACAGATTTTTTCCCCCATATATCCTTGTTCATTTCCAGCTGCTATGGTCAACTTCAACTTAGGTGCCATTTTGAAAAGGAAGAGATACTTAATCTTGAACATTTGAAGAAGTGTGTATCTTTATATTCATGTATTCTTTCTCCACACTCTTATTTTTAATAACTATTTAAAAGTGGGCTTCAGCTTTGTCCAATCACTCTCATGTAAAGTAGGAAATGGAAAATTTCAAATATGGCAACAAAGTTGTGTTTGCAAAATTTTTTGCTCCAAAGACAACAGAGAATCATGAAAAATCATTGAAAAAATCTTCTTTATGAAATCGTCAGCCAAGCTATCCCATATAAGGAATTTGAGTTGAATAACTGATCATTTGGAAATGTCTACAAATTAAACATAAGCCCTGGGCCTCTTAAGAATCAGCTCTTCAACATGGAAGAAAATGGAGCATGTAACTCCATTTTTGTCCATTAAAGAATTAAAGTAAAATACTAAGCACTGAAACATCTATATAGTTTCATTTTTCTTTGTATTTAAAAAAAAATCAAAACTGTCATCAGTGAAATACAGGGAAGCAGCTTGGTCCAATGTGAAGTGGAGAAGAGAGGACTTTGAACTTTGATTTACCCATAAGAAAACTGAAGAGAATAATGGCCACCTGAAAAACATTTTCTTACAATACAAAAAATTTTATCTTCGAAATGTGTAGTCTTTGAAATGTTCTAGATAAATTTAAGGTGATGATTTTCTAAATAGTATCATCCTAGAAATGGTGCTTTGCTTCACTTGCTACTTCATGATGGCTGATCTTGGCAGATATTTTTACTATAATAATCATAGTATTCAAAACAAATCAGTTACCAATTGCTGTCCAAATCACTTTCTTTTATGAAATTTTTGCGTGTGGGGGCATAACATATTTTAAATATATAAATGTAACATAATGACTAATGTATTTTCTAAACAATTGCAATTGTCACATCTCACTGAAATAAGAAGAATTTACTTCTCTATTGCAGCTCTAGTGAACAAATTGTGTGGCAGTGGGAATCAGTCCACAGAAAATCAGGCTGAGCTTAATGGAAAATAAAAGTATAAAGTAAAATATAGAACCTTTGGCTGCTTGCTTAGGGCAAAAACCTAGGAATGAACATTCAAGGACACCCACAAAATCAATATCACATTTTCCCCCAAGAATTATCACCTTTCTTGTCACTTTTCTTTTTCTTTCTTCTGTACTTGGTTTCTGAGGTCATTAAAGGCTGTGTGTGATCTAGATGACATTTTTTTTTCATTCCCAGATAGTCTTGTGAGTGTGTGTGTGTGTGTGTGTGTGTGTGTGTGTGTGTGTCTGGGTATGTTTGCAGGATTTTTTTTTCTAATATCCTATTATTTTGATTCCCAGTAAGTCTCAGGAATTTAAAATTAAGATTATGGAGTACACACACACACACCCACACCCACACACACACACACACACACATGCACACACACACACAAACACATGAATATTTATGTGGATGTATATGTGTGCATGTGCATGTATGTGTATGCATATGTTTATATACAAATGTGTAGACATCTATGTGTGGGTCTGTATGTATACATATAGACATACATATATACTCCCATACCAATGCACATTTTCCAAGATTAGTAATGATGAAGCAGCAAATAATGTAATAACACTATTTCTTTTTTTCTTTTTTTTTTTTTTTTTGCTTTTTTGGAGGGCAATTGGGGTTAAGTAACTTGCCCAAGGTCACATGGCTAGTTTTTGTTTGTGTGTGTTAAGTGTCTGTGGCCGGATCCAAACTCAGGTCCTTCTGACTCCAGGGCCAGCGCTCTACTCACTGCGCCACCTAGCCACCCCTATAACACTATTTCTAAGGTTAAGATTTTCAGAAAATAATTTTTTAAAATTTATCTAGCACATTTGAAAGAGAACAGAACATTTTAATGATAAAATTTCTTGTTTTACTAAGAGTAGTTTTTTTTCAGGTAACTAGTATTATTAGATAGATAGACAAACACACATTCCGTCAAATGTTTATATACCATAGAATATTACAATATGCTCTGGGTTCTTGAAATGTACACTAAGGATGGAAACATTAATTAGACTCGTACTTCCAAATATATGCAATCAAATTTTATTAAACAAAACATAAAAGAAATATCTTCCTCTAAGAACAACTCACCAACATTCTGTCTTAGAGATTCCAATAAGCTTCTTTCTTGCCAAACTCCACCAAATTTACTTCTTGCAAATACAGAGGTTTTCTGTCTCTGAGGTAGTCATCTGGAAAGTTTCTGTGAATCAGCATTGCCCTCAATAAGCAAAGGTTCCTAAAGTCTCAAATGTTAGGAATACAGGAACCCACCCTACTCATGCTAAAGGAAGAGGCTGAAGACTGGTGTCTCTGGTGGTTTTATATAATGATAGTTATGGGTGTTCCCAAGTTGTTTACTACATGATTTGATTGGTAGTTTACTATATAAATTACTTTTTCATTGGTAGTCTCTCTTATCAGAGTCCACATACGTTTATGAGTTGTTTAATAACACAGATGTTGCTTCCTATATCATACAACACAATTACTTATCTTATTATTGGATAACAATTTATAGAAAAACAACTTGCTTGAAACAACTCAATCACAAAATGAAGGCTAAAACAAAAATGCAATCCTTTATTCTAAGTTGAAAAACTTATTGTTATCATCTTATTAAGGTACTAAAACTCAACATCACTACAGTTGTACTAAGATAGAGTCCTACCAAGCATTCTTTTTTTTTCCTTCGTCATTCTTTGTTGTTGATTAATTTTTATACCTGCATAGCATTTTATAGTTTACAAAGTATTTTAAGTCTAGAAGTATGTGTGTATGAGGGTGAAAAGTTGTGGTCTTACTGAAGTAGTAAGCCTTGATATTTCACTGGCTTACGAGGGGCCCATCTTTGTATCCTGAATTCCTGGAACCCAGAAATCCTCCATTCAGCTTGGTTATTGAACAACCTGCCTTAACCCAGTGTGCCCCCAGCCCACTCTTATCTTGCCTGACTGAAGTAGTAAGCCTTGTAACAACCTGCTTTATCTAAGAGTGCCCCGCCCCATATCCTGCCTGACCAGTCTGCCCCATTATTGTCACTCCTGATACGATGGTGGTCTTTCACTATTTAAACTGTGTGTCTACTGGGGTTTGGGGCAGCTCCTGGGACTTAGTCCCTAGGTCTGCCACCGGCTGGCTAATAAACACTTCCTGAATTCGATTACTGATGGTCTTGGCCTATTGATTCTGTCCGAGTGTCCATTTCATTACTTGTGGAGACTACTTGTATCCACATTGTTCCATCTAGATGTGGCTTAAAGGTAGGCAAGAACTGATATCTCTAGAGTTTCCTCCCCTCAACCTCCTCTAAGGAGATTTTTTTTTACTGCCAGAAAGGGTAGAAGGAGGTTGAATCTAGAGGCAGGCTATTCTGTTGTCCTTGGAGAGAGAATGTAACAGACTAGAATTATACATATCTATTCTCTCAAATATTGCCAGTGTAGGGGAAGAACTGTTTGAATTCCAGGTGTGTAATCCTGATTTCTATATATCCTTAAAGGGGAATGAGTGAAACAAGCTATATATACAGCTAAATGATATACATTTCTCAGAATGGCACCAAATGTCAGCTACACAATGGAAATGTTGAAAATATTGAATAATCCCATTTATTCAAGTTGGTAGCAAAAAAATAGAGAAAATATACGTTATGGTTCTATATGCCAGACACTACACAGAGTGGATGAGCTCTCCATCTGGGAGTGAGATAACTCAGCTCAATCAAAATATCAGTTTTAAAAACTGCATTACTTTGACTACAATTTGAGAGGGTATAGGAAAAAGGGAAAGGGAGACTCTTGTCCAAAAGAAAAGAGAAATAAATGTTAATTTTCTTTAGGGAATTCTTGAATCCAGTATATAAAATAATGAGAGTCCTGGGTGCACAAACTCTCTAGTGGGATCATGCAAATGTGAAAGGTCTCAAATTATTATTTTTTTTTCTAGATGAAGCCTCAAGATGTAGCAACTCCTTCAGGCTCACTATTCCCACCAAGCACTAAAACTGGGTGAGTTTCCAAGACCAGCTGCTTCTGCTTTCTCATGTGGCTACAAATCATTAGTAAATAGCATAAGAACAAAGTATATGTCTGTGGTGACAATGAACGAAGTGGAAATGGTCTGTGACTGATTTCATGAGAATAGGAAATTCCTAATGTAGAAACTCTCTCCACTGGTGTACATTCCAAGATCGTGGACTTTAGAGTTGAAAGAGTCCTCTAAGGGCATTAATTTCAAAATCCTCATTTTATGAACAAAGAAACTGAGGGTTAAAAAGAGGTTAAGGGATTAGCACAGTTATGCCACTAGAAAGCACCTGAGGCAGAATCTGAAACAAGGTTGTCCAAGGTCACAGAGTAGCAGAGAATATAGCTCACACTCAAATATGCATCCTCTTACTCTCAATCCAAAGGTTTGTTGCTGTTTCTCATGTTGTTGCTTCTGTTATTTGTTCTCCCCCACTACCCGGGAAATTTGGAGTCAGTTATGACAAAATGGAAACAGCCAAGAGGAAAGAGCCCAGTCATGTTCTCTCTCCTAGACTTCATCTCACTTCTCTGTAATTTATGAACTTAATAAGCTGCCTAGGGCATTGAGAGGTTGTTACTTGCTCATGGTCACATAACCAATATCTTCCTGACTCTAGGGGCAGATCTCTACTCTGACATTCTGCCTCCCATGAATGACAGCAAAAGCAAAAGCACAACAATAAAAATTCCTCTTCTAACCATCACATATACTATCAACCTAAAAAAAAAAACAACCACATTTTTGCTAGAATTTGCATGGCTGTGTGTGTGTTTATGCACTCATATATGTATTAGGGTATCTCAAGTCTTAGATGAGAAAAGAGTTCTAAGACTTTTGGTTCACCCTGCACATATACACAAAACACAGATAATTAGGAAATTTACAACTAATAATAAATATTTCTTTTTACTATAATAATGCCTAGCTATCATCAATGGCTAAAATAGTGGAAATAGCCTTGGGCTTGGGAGTCATTGAGAAGGGGTGTAACTGAGGCAGCAAGGAGTCTGTAGAGAAGAGGGGGAGGGTCCCCAACAAGCCTCACCTCACCTGACCAGCAAAAGCCTTCCTGAGCTGTAGCCCAGGGGTATAGAGGGAGAAATCTGAAGTGGCCAGACCACCTCTACTCCAAAGATTAAACTGTGCACATCTGCATACCTCCATGAGACTCCTACCTTAGTCTCAAACTAGAAACCCAGAGGCTACAGCACCCAAAGTTAACAACCAGGCCCTTAGTTCAAAGCCTGAGAAATTAGGAAATAGGAAATTACAATGGGAAGGAAGGAAGCTGAGAAGGAAAAGGTGAAGGCAAGAAAATCGATGCGAGCTTATTATGCAGGTCAAGAAAAACCAAATACAGAGGACAACTTGGGCTCTTTACTCACACTTGAGACCACAGAAGAAAATATGAACTGGTTTCAAGCCCAAGAAGCATTCTTGCAGGAGCTTAAGAAAGATTCTGAAGACCAAATCAGGGAGGCAGTGACCAAATTGGAAAAAAAAAAAAAAACTTTCACTGAAGAAATTAAATCTTTAAAAAGTAAAATTGGTGAAGTAATTGAAGAAAATACCACCCAAGAAAAGACCTTCAAAATCTAA
The DNA here is from genome assembly GCA_011680675.1 of Gymnobelideus leadbeateri. Taxonomy (NCBI): domain Eukaryota; kingdom Metazoa; phylum Chordata; class Mammalia; order Diprotodontia; family Petauridae; genus Gymnobelideus; species Gymnobelideus leadbeateri. Next base: position 390,382 of record WOXC01012396.1, on the reverse strand, counting down.
CCAAAGACTATAATTCACTAAAAATTAGAATCAGTCAAATTGAAACAAGGATCTCTATGATCCAAGAGTCAATCAAACAAAACATGAAGATGGAAAAATTGGAAGAAAGTGTAAAATATCTCACTAGAAAAACAACTGACCTAGAGAACAGATCCAGGAGAGGTAACTTAAGAATTAGTGGTCTACCAGAAAGCCATGACGAAAAATGTATCCTGGACAGCATCCTCCAAGAGATTGTCAAAGAAAACTGTCCTGAAGTCCTGTAATCAGAAGATATAATAGTTATGGAAAGAATTCAATGGACTGCTCCTGAAAGAGATCCCAAATTGAAAACTCCAAGAAATATAGTAGCCAAATTCCAGAAATACAAGATTAAGGAAAAAATACTGCAAGCAGCCAAAAAGAAATAATTCAAATATCACAGAACTACAGTCAGGATCACACAGGATCTAGCAGCTTCTACAATAAAAGATAGAAGGGATTGGTATTTAATATTTCCTAGGGAAAGAAAGCTAGGACTACAACCAGGCATTAACTACCGAGGGAAAACTGACCATAATCTTTTGCGCAAGGAGATGGTCATTTAATGAAATGAGGGACTTCCAGACTTTTCTGATGAAAAAGCCAGAGCTCAATGGAAAATTTGTTCTCCAATTACAAGACTCAAGAAAGACATAAAAAGGTAAACAAGAAAAACACAGGCTCACATAGTCATATATGCATGCGCACACACACACACACACACACTCATGCACACATGCACATAACTTGGGATGCAATAAGAGCAAAATGTTCATATCCTTAAATGAGAAGCTGATAACTGTCAATATTGAAATTTATATGATTATCATGACGTTTAAAACGGTTATATATAGGTAGATGGTGTGGTTATGAATGAACTAACCTGAAGATTAAAAAAAAATATTAAGGGGATCAAAGGACTGTAATGGGATAAAAGGAAAGGATGAGACACAAAAAGGTAAAGTATGCCATTCAAAGAGGCATAAAAACACACTATACTAGAGGGGAAAGAAAGAGAGAGAGGAACATCATTTAAACATTATTCTCACTGGTTCTGGTTGAAAGAGGGATCAACATAATCAGTTAAGTTTAAGATTCTAATGTGAATAGACACATAAATTCATTAAATAGAGGAAAAGGAGGGAGGGAGAGGAGCACTGTTTGAAATTTGCTCTCATTGGTTTGGAGTCAAAGAGGGAGTAACATACTCTGATAAGTATAAAAAATTTATTATGTCTTATAGGCAGTAGGAGGGTAAGGGGGCATAAAAGGGGGGGAGTAAAGGGGAGGATTAGAGGGCAGGGAAAGAGTAGTAAGGGGAGAGGGTAGGTAAAGAAGGGGAGTCACTGGGTGGGAGCATGTGGGAGGGGGTGGTCAAAAGAGAAACTCTCAAGGAGGGGAAGGGAGAAGGAAGAAACAAAAACAAGCAGGGGAGGGAATAGGATGGAAGGGAAGAGACAGATAGTTATCATTACTCTAAATGTGAATGGGATGATCTATCCCATCAAACAGAGGCAGATAGCAGAAGGGATTAAAAACCATAATCCTACAATATGGTGTCTACAAAAAACACATTTGAAACAAAGGGATTCCCACAGGGTAAAATAAAAGGCTGGAGTAGAATTTATTATGCCTCAGTTAAAGTAAAAAAAAAAAAGCAGGGGTAGCAATCCTTTTCTCAAATAAAACAAAAGCAAAAATGGATATAATTAAAAGAGATAAGGAAAAAGACTATATCCTGCTAAAAGTCACCATCGAGAATGAAGCATTATCATTACTTAGCATATATGCACCAAGTGGCATAGCATCCAAATTCCTAGAGGAGAAGTTAAAGGAATTAGAGGAAGAAATAGATATCAAAACTATAATAGTGAGAGTCCTTAACCTCTCCCTCTCCTAACTTGATAAATCTAACCTCAAAATAAACAAGAAAGAAGTTAAGGCGGCGAATAGAATTTTAGAGGATAGATCTCTGGACAAAACTGAATGGGGATAAAAAGTAATTTACTTTCTTCTTAGAAGTGTATGGTACATACTCAAAAACAGACCATGTACTAGGGCATAAAATCCTCAAAATTCGGTGCACGAAGGCAGAAATATTAAATACATCATTCTCAGATCATGATGCAATAACAATTATATGCAATAAAGGGCCATGGAAAGATAGACTAAAACATAATTGGAAATTAAACAATTTAATTCTAAAGATGGGTGGGTCAAACAAGAAATTTCAGAAACAATCAGGAATTTCATTCAAGAGGGTGATAATAATGAGACACCATACCAAAATTTGTGGGATGCACTAAAGGCAGTTCTCAGGGAAAGTTTTATATCCTTGAATGCATACATGAATAAAGAGAAGGGAGGTCAATGAATTGGACAAGCAATTGAAAAAGCTAGAAAATAAAAATTGAAAATCCCCAACTTAGTATTAAATTAGAAATATTGATAACCAAAGGCGAGATTAATAAAATTGAAATTAAGAAAACTATTGAATTAATAAATAAAACTAAGAACTGGTTTTATGGAAAAAAAAAACAATAAAATTGATAGAGCCTTAGTCAGTATGTTAAAGAAAAAAGAAATAAGAAAACCAAATTAGGAGTATCAAAAATGAAAAAGGTGAATCTACCTCCAACAAAGAGGAAATCAAAACAATAATTAGTAATTATTTTTCCCAATTTTATGCAAATAAATTTGACAATCTTAGTGAAATGGAGGAATATTTATAATAATACAAGTTGCCCAGATCAACTGAAGAGGAAGTAAATATCTTAAATGACCCAATCTCAGAAAACAAAACAAAACAAAACAAAACAAAAACATCAAACAAGCCATCAGTGAACTCCCTAGGAAAAAATCCCTAGGGCCAGATGGGTTTACCACTGAATTCTATAAAAATTTTAAATAAAAATTCATTCCAATACTCTACAAACTATTTAGGAAAATTAGTGAAGTAGTTCTACCAAATTCTTTCTATGACACAAATATGGTACTGATACCTAAATCAGGAAGAGACAAAACAGATAAAGAAAATTATAGACCAATTTCTCTCATGAATTTAGAAGCAAAAAATTTAAATAAAATATTAGCTAAAAGAGTACAACAACTTATCACAAGAATAATACATTTTGATCAGATAATATTTATTCCAGGAATGGTAGGATGATTTAATATTAGGAAAACCATCTGTATAATTGATCATATCAACAATAAAACTAGCAGAAACCACGTGATTATCTCAATAAATGCAGAAAACAAATAACAATATCCATTCCTATTAAAAACAGTAGAAAGTATTGGAATAAATGGAGCCTTCCTTAAAATAGTAGATAGCATCTATTTTAAACCATCAGCAAGTATTATATGCAATAGGGATAAACTAGAAGCATTTCCAATAAGATTAGGAGTGAAACAAGGGTGTCCACTATCACCCCTCTTATTCAATCTGGTACTAGAAACATTTGCAGTAGCAATTAGAGGGAGGAAAAAGAAATCAAGGGAATCAAATTAGGCAAAGAAGAGAGCATGCTATCACTGTTTGCAGCTGATATGATGATATAATATTCTAGAGATTCAGGTAAAAAACTACTTGAGACAATAAGTAAATTTGGCAACGTTGAAGGATATAAAGTAGACACACATAAATCCTCAGCATTCCTGTATATCTCTAATGAGATTCAACAGTAAGAGATAAAAAGAGAAATCCCATTTAAAGTTAATGTAGACATTATAAAATATTGGAAATCTACCTGCCAAAACAATCCCAGGATCTATATGATCACAACTACAGAACACTTCTCACACAAATAAAATCATATCTAACTAATTGGAAAAACATAATTTGCTAGTGGCTGGGTCAAGATAATATAATAAAAATGACAATTTTGCCCAAACTAATTTATATATTTGGTGTCATACCAATCAATTTACCAAAAAAAAAAAAAATACATTATGGAGTTAGACAAAATAGTAACAAAATTTATTTGAAAGAACAAACAGTCTAGAATATCATGGAAATTCATGAAAAGAAATGGTAGGGAAGGTGGACTAGCTATGCCAGATTTTAATCTGCATTATATACAGCCGCAGTCATCAAAACTACTTGGTACTTGCTGAGGAATAAAGTAGTGGATCAATGGAATAGATCTGGACCATGAGATCCAGCAATTAATGAGTAAAGTAATCTATTGTTTGATAAACACAAAGTCCCCAGTTTTTAGGATAAGAACACATTATTTGACAAAAACTGCTGGGAAAACTGGAATATAGTATTGCAGAAACTGGGCATAGACCATTATCTAACACCATATACCAAAATCAAGTCTAAATGACTGCATGATCTAGGTATAAAGCATGATACTGTGAGCAATCTGGGAAAGCAAGGAATAGTTTACCTGTCAGATTTATGGAGAATGAAAGACTTTATGACCAAACAAGAATTAGAGAGCATTATACAATGTAATATGGATAATCTGGATTACATTAAATTGAAAAACTTCTGTACAAACAAAGCCAATATAACAAAGATCAAGATGGAGGTGGGAAATTGAGAAATAATTTTTATGACCTATGTCTCTGATAAAGGACTCATTTTTGAAATATACAGAGAACTGTGTGAAATCTATAAGAATACAAGTCATTCCATACATACTAAATAGGGTATTTCACCCTACAGGAGAGTAGGAGGGAAGGGGATGAGAGGGGGGATGCTAGAAAGAAGAGTGGGAGAAAAGGTGGGGGGAAGGAAGTTGGAAGCACTCACTTGTGAAAAGGGACAGGATCAAAGTAGGGAATAGACCAAGTGGGAGTTGGGATAGGAGGGAGGATAATATAGTCAGTCTTTTTTTTTTTGCTTTTTGGAGGGCAACTGGATTTAAGTAACTTGCCCAAGGTCACAAGGCTAGGCTTTTGTTTTGTGTGTGTTAAGTGTCTGAGGCCATATCTAAACTCAGGTCCTTCTGACTCCAGGGCCAGCACTCTACTCACTGCGCCAGCTAGCCACCCGTATAGTCAGTCTTTTAGAATATATCTATTATGGTAATGTTTTGCATAGCTACATATGCACAAAATATACTGAATTGCTTATCTTCCCAGTAAGGGTGGGTGAAAAGGGAGGAAGGGAATGAATCTTAAATTCAAAGTTTTAAAATCAAATGTATAAAAATGTATAAATTCCATTATTAATATTATTTTGCATACAATTGGGAAATTAGATGTACAGGCTTTGGGGCACAGAGATTTACCTTGCCCTACTGGGAGAGTCAAGGAGGGTATGGGAGAAGATATGGGAGAGTACAGATTCGAAGAGGGGATATCCTGTGGGACTGCTATTCTGGGGTGTGGGGTATGGAAAAATGGGAAAAAAAGTTGCAACTCAACATCTGGCAGAAATGAATGATGTAAAACACAATTTAATAAAGTACTTGGGAAAAAATACAAGCCATTCCCCAATTATACATGGTCAAAGGATATGAACATGTAATTTTCACAGAAAGAAATTAAAGATATCTACAAGCATATGAAAAAATGTTGTAAATCACTATTGATTACAGAAATGCAAATCAAAACAACTCTGAGGTATCACATCTCACCAGTCAGATTGGCTAAAATGAGAAAACAGGGGCGGAGCCAAGATGGCGGAAAGGAAGCAGTAACCTCGATGAGCTCCTTGGTCACTAAGTCTCAAAGGGTGAATCTGAGCAGATTCCGGAGTGACAGAGCCCACTGGAAGACAGAGTGTGGCAGAATCCAGCCCAGGAGGTTGCCCAGTGTATCCGCACAGGTCGAGCGCATTGTATTAACAATGCAATATTCACTATGCCTATGGCAATTATAAATAGGCTTATGTGGTTATTAATCACAAAATATATCAGTCTCTCTATATGGGGGATAAACCCAGAGAATTTATTAAAATACCAAATAACCGAGTCCCAAAACCAGAAAGTCAAAGCCATCAGGGTAGTTATGAAATTGGCACAAGTAGTTAACGTAGTAAACAACCACATTCTTAAGCCTTCAAAACAGAACAGGCTACCTCAGGCAAAGGTACTTCTCTCCCCACTCACAGCAACTGCTCAGCGTCCAGGAAGCATGCTCACAACAGCTCCGGCCCCCCTCAGTTCTGTACCCTGGCAGTCCCCAACAAGACTCCTTAGCAGAAATTGTGGCTGGCTCAAAAAGAATGAAGCAATATCACTACTTAATATATATGCACCAAGTGGTATAGCATCCAAATTCCTAGAGGAGAAGTTAAAGGAATTAGAGGAAGAAATAGATAACAAAACTATACTAGTGGGGGACCTTAATCTCCCCCTCTCTGAACTTGATAAATCTAACCTCAAAATAAACAAGAAAGAAGTTAAGGAGGTAAATAGAATCTTAGAGACACTAGATATGATGGATCTCTGGAGAAAACTGAATGGGGATAAAAAGAATTTACTTTCTTTTCAGCAGTGCATGGTACATACTCAAAAATAGACCACGTATTAGGGCATAAAAACCTCACAATCCAGTGCAGAAAGGCAGAAATATTAAGTGCATCATTCTCAGATCATGATGCAATAAAAATTATATGCAATAAAGGGCCAGGGAGAGATAGACTAAAAACTAATTGGAAATTAAACAATTTAATCCTAAAAAATTGGTGGGTCAAAGAAGAAATTATAGAAACAATCAATAATCTCATTCAAGAGAATGATAATAATGAGACAACATACCAAAATTTGTGGGATGCACTAAAGGCAGTTCTCAGTGGAAGTTTTATACCCCTGAGTGCATACTTAATTAAAGCAGAGAGAAGGGAGGTCAATGAATTGGACATGCAATTGAAAAAGCTAGAAAAAGAACAAATTGAAAATCCCCAATTTAGTACTAAATTAGAAATATTGAAAACCAAAGGAGAGATTAATAAAATTGAAATTAAGAAAACTATTGAATTAATAAATAAAACTAAGAGCTGGTTTTATGAAATAAATCAACAAAATTGATAGACCCTTAGTCAATATGATAAAAAAAAGAAGAAAACCAAATTATGAGTATCAAAAATAAAAAGGGTGAATCTACCTCCAATGAAGAGGAAATCAAAAAAATAATGAGGAATTATTTTTCCCAATTGTATGCACATAAATATGACAATCTTAGTGAAATGGATGAATATTTACAAAATCACAAATTGCCCAGATTAACTGAAGAGGAAGTGAATTACCTAAATAACCCCATCTCAGAAAAAGAAATCAAACAATCCATCAAAGACCTCCCTAGGAAAAAATCTCCAGGGCCAGATGGGTTCACTAGTGAATTCTATCAAACATTTAAAGAACAATTGATTCCAATACTTTACAAAATATTTGGGAAAATTAGTGAAGAAGGAATCCTACCAAACTATTTCTATGACACAAATATGGTACTGATTCCTAAATCATGAAGAGATAAAACAGAGAAAGAAAATTATAGACCAATTACCCTCATGAATTTAGAAGCAAAAATTCTAAATAAAATATTAGCCAAAAGACTCCAACAACATGGCACAAAAATGATACACTCTGATCAGGTAGGATTCATTCCAGGAATGCAAGGATGGTTTAATATTAGGAAAACCATCAGTATAATTGAGCATATCAACAATGAAACTAGCAGAAACCACATGATCATCTCAATAGATGCAGAACAGGCTTTTGACAATGTATAACATCCATTCCTATTAAAAACACTAGAAAGTATAGGAATAAATGGAGCCTTCCTTAAAATAGTTGCTAGCATCTATTTAAAACCATCAGCAAGTATTACATGCAATGGGGATAAACTAGAAGCCTTTCCAATAAGATCAGGAGTGAAACAAGGGTGTCCACTATCACCCCTCTTATTCAATCTGGTACTAGAAACATTTGCAGTAGCAATTAGAGAAGAAAAAGAAATCAAAAGAATCGGGGCGGAGCCAAGATGGCGGAGTAGAAACAGCTCTTCCAAGCCTCTCTGCCCCCAGATTCCCTACAAACTATGTAAAAAAGGACTGTGAACAACTTCTGGAGCCCCAGCACCCACAGAACGACACAGAGAAGCTAACGTCCCGCTGAGGACAGCCCAGCAGCCCTGCAGGAAGGACCAGCGCAGTGCTCTGGGAGCTGGCAGCTCAGGAGCTGAGCCGAGCCGAGCCCAGGTCCAAGTGAGCCGAGGTTTTAGCCCCAGGGCGGCAGGGCCAGCAGCCGGCTGGAGGAACCCCAGAACACCAGGAGCTGTGGCGACTCCAGAATTATCAACATAGACATGCCTAGGACAAAGTAAGAGGTTAGTGTCCTATGGACTTTTGGACTAGTATTCGGGGAATGCATCAGCTCCCTCCCCTGGGGGCTAGAAGCTCCTGAGGAGACACACCATTTTGTAGTTTTCAGAGGCAGCTCTGGCTCCCAGCCTACAAATCGTGGGGAGATCCAGCGATCAGTCTTGGGGGGTAATCGCTCTTGCTTTAACCTCCCTGGATCCGGATTGTGATCTAGGGTGGAAGTTGTGCGTGGGTTTACAGCTTGCCAGAAAGGGAAGTTGGCCCCCACACATTCGGCTCAAAAGTTCCTCTAGCTGGCCTTAAAGCCATAGTGTGGAAACAAGCCCAAAAGTCAAGCAATTAAGTGGCAACATGCCAAGGCAAAGGAAACAGAAAAATGCAACCCTAGACTCCTATTTTGGGGGCATAGAGCAGGAAAAGGACTGTGAGGTCAGAAGTCCTGCTCCAAAAGCCCCAGGGGAAAACATGAGCGGGTTGTAGGCCATAGAGGACCTTAAGAAGGACTTTAAAAATCAAATAAGAGAAGTGGAGGAAAAATTAGAATGAGAAATGAGAAGGATGCAGGAAAAGTATGAAATGAGGGTCAACAGCCTGACTGAGGAAAACAACACCTTAAAAAATAGACTAGCTCAAATGGCAAAGGAGGCCCAAAAGGGCAATGAGGAGAAGAATGCCTTAAAAAGTCGAATTTGCCAGATGGAAAAAGAATCTCAAAAGTTCACTGAGGAGATTCATTCCTTCAGAGTTAGACTGGAGCAAATGGAAGCTAATGACTTTATGAGAAATCAAGATGCTGTTAAGCAGATCCAAACAAATGAAAGATTAGAAGGCAATGTGAAATATCTCATGGGAAAAACCACTGACCTGGAGAATAGATCCAGGAGAGACAATTTAAACATTATTGGACTACCTGAAAGCCATGATCAAGGAAAGAACCTAGAAATCACCCTTCAAGAAATTCTCAAGGAAAACTGCCCTGATGTTTTAGATCCAGAGGGCAAAATAGAGGTTGAAAGAATCCACTGATCACCTCCTGAAAAAGATCCCAAAAAGAAAACTCCCAGGAATATTATAGCCAGGTTCCAGAATCCCCAGATCAAGGAGAAAATACTACAAGCAGCCAGGAAGAAACAATTTCAATATTGTGGAAACACAATCAGAATAGCCCAGGACCTGGCAGCTTCTACACTGAGGGATTGAAGGGCATGGAATATGATATTCCAGAGGGCAAAAGAACTGGGAATGAACCCAAGGGTCACCTACCCAGCAAAACTGAGTATTTTGTTTCAGGGGAAAATATGGTCATTCAGTGGAATAGAGGACTTTCAAGCATTCTTGAGAAAAAACCAGAATTGAATAGAAAATTTGACATCCAGACACAAGAAGGAAGAGATGCCTGAGAAGGTAATCAGTGAAAAGAAATCAAAAGGAACTTATCAAAGTTGAAATATTTACATTCCTATATGGAAAATCAATACCTGTGACTGATGATATCTTTCTCACTATGAAAATAATGGAAGAAGGGGGTGTGGTCATATGAATACATATGTGAATGTGTGTGTATATGGTTACAGTTATATATGGATAGAGGGCATAGGTTGAATTTGTGGGGAAGGGAGAATACTCAAGGGATGAAATTATGAGGTGAGAGAAGAAAGTGGGAAGAGGAGATGGGGAGAGACAGGGTAGGGTAAACTATCCCATGTAGAAGAAGCAAGGGGAAGTGGTTGCAAAGGAGGGGGAGAATAAGGAAGGCTAAAAAGACAAAACAACATTCACATTGAATTTGGTTCAGGGAGAAAATGACATACATAATAAATGGGATATCTCAACCTGCAGCAGGATAGGGGAAGGGGGATGAGAGGAGGGATGATGGATGGGAGGGCATCCTTGGGGGGAGGGGTGGTTGGAAGTACCCACTATAGAAGAGGGACAGGATCATGTAGGGAATGGACCAGGTGGGGGTGGGATGAGTGGGAGGGAATTATAAGCAGCCTTGTACAATATATCTACTATGATAATGTTTTGCATAGCTAGACATGTACAACATATACTGAATTACTTATCTCCCAAGAAGGAATGGGTGACAAGGGAGGAAGGAAATGGATCTGAAATTCGAGGTTGTAACATTAAATGTTTCAAATATATATATAAATACTATTATTAATTCTCTTTCGCTTGTAATAGCAAGATAAGATGTGCAGGCATTGGGACACAAAGATTCACCTTCCTCTAATGGAAAAGTCGATGGGGGTATGGGAGAGAGCAGATTGGAGGAGGCGATATCTTGTGGGACTACTATTCTGGGAGGCTGGGTAGGGGAATAATGGGGGGAAAATGATTGTAACTCAAAATCTGGTGGAAATGAATGATGTAAAACAGAAGTTAATAAAGCATTTGTTTAAAAAAAAAGAAATCAAAGGAGGCAAATTAGGCAAAGAAGTTACCAAGCTGTCACTCTTTGCAGATGATATGATGATATACTTAGAGAATCCTAGAGAATCAAGTAAAAAACTACTTGAGACAATAAATAAATTTGGCAAAGTTGTAGGATATAAAATAAACCCACATAAATCCTCAGCATTCCTATACATCTCTAATAAAACTCAACAGGAAAAGATAGAAAGAGAAATCCCATTTAAAGTCACTGTAGACATTATAAAATATTTGGGAATCTACTTGCCAAAACAAACCCAGAATCTATATGATCACAACTACAAAACACTTCTCACACAAATAAAAACAGATCTAAATAGCTGGAAAAATATCAATTGCTTGTGGCTGCGTTGAGCTAATATAATAAAAATGACAATTTTACCCAGACTAAACTATATATTTAGTGCCATACCAATCAATTTACCAAAAAAACTACTACAAAATTTATTTGGAAAAACAAACGGTCTAGAATATCAAGGGAATTAATGAAAAGAAATGCTAGGGAAAGTGGACTAGCTATGCCAGATCTTAATCTGTATTATACAGCAGCAGTCATCAAACCTGCTTGGTATTGGCAGAGGTGTAGAGTAGTGGATCAATGGAATAGATTAGGTGCAGGAGACGCAGCAGTTAATGAATATAGTAATCTATTGTTCGATAAACCCAAAGACCCCAGTTTTTGGGATAAGAATGCACTATTTGACAAAACCTGCTGGGAAAACTGGAATACAGTATGGCAGAAACTGGGCATAGATCACTATCTAACACCATATACCAAAATCAAGTCTAAATGGGTGCATGATCTAGGTGTAAAGGATGATACTGTAAGCAATTTGGGAAAGCAAGGAATAGTTTACCTCACAGATCTGTGGAGAGGGGAAGACTTTAGGACCAAACAAGAATTAGAGAGCATTATAAAATGCAAAATGGATAACTTTGATTACATTAAATTGAAAAGCTTCTGTACAAACAAAGCCAATGTAACCAAGATCAAGAGGGAGGTGGGAAATTGGGAAAGAATTTTTACAACTTGTGTCTCTGATAAAGGATTCATTTCTAAAATTTATAGAGAATTGAGCCAAATCTATATGAATACAAGTCATTCCCCAATTGAGAAATGGTCAAATGATATGAATAGGAAGTTTTCAGAGAAAGAAATTAAAGATATATATATATAAGCATATGAAGAAATGCTCTAAATCATTATTAATTAGAGAAATGCAAATCAAAACAACTCAGAGATACCACATCTCTCAAGTCAGATTGGCTAAGATGACAAAACAAGAAAGTGACAAATCCTGGAGAGGATGTGGACAAATTGGAACACTAATACATTGCTGGTGGAGTTGTGAACTTATCCAACAATTCTGGAGAGCAATCTGGAATTATACCCAAAGGATTATAAATAATTTCATACCCTTTGACCCAACGATCCCACTTCTAGGGTTATATCCCAAAGAGATCATAGAAGTGGGAGGAAGACCCATATGTACAAAAATATTTTTAGCAGCCCTTTTTTTGGTTTCAAAGAATTGGAAACTAAAGGGGTGCCCATCAATTGGGGAATGGCTAAACAAGTTGTGGTATATGAATGTAATGGAATTTTATTGTGCTATAAGAAATGAGGAGATGACGGATTTCATAATTACCTGGAGAGACTTATAGAAACTGATGCTGAGTGAGAATAGTAGAACCAGGAGAAATTTGTATACAATCACTGACATAACCTATGTGTGATGATCAACTATTACAGACTGGGCTCTTCTCAGCAATGCAGTGATATAAGTCAAAAAGATGCATGATGGAGAGAGATGCCTATATCCAGAGAAAGAACTAGAAAGAACTGAGTTTGAATCCTGATTGAAGTAAACTACTTGATCTTTTTCTTTTCATTGTTCGGTTTTATTTTCTCTTTACCATTTTTCATTCCATGTAGTACAATAGGACTTTGCAACCTGACTGATGTCTACTGTGAATGTATTTGCAGATCCTATACTAGATTATATGCTGTCCTGGGGGCTGTGGGAAGGGAGAGAAGGAAAATTTGAAACTCAAGGAACTATGGAATTGAATCTTGTAAACTAAAAATAAACAAACAAATTACTTTTAAAAATGAAATAAGAGTTTTTAAATAATTAAAAAAAAAGAAATTTATATATTGCTTTAAAGTTTATAAAGTACTTCTCCCTTTTCCTATTACAACAAGACAGTGAATTAGAATTAGTATGTATTCCCACTCCTCAGATTAGCAAACCGAGTGTCAGAGAGGTGAAATTATTTGTCCAAGGTCATAAAATTTAAGAGTAATATCTGGGATTTGAACCCAGACCTATAGTGCCTAAGTAAAATTATTTACTGACATACTAGGTCTATATAGGTTTATGACTATATAGGTTATTATGACTTTTGCATAAATCAATGAACCCATCAACAAATACTAAGTTATAGAAATTTCAGAATTAGAAGAAACCTTATATATTGTAATTTAGTCTAGTTCTTCCATTTCAGAAATAAGAAAATTAAAGTTTGCTGTATCTCAGAGATCATACAAATGAGAATAGGACCTGTATGTACAAAAATACTTATAGAAGCTTTCTTTGTGGTACCAAATAATTTGAAATCAAGGGAATACCCTTCAATTGAGGAATTACTAAACAAGTTGTTGTATATGAATCTAATAGAATACTATTGGGCTAAAAAATTAGGTGTAGAAGGACTTCATAATAATCTAGAGAGACTTATATAAACTTATATTGAGTGATGGGAGCAGAATCAGGAGAACATTGTACACAATTATAGACACTTCATATCTGTGATTACTGACTTTGATAGACTGGGCTCTTCTCAACAACACAAGGTTATAAGACTACTCCAAAGGATTCACATATGGAAAAGGCTATCCACACCTAGAGAAAGAATTACAAAGTGTAAATTGCAAATTGAAGCAAACCGCATGCTATCTCTCTTTCATTTGTTTCATTTTGTTTTGTTCCTTCTTGTTCATTATTCATTCCATTGGTTATAATTCTTCTTTACAACTTTCCTCACATTTAAGGTGGAGGTGTATGTAGAACCTATATCAAATTGCTTGCCATAATGGGTGGGTGGGTAACAGGGGGAGACAATTTTGAACTCAAAAACTTGTGGAACTGAATGTTGTAAATTAAGAGTAAATATATTTTCTTTTAAAAAAGAAATAGAGTTTACTCAAATTTTAGGAAAGTAAAGAAAAAAGAAAATTAAAGTTCAGTGGGACTAATATTCTCAAGAAAATCCTTTACTTGCTCTAGGATCTCCTTGCTATTTCTTATTCTTGCCTCATTATTAACATGTAACATAATGCTGGAATATATTTGACTAATGCAAGCATTTAAAGGAATTGCACAGTATGCATTATATGCCTTACAAATGAATCAAATGTTTAAAAGAACCAATAGCTAACCAGATAATGAAAAAGCTTTTAAGTGGAAGAACAATGAAAACCAATTTAAAGTCTGCTGGGGGTGATAGTGACTGAGGGTGAAAAACTAAATATAGTTGTTAAAAAGGAGTAAAACTGAAAATGAAATCTAAGAAGAATGTAGTCAAGATAGGTCATAGAAAGCAACATCAGCCTCTAAGTGTGAAATTATCTGTAAAACATATATCCCTCTGGTGGGATCCAATTGTGATATTCTTTTGAAAGAAAAGAGTTGATAGGTTTGAGAAATATTCTCGGAGGAAAAAAAAAACAGGTAGATTAAAGAAAGAGTCACTTTTAAACTAAAATAAGAAAATGAAAAATTAGTTTGGTTCAGAGAATTTTAGAACCAGAACAAAGCCTACATTTTATAAATGAGGAAAATGAGGCTCAAAGAACTTAATTGGTTTGTCTAATGTTACAGGCCTAGTTATTATTAAAGTTATGTTTCCAACAGCAGCTCCCTGATACCTAGACCAACATTTTCTTGTTTTGTTTGTTTTTCTTCCATCCCCACCCCACAATACTAACAGTGTACATCTGGTTGTATTGATAACCAGAAGATACAAACAAGGTATGGCAAAATTGAAGGATGATTCATAGCTTCTCCTTGGAAAGGTAAATAAAAAAAAGAATGAGTTGGTTTTATTATGTGCCCAGAGGCAACAAAAAATATCATTTCACAGTGAATTTGGTCATCTAGCCCTGAGTTGCTCATCATGACTAAAATCAAAAAGCCCATCAGGAAGAAAATCACTGCTCACATTCCAATATCTTTTGCAGTGGATGAGAAGCAGAGAAATTCCACAAAGAATGATACAGAACTTTAAATCAGTCTAGACCTTAAAAGCAACAACAACATAGTCTTATTGTTGTCTTTTCCCATAATGACTATCATTTATAGTCACATTTGACATGCCCAAAAATCTTATACACAAAATGAACTTTCCCTATCAATAAAGAAAAAAATTTAAGAAAAAAAAATTGATTGTGCCCACACTTAATAGAGTGTACAGCAATCCAAACTCATCATACCTAACAACATAAATAGAAATTTGTTCTTCTAATGCAATAATAATGAAAGATATAAATTATACAAAGCACAGGACATCTATTAAACTATGACCTTGTAATTAAATTTATATTTGTATTTTGTATTTTGTAATACTTATTATGTCCCTTGATAGAACATAATTTCCTAAAGGGTAAGCACTTTCTCTGTTTTGTCTTTGTACTCCTTGCAGTACTTAGCAACATGTCTTGGGATAGTAGGCACTGAATAAATGCTTATAGAATAACTGATTGATTTAATTTTCATTTCTCAAGCAAGGAAATGGATATTTTGACTAGAAAGAAAAGGTGAAAAATTGACATATAGTAAGTAGCCATTAAAGAGTTTCAGTCATTTGACCACATGACCTACATCCATGAAAGAACTCGGAGAGTTGATTGCTGAATTGCTCTCAGAGCGGAGGGTAAGGTTGGAGTGGAAAAGAACAAGGGCTAGTCCTGATTTTTTTAAAGGAAAGAAAAAGGCATTTAATAAGTTCTAAGACACTGAACTTGACTTTACTTACTGGAGAATTTTATAATATTTTATTAAAGGAATAGTTAGTGAACATACGTAAGAGGATGTGGTAATAATAAAAAATCAGTCTCATTTCAGCAAGAATAAATTATGATAACTTTTTTGAGACAGTTACCAGACTGATAGATCAGGAAAAGGCATTCCTGCATTTAGTGTTTATCTAGGTTTTAGGAAAGTATTTAGAAAAATATCTATTACATTTTCGGGAAGATAGGTGGAAAATTAGGTAGATTCAAAATTGCTTAAATTGTCAGATCCAATGAATATTAATTAATTATTTGATGCCAGTTTGTTAAGAGGTAGAGAGACTCAGTGATTAACTGTTTCACTTGTTTATTAATGCCTTCAGTGTGTTTTTCAAATTTACAAATGGCACAAAGCTAGGAGGGAAAGATTATACACTAGATGACAGAGACAGAATTGAAAATAAAAAGATGTTCATAAGATAAATATTGGGATAAATCTGTATTGTAATGCTTTGTCAGAGAGCAACACTAATGCTAGTACATTTAACTTTCAATGTGGATATAACTGCAAGTGTTTGTAAATGGTGATCAATTTTACTGTATGAATTTGTTTGCTAATGCAAAAATTGTATGCATAGATAGCTGTTATGTTGCCTATTAGTTGTATAATTCATTTTGTTTTAGCATTTTATGTTGTTTAGTTCAATCATTAAGAATATGTATAACATCACCGTGAGTGCATAAGCTATGAGCTATATATAGTTTTAGCATTAATCACTCAAGCATCTAGTTTTACACTGCATTTCATTTATTGCATACAGGTATTAATATGGGTATGATGCTGTAGGATAATAGCCTGTGATGCTAAGATAATTACTTAAAGGCATTGAATTTTTCTGCTTATTGGGATTCAATACATGTGTGTTTGTGTGTATATGCACACACATATGTACACAATCTATATATGCACACTAAACCACAATCTAGTATCTAAGAGAATGAGAAGCCTCCAGACCACATGAACAGGAGCTGATGTCATAACCAGTATTGCTGATAGTCTAATGACAAGAAAAATCACTGTTCATTCTACTCACAATCATAAAGTAAGCCTAGAGAAATTTTATCATTCCTGAATTCTTTTATCTGTGAATCTGAAATAGAAAATTGAATATATGCTCTCCCTTTGCCACATTGTTTTTCCCTTTTTGGGGAAGGAGAAGGGAACACATACTTTTTAAGCACCTACTATGCACCAAACACCGTTCTAACTACTTTACAGTTATCTTTTTTGATCCTAAGAACAAATCTAGGAGGTAAAGGTAACTGTTTTCTACATTTAACAGTTAAGGAAACTGAGGCAGACAGGCTGGATATAAATTTAAGTCTTCCTGATTCCAGTCCAATACTATTAACTATGAAACCTGGCTGCTTCTACCATAGGTATATGCTGCTTGGGGAATTGACTGCACAGTAGATCTGTGAGGAAACAATGAGGACGGTAGAAGGAGAAAGTCATACTATCTCAGAATGTGAGAATTTTTTCTATTTTATTTTTCATGTTAGACAATAAAAAGCATGGTTACATATGGAGTATAACTATGTCAATGCTAACAGAAGTATCTTGCAGAAAGAATTGAAAATATAAATAGTAAAATTAAGATTTCAAAGATGAATAATTCTTCACCTCAAACTAGACTGAAATTCAGAAGCCATGGGAAAATATCATGTATAGTTAGCCAACATGTTGTTGTCTGGGAAAGCCACCTAAGTTTCTTCAGGCTGTTAAGCCTAACTAGTCAATATGTATGTGTGATAGAGATGGAGTCAGATTGAATATAGATACTGTAATTTAGAAAATAATTCAGCTAACCCAGATATTGCCCTTTGTGCTAATTCAAACTCCCTTGCTTTGGTGTCTACACATATGTCACAATGTCTCGAACTTTTTTGTGTGTGTTTTTTGCCTTTTGCAGGGCAATTGGGGTTTAGTAAATTACTTAAGTTTACATGACTAGTTATCTGTGTGTGTGTGTGTGTGTGTGTGTGTGTGTACGTGCATGTGTGTTAAGTTTTTGATGCAGATCCAAATTCAGGTCCTCCTGACTATGAGGCCAGTGCTTTACTCACTGTGCCACATAGATGCTCCACAATGTCTCAAATTAATAGCATAAGGTAAATATTAATTGACCCAATATTCTTGTTCTTGGGTGTAAGGGGCACACAAGGAGGTAGCAAGAAATGCTTGTGTAAGGATATTGTTTCATCCTTAATACATATCTAGTAAAGAAAGGCTGCGACTCCTGTTTAGGAATATTATAAAGGAGATACTTACTCAGTTACAGATTATACTAAATACCTTCCAAGATGTGTTCTAATATCAGTGCTGGGCAATTCTGTAATTTTTGCCTAACCATTATTCTTCATTCAATTTTTCACAAAACTGAATATGATAGAAAAAGACGATCATAAATTTATAGCTGCAAGGGATTAGAAACCATCTAATCCAATGCACTAACTTTACATGTTCTGCTCTGGCTGTTGCTTTTGTTGCTAAGCAGTGCCTAGAGGTTGCATGGTTATGATGATTAGAATCCTGGAGTCATGAAGATCTGAATTTGAGTTGTGACTCATACTTACTAGCTGTATGATTCTGAGCAAGTAATTATATTTTTATACCACATTTATATCATGAACAAAATAAGGGGGTGAGACTCAATGACCTCAATGGTCCTTTTCAGCTCTAAATCTAAATCATATTGTCCCCTCCCTCTTGTTTCTACTAATATACTTCCTCTTTTGTTCATATATGCATTTCTAGTATTGTACATAATAGTTCCTGTGTATAACACATGATACTCTCTTGTATAATAGCTATATTACACTGGAAACAAAAGTGCAGGGGGGTTAAGTGACTTACCCAGGTTAACTAATATATGTGTCTAAGGTCAGATTTTTACTAAGGAAGATGAGTCTTCCTAACTCCAAGCCTGCTACTCTATCCACCGTGTCACTTAACTGTCTTGCAGAGAAAATGCTAGGTATAAAATAATTTAATCAGAAATAAAAAGACAAAAGTGTAATGTGTCACTTAAATGTTTTCACTGATTTCTAGTTAGCAAAATAAATTTAGGGAGAAGCACAATGGCAAAAGTCTCTCACATATAAACATTTAATATAAAATTATCAAGAAATTATCTATTGTTATGAAAGTTATAATATATGTTATTCACTACATTGGAATTATACAATATTAATGATTCATCTTTTAAAAATAGCAACTAAATTAATCAAATATTTAAAGGAATATCTTTAATGAAATATGAATGTTAACATAGGATATTATATACTAGTGAACATTGTTAGAATGCAACTTTTCATAGGGGACTTTTCTGGCCTTTGTACTAATTAAAGCTTTTAGACAGATTTCACACTTGAACCAACTTATACTGAATTCTATGTTATAAGAGGTCATGTGAAAATAAGTCTCCAAATGAGTTTCATGGAGTTGAGAGAAATTCTTACATAGAATAGGCCATTCTGTCTCCCAAAATGTACAGGGATCTTGAGGTGTCACATAATCTAATTAAATGTCAGACATTTAAGTAGAAGAAAATTAAATAACTCCCATCCAAAAAAACCCCAACAAAAAAGTAAATTCTATAATCTCAATGATCTATTATAATTTAATAACTTTCATTGTCAGAAAATTCTCCCATGCATTCACTCAACAGATATTTTCTGAGTGCCTACTATGTGTCAGGGCCTGTGAGAGCCACTGTAGGAATACAGTAACTTACTATTCTTATGGCATTTTCAATTTTGTTAGAAAGGCAGGGCTGATTAAAGTGAAAGCACAAGATGATATAAACAGCACAAAAAGTCAACAATGCAAAAGACTGCATGAAGTCACAATTATACAACAATGCAAGAAATAAGTCTTTAGAGTTTAGAGGAATAAAAGACCTTTACAGGCTTACTGTTCTTGAGTCAATTAGACATGACCCATTCTTTGTGACCCCATTTTGGATAACTTGGTGGCACAGTAGATGGAGTTCTGGGCCTGGAGTAAGAAGATTCATCTTGCTGAGTTTAAATCTGGCCTCAGATACTTATTAACTTTGTGACCTTGGGCAAATCACTTAATCCTGTATGTCTCAGTTTACTCATCTGTAAAATGAGCTGGTGAAGGAAATGGCAAAAACCACTCTTGTATCTCTGTCAAGAAAACTCCAAATGGGGTCAGAATGAATCAGATGACTGAAAAATGATTGAACAATGACAACAAATGGGCTAAAATCATCATGGATTCATTAATGGGGTTTTACAGGAAAGGAATGCAGAGGCTGAGGTGAAAGAGGACAAACAGCAGAAATGAAAATACATAAGGTGTGTATTATGATCTTAGAAAGAATAAGGAGATAAAATTGCAAAAAAGTGAATACTAGAATATAGTAGAAGATAAGATTAGAAAGCTTATTTGGGCACTGATTTTCAAGGGGCTTGAAGAAATTCTGCTAACATGTTGGAATCTGATGTTGTATAAGATTGAGAGGCAATGAAAATTTTTAAGGAGAAAAATATAAGCAAAGTTCAAGTAAGACAAACCTAGCAATACTGAAAATTGGACCAGGGAATATTATTTTAATATATAGCACATGAGTTGGTAAGAGCCTGAATTAAAGTAATGGTAGTCAAAATGAAAGGAGGGGCAGCTAGGTGGTGCAGTGAGTAGAGCATTGGCCCTGGAGTCAGAAGGACCTGAGTTGGATCTGGCCTCAGAAACAACCCACACATGAATAAAAACCCAGCTGTGTGACCTAGGGCAAGTTAACCCCAGTTGCCCTCCAAAAAGCAAAATAAATAAATAAATAAAGGAAATGGAATATGACAGAGCCATCTTCCCCCAAACCCCAAAAAAGTGTGTGTGCCTGTGTGTCTGTGTATATGTGTATAAGACACTGAATTGGTTGCATAGTAGGGATGAGGTTATTGTTGTTTGTTTAAGTAGTTATATGTAAGTCTTTCTGACCCCACTTTGGGTTTTCGTGGCAAAAAAAATAGGACAGTGCTTTGTCATTTACTTCTTCAACTTATTTTACAGATAAGAAAATTGAGGCCAATAGGATTGAATGACTTATCCAGGGTCATATAGTTAGTAAGTATCTGAGACTGGATTTGAACTTAATTTTTCCTGACTCTACACCCAGCACCCTATTCACTAACCCACTTAGCTGCCTTCAGGGATCAGATAATGAAGGTAAAAATAACCCAGTGGCTAGCAAATCACATAAATAAGATACTGATAAAAGCACTGATAGAAATAGAGAAATTGGGTGTGGGATCTGCTATTAAATGAAAAACATGAGTTATATTTCAAACCTGATGAGACTGGAATATCAACAGATCACCACATTCACATGCTTAGGAGTCAATTTAAGGGAAATATGATTAGAGGGAAATGGAACAAGCATTTATTAATTGTATGTTATGCAGTTATAAAAAACTGTTTGACATACTGATACTAATATTATCTCATTTGATTCTCACAAAGTTTCAGGGAGGCAGATGCTATTATTACCCCATTTTATAGTTGTGGAAAATGAGGCAGAGAGAGATAAAGTTATTTGCCCATAGTCACAAAGTTAGTGAAGTATCTGAGCTCAAATTTGAAATCAGATCTTCCTGACTCCAGATCCAGTACTATATTAATTGGGACAACTAGATGCTGATTGGAGCTCAGGGGCTATACGTTACTAATATTATAGTTTAAATGTTTCTCTTATACTTTTTACAAGAAAGGAGAATATTTGGCTATCTTAGTGAGTAGGCTGAGTTTTTTTTTTCTTGTCACACTCAATATTTCTACTTTTTGAAAAGCTTCTCATAAGTCTTAATCTTCAATTGAAACTACATGTATATATGTAATATATAAACATGTGATAGAATATGTAATTATACATAATATATAAGATATGTGTATTCTAATTAAAGAACATGGTATTACAATGCATATATATATATAAATATATATATATATATATACTTTACTTGAGATAAAAATATACTATGCTCCAAAGTTCTATATGATGTATAATATATTTTAATTAATAATAGTATTTATATTTATTTGAAACACTTAATCTTAAGACCTTGAATTTCAGATCCATTTCCTTCCCCTCCCTTGCCACCAATTCCCTCTGGGGAGATAAGTAATTCAGTATATGTTGTACATGTCTAGCTATGCAAAACATTATCATAGTAGATATATTGTATAAGGCTGCTTATAATTCCCTCACACTCATACCACCCCCCACCTGGTCCATTCCCTACTTGATCCTGTCCCTCTTCTTTTTTTTTTTTTAATTTTTTTATCTTTTTTTTATTTTTTTTATAAATTTTTTTTTAACAAATACTTTATTAACTTCTGTTTTACATCATTCATTTCCGCCAGATTTTGAGTTACAATCATTTCCCCCCCATTATTCCCCTACCCAACCTCCCAGAATAGCAGTCCCATAAGATATCGCTTCCTCCAATCTGCTCTCTCCCATACCTTCTCCCATACCCCCATCGACTTTTCCATTAGAAGAAGATGAATCTTTGTGTCCCAATGCCTGCACATCTTATCTCCCAATTATAAGCAAAAGAGTATTAATAATAGTATCTATATATATTTGAAACATTTAATGTTAAGACCTCGAATTTCAGATCCATTTCCTTCCTCCTTGTCACCCATTCCCTCTGGGGAGATAAGTAATTCAGTATATGTTGTACATGTCTAGCTATGCAAAACATTATCATAGTAGATATATTGTACAAGGCTGCTTATAATTCCCTCCCACTCACCCCACCCCCCACCTGGTCCATTCCCTACATGATCCTGTCCCTCTTCTATAGTGGGTACTTCCAAACTCCCCTCACCCCAAGGATGCCCTCCCATCCATCATCCCTCCTCTCATCCCCCTTCCCCCTATCCTGCTGCAGGTTGAGATATCCCATTTAGTATGTATGTCATTTTCTCCCTGAACCAAATTCAATGTGAATGTGGTTTTGCCTTTTTAGCCTTCCTTATTTTCCCCCTCCTTTGCAACCACTTCCTCTTGCTTCTTCTACATGGGATAGTTTACCCTACCCTGTCTCTCCCCATCTCCTCTTGCCACTTTCCTCTCTCACCTCATAATTTCATCCCTTGAGTATTCTCCCTTCCCAACAAATTCAACCTATGCCCTCTATCCATATATAACTGTAACCATATACACACACATTCACATATGTATTCATATGACCACACCCCCTTCTTCCATTATTTTCATAGTGAGAAAGATATCATCAGTCACAGTTATTGCTTTTCCATATAGGAATGTAAATAGTTCAACTTTGATAAGTTCCTTTTGATTTCTTTTCCCTGATTACCTTCTCAGGCATCTCTTACTTCTTGCGTCTGGATGTCAAATTTTCTATTCAACTCTGGTTTTTTCCTCAAGAATGCTTGAAAGTCCTCTATTCCACTGAATGACCATATTTTCCCCTGAAACAAAATACTCAGTTTTGCTGGGTAGGTGACCCTTGGGTTCATTCCCAGTTCTTTTGCCCTCTGGAATATCATATTCCATGCCCTTCGATCCCTCAGTGTAGAAGCTGCCAGGTCCTGGGCTATTCTGATTGTGTTTCCACAATATTGAAATTGTTTCTTCCTGGCTGCTTGTAGTATTTTCTCCTTGATCTGGGGATTCTGGAACCTGGCTATAATATTTCTGGGAGTTTTCTTTTTGGGATCTTTTTCAGGAGGTGATCTGTGGATTCTTTCAACCTCTATTTTGCCCTCTGGATCTAAAACATCAGGGCAGTTTTCCTTGAGAATTTCTTGAAGGGTGATTTCTAGGTTCTTTCCTTGCTCATGGCTTTCAGGTAGTCCAATAATTTTTAAATTGTCTCTCCTGGATCTATTCTCCAGGTCAGTGGTTTTTCCCATGAGATATTTCACATTGCCTTCTAATCTTTCGTTTGTTTGGATCTGCTTAACAGCATCTTGATTTCTCATAAAGTCACTAGCTTCCAGTTGCTCCAGTCTAACTCTGAAGGAATGAATCTCCTCAGTGAACTTTTGAGATTCTTTTTCCATCTGGCAAATTCGACTTTTTAAGGCATTCTTCTCCTCATTGCCCTTTTGGGCCTCCTTTGCCATTTGAGCTAGTCTATTTTTTAAGGTGTTGTTTTCCTCAGTCAGGCTGTTGACCCTCATTTCATACTTTTCCTGCATCCTTCTCATTTCTCTTTCTAATTTTTCCTCCACTTCTCTTATTTGATTTTTAAAGTCCTTCTTAAGGTCCTCTATGGCCTGCAACCCGCTCATGTTTTCCCCTGGGGCTTTTGGAGCAGGACTTCTGACCTCACAGTCCTTTTCCCGCTCTGTGCCCCCAAAATAGGAGTCTAGGGTTGCATTTTTCTGTTTCCTTTGCCTTGGCATGTTGCCACTTAATTGCTTGACTTTTGGGCTTGTTGCCACACTATGGCTTTAAGGCCAGATAGAGGAATTTTCGTCCCGAACGTGTGGGGGGGCAACTTCCGTTTCTGGCAAGCTGTAAACCCACCCACAACTTCCACCCTAGATCACAATCCAGATCCAGGGAGGTTAAAGCAAGAGCGATTACCCCCCAAGACTGATCGCTGGATCTCCCCACGATTTGTAGGCTGGGAGCCGGAAATGCCTCTGAAAACTACAAAATGGCGTGTCTCCTCAGCGGCTTCTAGCCCCCAGGGGAGGGAGCTGACGCATTCCCCAAATACAGGTCCCAAAGTCCATAGGACACTAACCTCTTACTTTGTCCTAGGCATGTCTATGTTGATAATTCTGGAGTCTCCACAGTTCCTGGTGTTCTGGGGTTCCTCCAGCCGGCTGCTGGCCCTGCCGCCCTGGGGCTAAAACCTCGGCTCACGTGGACCTGGGCTCGGCTCGGCTCCTGTGCTCTGTGCGCTGCCGGCTCCCAGACCACTGCGCTGGTCCTTCCTGCAGGGTGCTGGGCTGTCCTCAGCGGGAGGTTAGCTTCTCTGTGTCGTTCTGTGGGTGCTGGGGCTCCAGAAGTTTTTCAGAGTCCTTTTTTACATAGTTTGTGGAGAATCTGGGGGCAGAGAGGCTTGGACGAGCTGTTTCTACTCCGCCATCTTGGCTCCGCCCCTCCTGTCCCTCTTCTATAGGGGGTACTTCCAACCTCCCCTCCACCCAAGGATGCCCTCCCATTCATCATCCCTCCTCTCATCCCCTTTCCCCCTATTCTGCTGCAGGTTGAGATATCCCATTTAGTATGTATGTCATTCTCTCCCAGATCCAAATTCAGTGAGAATGTGGTTTTGCCTTTTTGCCTTCCTATTCTTCCCCTCCCTTGCAACCTCTCCCCCTTGCTTCTTCTACATGAGATAGTTTACCCTACCCCGTCTCTCCCCATCTCCTCTTGCCACTTTCCTCTCTCACCTCATAATTACACCCCTTAAGTATCCTCCCTTGCCAACAAATTCAACCTATGCCCTCTATCCATGTATAACTCTAAACATATATATACACATTTACAAATGTATTCATATGACCACACACCCTTCTTCCATTATTTTCATACTGAGAAAGATTTCATCAGTCACATTTATTGTTTTTCCATATAGGAATGTAAATAGTTCAACTTTGATAAGTTCCGTTTGATTTCTTTTCCCTGATGACCTTCTCAGGTTTCTCTTTCTTCTTGCATATGGATGTCAAATTTTCTATTCAATTCTGGTTTTTTCCTCAAGAATGCTTGAAAGTCCTCTATTCCAGTAAATGACCATATTTTCGCCTGAAAAAAATACTTAGTTTTGCTGGGTAGGTGACCCTTGGGTTCATTCCCAGCTCTTTTGGCCGCTGGAATACCATATTCCATGCCCTTCAATCCCTCAGTGTAGAAGCTGCCAGGTCCTGGGCTATTCTGATTGTGTTTCCACAATATTGAAATTGTTTCTTCCTGGCTGCTTGGAGTATTTTCTCCTTGATCTGGGGATTCTGGAACATGGCTATAATATTCCTGAAAGTTTTCTTTTTGGAATCTTTTTCAGGAGGTGATCAGTGGATTCTTTCAACCTCTATTTTGCCCTTTGGATTTAAATATAAGGGCAGTTTTCCTTGAGAATTTCTTGAAGGGCGATTTCTACGTTCTTTCTTTGATCATGGCTTTCATTTAGTCCAATAATTTTTAAATTGTCTCTCCTGGATCTATTTTCCAGGTCAGTGGTTTTTCCCCTGAGATATTTCACATTGCCTTCTCATCTTTCATTTGTTTGGATCTGCTTAACAGCATCTTGATTTCTCATAAAGTCATTAGCTTCCATTTGCTCCAGTCTAACTCAGAAGGAATGAATCTCCTCAGTGAACTTTTGAGATTCTTTTTCCAACTGGCAATTTCAACATTTTAAGGCATTCTTCTCCTCATTGCCCTTTTGGGGCAATTGCCATGTGAGTTAGTCTATGTTTTAAGGTGTTGTTTTCCTCAGTCAGGCTGTTGACCCTCATTTCATACTTTGCCTGCATCCTTCTCATTTCCCTTTCCAGTTTTTCCTCCACTTCTCTTATTTGATTTTTAAAGTCCTTCTTAAGGTCCTCTATGACCTGCAATCCGCTCATGTTTTCCCCTGGGGCTTTTGGAGCAGGACTTCTGACTTCACAGTCCTCTTCCCCTATGCTTCGATCCTCTTTGCCCCCAAAGTAGGAGTCTAGGGTTGCATTTTTCTGTTTAATTTGTTTCCTTTGCCTTGGCATGTTGCCATTTAATTACTTGACTTTTGGGCTTGTTGCCACAGTATGTCTTTTCCGCCAGATAGGGAAATTTTCGACCCAAACATGTGGGGGGGCAACTTCCGTTTCTGGCAAGCTGTAAACCCACCCACGACCTCAACCCCAGATCACAATCCAGATCTAGGGAGGTTAAAGCAAGAGCAATAACCCCCAAAGACTGATCGCTGGATCTCCCTATCGTTGGCAGGCCAGGAGCTGGAGCTGCCTCTGAAAAATACAAAATGGCATGTCTCCTCAGCGGCTTCGAGCCCCCAGGGGAGGAAGCCAACGTTCCCCAAATACTGGTCCCAAAGTCCATAGGGCACTAACCTCTCACTTTGTCCTAGGCATGTCTATGTTGATAATTCTTGAATGGACACAGCTGCTGGAGTTCTGGGGTCCCTCCATCCACTGCTGGCCCTGCCGCCCTGGGGCTAAACCGTGACTCAGGCAGACCTGTGCTTGGCTCCCCACACTCTGCGCTGCCATGCCAGCTCCCAGACCGCTGTGCTGGTCCTTCCTGCAGGGCTGCTGGGCTATCCTCAGTGGGAGGTTAGCTTCTCTGTGTCATTCTGTAGGTGCTGGGGCTCCAGAAGTTGTTCAGAGTCCCCTTTTACATCGTTTAGAGGTAATCTGGGGGCAGAGTGACTTGGACAGGCTGTTTC
The DNA here is from genome assembly GCA_011680675.1 of Gymnobelideus leadbeateri. Classification (NCBI taxonomy): domain Eukaryota; kingdom Metazoa; phylum Chordata; class Mammalia; order Diprotodontia; family Petauridae; genus Gymnobelideus; species Gymnobelideus leadbeateri. The sequence continues at coordinate 363,170 of WOXC01012396.1, read as the reverse complement.
TACTCTGCCATCTTGGCTCCGACCCTAATGTATAATATATTACACAACCTATACTATATATGTATTTAGATTAGATAATAAGATGAAATGCACACACAAACACTCCTACCGAAACATATAGATAGAGAGAGAGAGAGAGAGAGAGAGAGAGAGAGAGAGAGAGAGAGAGAGAGATAGTGAGATAAATAGATAGGTAGACATTGATATAGATATGGAAGGAGCAAACAGGGCAGAGAGAAGTGTGGGACTAGCATAAAGCAGCAACATAGATGAATGACAAAAACAGTGGACACATGCCAGTCTTGTGTCTCTTTAGAAAAAGTCACTTAAACTCATTTGGTCTTAGTTTCCTCATATATAACACGAGATAACTAATCCTCTGATGTGCTTTCTAGCTCTAATAAAGATCTACAGGAAGATGAAAGAAGGTCGACTTGATGAAGAACCAAAGAGTCAAAATGAAGTTTTGGAGGAGGAAGGAGTAAATAGTCAAAACAGCCCTAACAAAAACAAAGGAATAGATACATGCTGGGGATGGCAGGAAGCACAATCAGACGATGAACAGTAGAAATAAAATATGTACTTCTGTGTTTGCACTGAGCTTAAAATAACTAACTTTTGGGTGGCTAGGTGGCTCAGTAAGTAGAGCGTCAGCCCTGGAGTCAGAAGGACCTGAGTTCGGATCTGGCCTCAGACAGTTAACGCACACACACACACACACACACACACACACACAAAAACCTAAGCATGTGACCTTGGGCAAGTTACTTAACCCCAATTGCCCTCCAAAAAAATTTAACTAACTTTTAGTGATAATAGTTTGTAATACATGATTCAGCACTAAATTATATAGTGTTTTACTTTTTACCTTAAAAGTTTCATGCGTATTAGTTTTCCTTCCCCAAAGAAATCATAAACTCCTATAAGTAAGTGAGCTGGTCTAATTCTTTTCCATTATCATTTAGTACTTACAACAGAGCTGAACAGAAAGAGATCTCAATAATTATTTTCTCTAGATGGCGGAAAGGAAGCAGTAACCTCATTGAGCTCCTCTGTCACTAAGTCCCAAAGGGTAAATTTGAGCGGATTCCGGAGTGACGGAGCCCAGTGGAAGACAGAGTGTGGCAGAATCCAGCCCATGAGGTTGCCCAGTGTGTCCGCACAGGTCAAGAGCAGAGCGCGTGGGGTCTGCACAGCTCAGACCTAAGAGCAGGCAAGCAGACTACACCAGAGAGAGAAAAAGCCCCAGCCTGCAGACCTACCAAGGACGAATCCCAGTCATCTCGAAGAGGGAACAGATATTTGGAGCCAGGTAGGAGAGTCGGGCCCCCAGTGGAGAGAGTGGCTTCTCAGGCTGCATTCAGCCCCCAGCCTGGAAGTTTAGAAACTGCCTGCCTGTATAATACAGGGGCTGGAATGGCAAAGTAAATTCTAGCTGCTCAGACCCTCCCATCCCTCCTTCATGAAGCAGAAAACCCAAAGATAAGTCTCCCACCCAGATTGAAATCCCAAGTGAATGGAAATAGCCTCAGGCTTGAGAATCTCCAAGAAGGGGTGTAACTGAGACAGCCAGGAATCTGAAGAGAAGAGAGGGAGGGGACCCAACAAGCCCCACCTCACCTCACCAACAAAAGCCTACTTATAGCCCAGGGGTATAGAGGCAGAAATCTGAAGTGGTCAGACTCATCCCCACCTACACATCTACATTCCTCACTGACTTCCTTGACTTAGCCATAAACTAGCCACACAGAGGTATTCAAAGTCAAGGATCAGGCCCTAAACTCATAGCCTGAGACACTAAGAAACAGGAAGTCACAATGGGAAGGAAGGAAGCTGAAAAGGAGAAGGGGAAGGCAAGAAAGTCTATTCGAGCATACTATGCAGGGCAAGAACAACAAAACACACAGGACAATATAGACTCTCTGCCCACACCAGAGACCACAGAAGGAAACATGATCTGGTCTCAAGCCCAAATAGCATTCCTGGAGGAGCTTAAGAAAAATTTTAAAGACCAAATCAGGGAGGCAATGACCAACTTGGAAAAAGAAAATACCTCCCTAAAAAAGGAACTTCAAAAACTAACTGAAGACCATAATTCACTAAAAATTAGATACAATCAAACTGAAACTCAGAACTCTATGATGCAGCAGGAGTCAATCAAAAAAAAACAAAATGATTGAAAAATTGCAAGGAAATGTAAAATATCTCACTGGAAAAATAACTGACCTAGAGAACAGATCCAGGAGAGACAACCTAAGAATTATTGGTCTACCAGAAAGCCATGATGAGAAAAGCAGTCTAGACAACATCCTCCAAGAGACTGTCAAAGAAAACTGTCCTGAGGTCCTGGAACCAGAAGATAAAATAGCTATTGATAGAATTCACCGGACTCCTCCTGAAAGAGATCCCAAACTGAAAACTCCAAGAAATATAGTAGACAAATTCCAGAATTATAAGATTAAAGAAAAAATATTACAAGCAGCCAAAAAGAAACAATTCAAATATCAAGGAACTACAGTTAGGATCACTCCGGACCTAGCAGCTTCTACATTAAAAGAGAGGAGGGACTGGAATTTGATATTTCGTAGGGCAAGAGAGCTAGGACTACAACCAAGGATTAACTACCCAGCAAAACTGAGCATAATCTTTCAGGCAAGGAGATGGACGTTTAATGAAGTAAGGGACTTCCAGACTTTCCTGATGAAAAAGCCAGAGCTCAATGGAAAATCTGATCTCCAATTACAAGACTCCAGAAGGACATAAAAAGGTAAACAAGGGTAACATAGACTCACACATGCAGAAGTGCACACACCCACACCCACAAACACAAGCTCATTACCTGGGATGCAACAAGAGCAAAATGTTCACATACCTATATGTGGAGCTGATAACTGTCAATATTTGAAATCTCTATGATTATCATGACCTGCAAAAGGGTTATACTTAGAGGGTGTGGGTATGAATGCACTAACATGGAGTCTAAAAAAAAAAAAGACTATTAAGGGGATCAATGGTACTGTAATGGGAAAAAGGAAAGGATGAGCTAGGAAAAGGTAAAATATGCCATCTGAAGAGGCATCAAAACACACTATAGAAGAAGGGAAAGTAAGAGGGAGAGGAACATCATTTAAACACTATTCTCACTGGTTCTGGTTCAAAGAAGGATCAAATTAATCAGTGAAGTTTAAGAATCTAACGTGAATAGACACATAAATTCATTGAATAGAGGAATTGGAGGGAGGGAGAGGAGCATTGTTTGAAATTTACTCTCATTGGTTTGGAATCAAACGGGGAGTAATTTACTCTGATAAGTATAAAAATTTGTTGTGTCCTATAGATAGTGGGAGGGTAAGGGGGGGGGGTGAAAAGGAGGAGACTAAAGGGAGGGATTATAAGGGAGGGAAATAGTAGTAAGGGGAGAGGGTAGGTTAAGAAGGGGGGTCACTGGGTGGGAACACTGAGGGAGGGGTGGTCAAAAGGGAAAACTTCAAGGAGGGGAAGGGAGAAGGAAGAAACAAAAACATAAACAGGGGAGGGAATAGGATGGAAGGGAAGAGACAGATAGTCATCATTACTGTGAATGTGAATGGGATGAACTCTCCCATAAAACAGAGGCGGATAGCAGAATGGATTAAAAACCATAATCCTACAATATGCTGTCTTCAAGAAACACATTTGAAACAAAGGGATACCCACAGGGTAAAGGTAAAAGGTTGGAGTAAAATTTATTATGCCTCAGCTAAAGTAAAAAAAGCAGGGGTAGCAATACTTATCTCAGATAAAGCAAAAGCAAAAATAGATCTAATTAAAAGAGATAAGGAAGGAAACTATATCCTACTAAAAGGCACCATTGAGAATGAAGCAATATCACTACTTAATATATATGCACCAAATATATAGCATCCAAATTCCTAGAGGAGAAGTTAAAGGAATTAGAGGAAGAAATAGATAGCAAAACTATACTAGTGGGGGACCTTAATCTCCCCCTCTCTGAACTTGATAAATCTAACCTCAAAATAAACAAGAAAGAAGTTAAGGAGGTGAATAGAATCTTAGAGAGACTAGATATGATAGATCTCTGGAGAAAACTGAATGGGGATAAAAAGGAATTTACTTTCTTCTCAGCAGTGCATGGTACATACTCAAAAATAGACCATGTACTAGGGCATAAAAACCTCACAATCCAGTGCAGAAAGGCAGAAATATTAAGCGCATCATTCTCAAATCATGATGCAATAAAAATTATATGCAATAAAGGGCCATGGAAAGATAGACTAAAACTAACTGGAAACTAAACAACTTAATCCTAAAAAATTGGTGGGTCAAAGAAGAAATTATAGAAACAATCAATAATTTCATTCAAGAGAATGATAATAATGAAACAACATACCAAAATTTGTGGGATGCATTAAAGGCAGTTCTCAGGGGAAGTTTTATATCCCTGAGTGCATACTTAATTAAAGCAGAGAGAAGGGAGGTCAATGAATTGGACATGCAATTGAAAAAGCTAGAAAAAGAACAAATTGAAAATCCCCAATTTAGTACTAAATTAGAAATATTGAAAACCAAAGGTGAGATTAATAAAATTGAAATTAAGAAAACCATTGAATTAATAAATAAAACTAAGAGCTGGTTTTATGAAAAAATCAACAAAATTGATAGACCCTTAGTCAATATGATAAAAAAAAAGAAAGAAGAAAACCAAATTATGAGTATCAAAAATAAAAAGGGTGAATCTACCTCCAATGAAGAGGAAATCAAAAAAATAATGAGGAATTATTTTTCCCAATTGTATGCACATAAATATGACAATCTTAGTGAAATGGATGAATATTTACAAAATCACAAATTGCCCAGATTAACTGAAGAGGAAGTGAATTACCTAAATAACCCCATCTCAGAAAAAGAAATCAAACAAGCCATCAATGAACTCCCTAGGAAAAATCTCCAGGGCCAGATGGGTTTACTAGTGAATTCTATCAAACATTTAAAGAACAATTGATTCCAATACTTTACAAACTATTTGGGAAAATTAGTGAAGAAGGAGTCCTACCAAACTCTTTCTATGACACAAATATGGTACTGATTCCTAAATCAGGAAGAGATAAAACAGAGAAAGAAAATTATAGACCAATTTCCCTCATGAATTTAGAAGCAAAAATTCTAAATAAAATATTAGCCAAAAGACTCCAACAACTTATCACAAAAATAATACACCCTGATCAGGTAGGATTCATTCCAGGAATGCAAGGATGGTTTAATATTAGGAAAACCATCAATATAATTGAGCATATCAACAACAAAACTAGCAAAAACCACATGATCATCTCAATAGATGCAGAAAAGGCTTTTGACAAAGTACAACATCCATTCCTATTAAAAACACTAGAAAGTATAGGAATAAATGGAGCCTTCCTTAAAATAGTTGCCAGCATCTATCTAAAACCATCAGCAAGTATTATATGCAATGGGGATAAACTAGAAGCCTTTCCAATAAGATCAGGAGTGAAACAAGGGTGTCCACTATCACCCCTCTTATTCAATCTGGTACTAGAAACGTTAGCAGTAGCAATTAGAGAAGAAAAAGAAATCAAAGGTATCAAATTAGGCAAAGAAGTGACCAAGCTGTCACTCTTTGCAGATGATATGATGATATACTTAGAGAATCCTAGAGAATCAAGTAAAAAATTACTTGAGACAATAAATAAATTTGGCAAAGTTGCAGGATATAAAATAAACCCACATAAATCCTCAGCATTCCTGTACATCTCTAATGAAACTCAACAGCAAGAGATAGAAAGAGAAATCCCATTTAAAGTCACTGTAGACATTATAAAATATTCGGGAATCTACTTGCCAAAACAAACCCAGAATCTATATGATCACAACTACAAAACACTTCTCACACAAATAAAATCAGATCTAAATAGTTGGAAAAATATCAATTGCTCGTGTCTGGGTCGAGCTAATATAATAAAAATGACAATTTTACCCAAACTAAATTATATATTTAGTGACATTCCAATCAATTTACCAAAAAACTACTTTGTAGAGTTAGACAAAATAATAACAAAATTTATTTGGAAAAACAAACGGTCTAGAATATCAAGGGAATTAATGAAAAGAAATGCTAGGGAAGGTGGACTAGCTATGCCAGATCTTAATCTGTATTATACAGCAGCAGTCATCAAAACTGCTTGGTATTGGCAGAGGTGTAGAGTAGTGGATCAATGGAATAGATTAGGTGCAGGAGACCCAGCAGTTAATGAATATAGCAATCTATTGTTCGACAAACCCAAAGACCCCAGTTTTGGGGATAAGAATGCACTCTTTGACAAAAATTGCTGGGAAAACTGGAATACAGTATGGCAGAAACTGGGCATAGATCACTATCTAACACCATATACCAAAATCAAGTCTAAATGGGTGCATGATCTAGGTGTAAAGGATGATACTGTAAGCAATTTGGGAAAGCAAGGAATAGTTTACCTAACAGATCTGTGGAGAGGGGAAGATTTTAGGACCAAACAAGAATTAGAGAGCATTATAAAATGCAAAATGGATAATTTTGATTACATTAAATTGAAAAGCTTCTGTACAAACAAAGCCAATGTAACCAAGATCAAGAGGGAGATGGGAAATTGGGAAAGAATTTTTACAACTTGTGTCTCTGATAAAGGACTCATTTCTAAAATTTATAGAGAATTGAGCCAAATCTATATGAATACAAGTCATTCCCCAATTGAGAAATGGTCAAAGGATATGAATAGGAAGTTTTCAGAGAAAGAAATTAAAGATATCTATAAGCATATGAAGAAATGCTCTAAATCACTATTAATTAGAGAAATGCAAATCAAAACAACTCTGAGATACCACATCTCTCAAGTCAGATTGGCTAAGATGAAAAAACAAGAAAGTGACAATTGCTGGAGAGGATGTGGGCAAATTGGAACGCTATACATTGCTGGTGGAGCTGTGAATTTATCCAAGCATTCTGGAGAGCAATCTGGAATTATGCCCAAAGGATTATAAATAATTTCATACCCTTTGACCCAGCCATACCACTTCTAGGGTTATATCCCAAAGAGATCACAGAAGTGGGAGGAAGACCCATATGTACAAAAATATTTTTAGCAGCCCTTTTTGTGGTTGCAAAGAATTGGAAACTAAAGGGGTGCCCATCAATTGGGGAATGGCTAAACAAGTTGTGGTATATGAATGTAATGGAATATTATTGTGCTATAAGAAACGAGGAGGTGACGGATTTCATAATTACCTGGAGAGACTTATACAAACTGATGCTGAGCGAGAAGAGTAGAATCAGAAGAAATTTGTATACAATCACAGATATACCATATCTGTGACGACCAACTATGACAGACTGGACTCTTTTCAGCAATGCAGTGATATAAGTTAATCCCAAATGACTCAAGAAAGTGAGAAATGCACCATCCAGAGATATAACTAGAAAGAACTGAGCCTGAATCCTGATGGAAGCAAACCAAATGATCTTGTTCTTCTCATTGTTTGGTTTTACTTCTTTCTTACCATCTTTCATCCCACCTAGTACAATATGCCTTTGTAATTGGAATGATGTTTAATATGAATGCATTTGCAGACCCTATACTGTACTATATACTGTTATGAGGGGAGGGGGGAGGGAAGTGAAAGAAATTTGAAAATCAAAGAACTATGGAATTGAATCTCGTTAACTGAAACTAAACTAATAAATTAATAAAAAAATAATAATTATTTTCTGATCACCTAATTTTGAAAGTATCCTATAGACTTTCATAACAAGAAAGATTTGGCAGTGCATGAATAAATTTTTTTCTCTCTGTCCCTTAAAACTATAGCCAAATACTTGAGAAATAGTTTAAAAAGGGAAGAGTAAGAATAAGCATGAAGACACAAATATTATCCACTCTGTGCTCTGAATAAAAAAATATCATATTGATATGATCCTCAGCAGATCAGCCATGTGAATCAGAGGGTCAAGTGAGTCTCACATTCTGGAGATAGAAATTTTGCTGAACCTATCTCAGCTGAAAGTGACTGAATCTAGGTATCATGGTTCCCTGCTGACAGGTTAGATGTTATATGACAGTATTGATTAAACATTAGCCATAGATTTTTAATTTGATCAAAGTTGACTCAATTTTCAAGTCAAATAAAAGTTTGATTTGTCACCAATATTCACAGAACGGTCTTTAAATAGATGTGTTGATACACCATGTTCTGAGTCTGGTGGTCAGGCAAAGATTTCAATGCCTCAATTTTTCACTTTTGAATATTGAAAAGAATTCATTCTTAATCTTTTCAGTGGCAGAGGAAATATTTGCTTCCTACCATCCAAGTCATTCCAAAGTTGCTATTCCTCCTAGGCTTATACCCTCTAAACTTAAGGCTTCTTTATGTGATGTTGATGGCTGTTTCTCCTAGAAGAGTAGAGACTCCCTGAGAAGAGATAAAGAAATGAAAAAAGAAGAAGAAAAAACAACATATTAAATGATTTCTTCTGGTTTTATACTTGATTATACATAGAAAATAATTATGTTGACTAATATTAATTTATTGTACGCAATTATTATTTGACAAACACTAGAGAAAGTTATTTGAAATATGTAATACATTGTATAATTGTGCAACACTTTTTTTAAACAAATGCTTTATTAACTTCTCTTTTACATCATTCATTTCTGCCAGATTTTGAGTTACAATCATTTTCCCCCCATTATTCCCCTACCCAACATCCCAGAATAGCCATCCAACAAGATATCGCTTCCTCCAATTTGCTCTCCCCAATACCTTCTCCCATACCCCCTTCAACTTTTCCATTAGAGGAAGGTGAATCCTTGTGTCCCAATGTCGGTACATCTTATCTCCCTATTACAAGCAAAAGAGTATTAATAATAGTATTTATATATGTTTGAAACATTTAATGTGAAGACCTCAAATTTCAGATCCATTTCCTTCCTCCCTTGTCACCCATTCCCTCTTGGGAGATAAGTAATTCAGTATATGTTGTACGTGTCTAGCTATGCAAAACTTTATCATAGTAGATATATTGTACAAGGCTGCTTATAATTCCCTCTGACTCATCCCACCTCCCACCTGGTCCATTGCCTACTTGATCCTGTCCCTCTTCTATAGTGGGTACATCCAACCTCATCTCCCCCCAAGGATGCCCTCCCTTCCATCATCTCTCCTCTCATCCCCCTTCCCCCTATCCTGCTGCAGGTTGAGATATCCCATTTAGTATGTATGTCATTCTCTCCCTGAACCAAATTCAATGTGATTGTGGTTTTGCCTTTTTAGCCTTCCTATTCTCCCCCTCCCTTGCAACCACTTCCCCTTGCTTCTTCTGCATGGGATAGTTTACCCTACCCTGTCTCTCCCCATCTCCTCTTGCCAGTTTCCTCTCTCACCTCATAATTTCATACCTTGAGTATTCTCCCTTCCCAACAAATTCAACCTATGCCCTCTATCCATATATAACTGTAACCACATACACACACATTCACATATGTATTCATATGACCACACCCCCTTCTTCCATTATTTTCATAGTGAGAAAGATATCATCAGTCACAGGTATTGCTTTTCCATATAGGAATGTAAATAGTTCAACTTTGATAAGTTCATTTTGATTTCTTTTCCCTGATTACCTTCTCAGGTATCTCTTCCTTCTTGTGTTTGGATGTCAAATTTTCTATTCAATTCTGTTTTTTTTTCCTCAAGAATGCTTGAAAGTCCTCTATTCCACTGAATGACCATATTTTCCCCTGAAACAAAATACTTAGTTTTGCTGGGTAGGTGACCCTTGGGTTCATTCCCAGTTCTTTTGCCCTCTGGAATATCTTATTCTATGCCCTTCGATCCCTCAGTGTAGAAGCTGCCAGGTCCTGGGCTATTCTGATTGTGTTTCCACAATATTGAAATTGTTTCTTCCTGGCTGCTTGTAGTATTTTCTCCTTGATCTGGGGATTCTGGAACCTGGCTATAATATTCCTGGGAATTTTCTTTTTGGGATCTTTTTCAGGAGGTGATCGGTGGATTCTTTCAACCTCTATTTTGACCTCTGGATCTAAAACATCAGGGCAATTTTCCTTGAGAATTTCTTGAAGGGTGATTTCTAAGTTCTTTCTTTGATCATGGCTTTCAGGTAGTCCAATAATTTTTAAATTGTCTCTCCTGGATCTATTTTCCAGTTCAGTGGTTTTTCCCATGAGATATTACACATTGCCTTCTAATCTTTCGTTTGTTTGGATCTGCTTAACAGCATCTTGATTTCTCATAAAGTCATTAGCTTCCATTTGCTCCAGTCTAACTCTGAAGGAATGAATCTCCTCAGTGAACTTTTGAGATTCTTTTTCCATCTGGCAAATTCGACTTTTTAAGGCATTCTTCTCCTCATTGCCCTTTTGGGCCTCCTTTGCCATTTGAGTTAGTCTATTTTTTAAGGTGTTGTTTTCCTCAGTCAGGCTGTTGACCCTCATTTCATACTTTTCCTGCATCCTTCTCATTTCTCTTTCCAATTTTTCCTCCACTTCTCTTATTTGATTTTTAAAGTCCTTCTTAAGGTCCTTTATGGCCTGCAACCCGCTCATGTTTTCCCCTGGGGCTTTTGGAGCAGGACTTCTGACCTCACAGTCCTTTTCCTGCTCTATGCCCCCAAAATAGGAGTCTAGGGTTGCATTTTTCTGTTTCCTTTGCCTTGGCATGTTGCCACTTAATTGCTTGACTTTTGGGCTTCTTGCCACACTATGACTCTAAGGCCAGATAGAGGAATTTTCATCCTGAATGTGTGGGGGGCAAGTTCCATTTCTGGCAAGCTGTAAACCCATCCAGGACTTCCACCCTAGATCACAATCCAGATCCAGGGAGGTTAAAGCAAGAGTGATTACCCCCCAACACTGATCGCTGGATCTCCCTACAATTAATTGCAGGCTGGGAGCTGGAGCTGCCTTTGAAAACTACAAAATGGCATGTCTCTTCAGTGGCTTCTAGCCCCCAGGGGAGGGAGCCAACGCATTCCCTAAATACCAGACCCAAAGTTCATAGGACACTAACCTCTTACTTTGTCCTAGGCATGTCTATGTTGATAATTCTGGAGTCGCCACAGCTCCTGGTGTTCTGGGGTTCCTCCAGCTGGCTGCTGGCCCTGCCGCCCTGGGGCTAAAACCTCGGCTCACTTGGACCTGGGCTCGGCTTGGCTCCTGCGCTCTGCAAGCTGCCAGGTCCTAGACCGCTGTGCTGGTCCTTCCTGCCGGGCTTCTGGGCTGTCCTCAGTGGGAGGTTAGCTTCTCTGTGTTGTTCTGTGGGTGCTGGAGCTCCAGAAGTTGTTCAGAGTCCCGTTTTACATAGTTTCGGGGGAATCTGGGGGCAGAGTGGCTTGGATGAGCTGTTTCTACTCCGCCATCTTGGCTCTGCCTCTGTGCAACACTTTTTTGAATAGGGACAGATATTATGTGGCAGCAAGAATCTCCTGTGTTATAAAATATAGCTTGAGGAAAATATTAGTAGAATTCTTCCACAATGCACCACATGCAATTATTTCATTATTCTTTTCTTCCTTTCCTTTTTTCCCCTTAAAGCCACTGGGGCTTCCATACTAAAAGAACTATCAAAAGGACAACTTCCCCTTTGTATTTCTTTAGCTTCTTCTCTTTCCACACTTTGTTGAATTGAATTAAAATATGTTATCTCTCTCAATTACATACATTGTGAGTCCTTTAGAGAAGACACTGTTTCATTTTTTGTATCTGTATCCCTAGCACATAAACTAGTGTTTGGCAAATAATGAATATATTATATGCTTTTTTATTCACTTATTCCTTCTTTTCTCTTCTAACTTCCAATTTCCTTTCTTTTCTTCTTATTTTCTCTTTCTTGAGATTACTTGTTATATACCAGTCAAAAAGTACCCCTGTGCATTTCTTAGTTCCATTTTTGGTTCTCAAATTAAAGAAGTCACTAACCCCTAGTAGAGGAATTCTGAGAGAAGGAGCAACTTTATTTATTGAAAGGCGCCTTGGGTGGGGGCGGAGCCAAGATGGCGGAAAGGAAGCAGTAACCTCGCTGAGCTCCTCTGTCACTAAGTCCAAAAGGGTAAATCTGAGCAGATTCCAGAGTGACGAAGCCCAGTGGAAGACAGAGTGTGGCAGAATCCAGCACAGGAGGTTGCCCAGAGTGCCCGCACAGGTTGAGCGCAGAGCGCGTGGGGTCTGCACAGATCAGACCTAAGAGCAGGCAAGCAGACTACACCAGAGAGAGAAAAAGCCCCAGCCTGCAGACTTACCAAGGATGAATCGCAGTCATCTCGCAGAGGGAACAGATATTTGGAGCCAGGTGGGAGAGTCGGGCCCCCAGTGGAGAGAGTGGCTTCTCAGGCTGCATTCAGCCCCCAGCCTGGAAATTTAGAAACTGCCTGCCTGTATGATACAGGGGCTGGAATGGCAAAGTAAATTCTAGCTGCTCAGACCCTCCCATCCCTCCTTCATGAAGCAGAAAACCCAAAGATAAGTCTCCCACCCAGATTGAAATCCCAAGTGAATGGAAATAGCCTCAGGCTTGAGAATCTCCAAGAAGGGGTGTAACTGAGACAGCCAGGAATCTGAAGAGAAGAGAGGGAGGGGACCCAACAAGCCCCACCTCACCTCACCAACAAAAGCCTACTTATAGCCCAGGGGTATAGAGGCAGAAATCTGAAGTGGTCAGACTCAACCCCACCTACACATCTACATTCCTCACTGACTTCCCTGACTTAGCCATAAACTAGCCACCCAGAGGTATTCAAAGTCAAGGATCAGGCCCCAAACTCATAGCCTGAGACACTAAGAAACAGGAAGTCACAATGGGAAGGAAGGAAGCTGAAAAGGAGAAGGGGAAGGCAAGAAAGTCTATTCGAGCATACTATGCAGGGCAAGAACAACAAAACACACAGGACAATATAGACTCTCTGCCCACACCAGAGACCACAGAAGGAAACATGATCTGGTCTCAAGCCCAAATAGCATTCCTGGAGGAGCTTAAGAAAAATTTTAAAGACCAAATCAGGGAGGCAATGACCAACTTGGAAAAAGAAAATACCTCCCTAAAAAAGGAACTTCAAAAACTTATTGAAGACCATAATTCACTAAAAATTAGATACAACCAAACTGAAACTCAGAACTCTATGATGCAGCAGGAGTCAATCGAAAAAAACAAGATGATCGAAAAATTGCAAGAAAATGTAAAATATCTCACTGGAAAAATAACTGACCTAGAGAACAGATCCAGGAGAGACAACCTAAGAATTATTGGTCTACCAGAAAGCCATGATGAGAAAAGCAGTCTAGACAACATCCTCCAAGAGATTGTCAAAGAAAACTGTCCTGAGGTCCTGGAATCAGAAGATAAAATAGCTATTGATAGAATTCACCGGACTCCTCCTGAAAGAGATCCCAAACTGAAAACTCCAAGAAATATAGTAGCCAAATTCCAGAATTATAAGATTAAAGAAAAAATTCTACAAGCAGCCAAAAAGAAACAATTCAAATATCGAGGAACTACAGTTAGGATCACACAGGACCTAGCAGCTTCTACATTAAAAGAGTGGAGGGACTGGAATTTGATATTTCGTAGGGCAAGAGAGCTAGGACTACAACCAAGGATTAACTACCCGGCAAAACTGAGCATAATCTTTCAGGCAAGGAGATGGACGTTTAATGAAGTAAGGGACTTCCAGACTTTCCTAATGAAAAAGCCAGAGCTCAATGGAAAATTTGATCTCCAATTACAAGACTCCAGAAGAACATAAAAAGGTAAACAAGGGTAACATAGACTCACACATGCAGAAGTGCACATACCCACACCCACAAACACAAGCTCATTACTTGGGATGCAACAAGAGCAAAATGTTCACATCCCTATATGTGGAGCTGATAACTGTCAATATTTGAAATCTCTATGATTATCATGACCTGCAAAAGGGTTATACTTAGAGGGTGTGGGTATGAATGCACTAACATGGAGTCTAAAAAAAAAAAAAAGACTATTAAGGGGATCAATGGTACTGTAATGGGAAAAAGGAAAGGATGAGCTAGGAAAAGGTAAAATATGCCATCTGAAGAGGCATCAAAACACACTATAGAAGAAGGGAAAGTAAGAGGGAGAGGAACATCATTTAAACACTATTCTCACTGGTTCTGGTTCAAAGAAGGATCAAATTAATCAGTGAAGTTTAAGAATCTAACGTGAATAGACACATAAATTCATTAAATAGAGGAATTGGAGGGAGGGAGAGGAGCATTGTTTGAAATTTACTCTCATTGGTTTGGAATCAAACGGGGAGTAATTTACTCTGATAAGTATAAAAATTTGTTGTGTCCTATAGATAGTGGGAGGGTAAGGGGGGGGGTGAAAAGGAGGAGACTAAAGGGAGGGATTATAAGGGAGGGAAATAGTAGTAAGGGGAGAGGGTAGGTTAAGAAGGGGGGTCACTGGGTGGGAACACTGAGGGAGGTGGTGGTCAAAAGGGAAAACTTCAAGGAGGGGAAGGGAGAAGGAAGAAACAAAAACATAAACAGGGGAGGGAATAGGATGGAAGGGAAGAGACAGATAGTCATCATTACTGTGAATGTGAATGGGATGAACTCTCCCATAAAACAGAGGCAGATAGCAGAATGGATTATAAACCATAATCCTACAATATGCTGTCTTCAAGAAACACATTTGAAACAAAGGGATACCCACAGGGTAAAGGTAAAAGGTTGGAGTAAAATTTATTATGCCTCAGCTAAAGTAAAAAAAGCAGGGGTAGCAATACTTATCTCAGATAAAGCAAAAGCAAAAATAGATCTAATTAAAAGAGATAAGGAAGGAAACTATATCCTACTAAAAGGCACCATTGAAAGGCGCCTTGAATAAAGAATACAAAGACCCATATTCTATTCTACAGCTATCTCTTGAATGAAGAATACAAAGACCCATATTCTATTCTACAGCTGCCTACACACTCTATGAAATTTTTTGGAGTTCAGCTCCCTCATAATGCAAAATTAGGAAACTGGACTAAATGATGTTCATGTATATATTTAAGTTTTGTTTTTCTTTTTTTTTCTTTTTTTTGGTGGGAAATTGGGGTTAAGTGACTTGCCCAAGGTAACACGGCTAGTTTTTGTGTTTAGTGTCTGAGGCTAAATTTGAACTCAGGTCCTCTTGACTCCAGCACCAGTGCTCTATTCACTGCACAACCTAGCTGCCCCTATAAATTTAAGTTGAAGTCCAAACAACAACTATAACAAAATTTTAAAATTTATATCTGATAGGCAAGACTCAGGTCAATTTTTTATTTAACTATCGTAGACAGCTATGGCTATTGTCCCATGTGGAAAAAATATTAACAATCATTTTAATATTTTATTTTTGCTGGACCTGGTGCTACTCAAAAGTATATCTGTGACCAGGGAGACTGAGATTGATGGATTCCCAGAATTCAGGAATTGTGAGGTATAGTTTTGGGGTGGTAAATCTGACCAGTTGTCCATACTAAGTCTGACACCAGGATGGTGAGCCCTTGAATTTGATGGAACACCAGGTGTGCTGCAGAGACACAAAAATTTTCTGGTCAGAAAAAGAATAAGGTCAAAGGTCCTGTGATGATCAGATCCATGAGTGATCTATGAAATTGCAGCCTGGACTAAATAGGGTGACCTATTTTCTATCAGTCAGTCAATAAGTACATAGATAAAGGAATGACTAAATAAATAAATGAATATTTTTTCATTCCTCTCTTCCAAGCCTATAGGATTCATTATGAGATAAGACAATGTAAATAGTTAACACCCTTAGTTTATTCACATTTCCACAGGCCTCCTCTCTCAGGCCAAGCCAATATGATAACTTTACCAAAAACAACCCAGAAGTTTTTTTCTGGCTAAACCTCTTCTGCCATGTATGAATTATGTCCTTATTCCACAAGGCCCTCCTATTTCCCCAAGTTGTTTGTGTAAAGAATAAACCTATCTATCCAGCACTAAGTGCCTTGGCCTTGTTGGAAGATCTGATAATTATTGTTTAAAAACTGAAATGTTTTGAATAGGAGCTGTAATCTGCTAGTCCACAGTAACCTGGGCACAGAAGACAGTGGCATCCAAAGTGATGCCATCCAAGAAACTGTATCTTATGAATGCTTTCTCTGGTTTACTGCAAATAGCACATCTCAATTGACAATTTCAACTGCTTACATTTCATTCTTACTTATAATGACATCCCCATACACAGTTGAAAATATGTGAAACATAAAATCTTACCAGGATTAAGGATCAGCACTAAAACTAATGAAATGATAGTATCTCAATATGCATATGCAAATGAGGATAAGTGGGTATGCCCAACAAAAGCATAAGCAAAAGATTATGATAATAAATTGCATTATCTGAATTAATGACTGGCTCACCTCACTTGATAAGGTCACCACAAGTCCCAGCACACTTATTAATGAGATTTATCATTCAAGTCTGTGAATCTACTTAATTATTTCTGTGTATCTTAGCAAGTGAAGAACAACATAGAGTGAAAATTTGTTTGTGGACGCAGGGAAAAAAATAGGCATATACTTCGCAGTTCATACAGAATAATTTTAAAGTGCACTTATTATAGTATATATTGATTTATTATGAAGAGCTATTATTACTGGAGTTTTGGGGAGAGGGTGCAAATTCTTGACCTCTGATTTTATTGGTGGGAACTTTCAACAAAGAAAGTCCCATTACTAAAACAGATTGATAGTTGGCCTACAAATTTCCATTTTCAAATATTGACTGTGGCACTGAGAAACTAAATGACTTGGGAGGTCACTCAGAGAATATCTGTAAATCAATAATTCAAGCAGCATTTATTAAATGCCTACTATGTATCAGACATCATTCTAGGGGACAGATGCAGGGAAAAAGGACTCAAACTTTGTTTGTGAAGAAACATGTCATATTGGACAGAGAAGTGGTCTTAGAGTCAGGACAGCCTAGCTTTAATTCCTACCTCTGACTTGTGATGGTTGTATGACCCTGGGCAAGTCACTTAAACTCTCAATGCTTAGATACCTTTAAGACTAAACCTGAATAGAAAGAACTATCCCACATTGAGATAGGCTTCATCAGGATTTCTTTGTATCAACGAAATTACAAGTGTAGTTCTTAGCCTAATCTCTATCTTTCAGAGTTCAATACCACCATTTTATTCCTTATGACAGGCTGCCTCTCCTGAAGAAGAAGATACAAGTTAAATAAGATACTTGTTTAATATTTGCTCCCGAGTTTTAATTCCCAAGCAGTATTCTTCAAATTCTGTCATAGGGACCATGCTTAATAGAACCAAAAATAGCCACAAGTGCACATTCCATGAGGACCATTGTGGCCACCTGTCAAGTCAGAATGTTACATTGCTTCTTTCCTCAGGAGGAAAGAATAAAGAGAACTCCTCAAAAGGGAAACTGTTTACCTGGAAAACAATGAAATGTTTGATTTCATGAAATCCTTCCCTGGAAAAAAACACCTGGAAGTAAACCATATCAAAATGCCAAATGTGTTTCTCAAGATACCAAATAACCTTAGTCATATATGGAGACTACCTTGACAATGGCCACATTATGCAGCCAAATTGAAATTGGTCCTTATTTGTATGTGGTCCTTTATTGTCCCGTGCAATTAGTTTCTTCACCCCTAAGTGAATTAAACTGTATAAAACTACTGCCTATTCAAAAATGAGATATTCATTTTTCTTCTGACTCTAAACTAGTTGACAGGTCTAAAGCCAAATGACATTCATTATTAATGTTTGATGAAGGCTCACCAAGAGATTTTGGGAGAAGTAAGAGAGATTAATCAGGAACCATAGTTCCTCATCACCAGCTTTACACAGATGTGGCTCACAGGTTGGGTCCATGTTGCTAAAGCCAAACAGAGGGTTGAATGATGATGCTGTCAGGTCAGGACAGTGAAGACAGCCCCAAATTCTTTCTTTGCCCGAATTGCCAAAATAACTACAGATGCAAAGACCTTGAATAGAATGGAAAAATTGATGCTAAATAACATTTCTTTGCAGGAATCTTATATTTGATGCCCGACCAGCAGTATGGAATTACACTGATACTATTCCCAGTTATAAACAGATGTGTTTTCTTGGTCCTCTAGAGACTAGACACAACTGACATCAACTTGGTGATCCAGATGGTAATACCTGCCATAGGATTAAAATGTGAATAAAAACACAGATACATTTTTAACTGAAATTAAAAAAAAATCCTCTGCTTGGTTGGTTGGGGTGACTTATATATCAGTCTGCAGAAGCAAAACTATGTGCAACATGTTGAATGGTATTTCTTTAAAGCAGAGATTCTTTACATTGGATCTATTAACTTATTTTTGTGCGTTTTTAATTGATAAGTCTCAATATATTTTTGCATTTATAATTCAATGCTGTTATTAAATTCATTGAAAAACATTATTATGAGAAGGGGTCCATAGGTTTCCCCAGGCTGTCAAAAATGGCTGATGAAACAAAACAAACAAAAAGGTTAAGAGTTCCTGCTTTACAGGAGTTCTTTCATGAAAGTACAAAAATTCAAAGCTTACAAAAGACAGTAAACACTGCCACTATTTCAGAAGCAAATGAACTCTGCCATGGTACTAAGAAATAACAAAAATAGAAATAGCAAAGATTCATAAAAGGGGATATAAAATGTTAGCTATTATAATCTTTTTTAAAAATGCTGCTTATTATGTTTTGTGCCCATTATGTTTGGTGCTAATGAAAATTATTTCATTCTGCATTACTTGATTTCTCACTGATAAGTAACAACTCATGAAATAACATGGTAGATCATTATTTCTGAATTTACATTATAATTTGTCACAAGAAATAATAATAGCTTTGCTGATCATGGAAGCACCATGCCAACAATAATGACCACATTAAATGCATCTCAACGAGTAATTCATGAGGCTTGATTTTTACATTATTTTTGTTATCCTCTCATATTTGAGAACTACAAGTTCACATAAAAGCAATTTTCTATTTGCAAATGAAACAATAGTATTAGGGCTTTATGTTAATTAAAATTACTTAATTTAAATGGCACTTTATCCTTCCTAATATTTTTCATTACCCCTCCAGAACTCTGTTGCTATCAGTATCACTGTAGTACATTTTTGAGATGCCAACTTGGTCCATTTTTGTTGTCATGTAAAGTTCTAGGAAGATTGCAGGTCCCAAAATATATTCCCTGTGTCTTACTCTAATTTTCTACACTGTATTTTGGATTTAAGGTTGATATATTTTCAGAACAATTTAAATTTAGCTTTTAGGAAGAAGAGGGCAACCTTTAAACTTCTTGATTCTCTTTTCTACAACTGTAACAAATTGCAGACACATTTATAGCCCACTTGGGATGCAATTACTTATTTCCAAATGAAATAATTGTTTATACTCTAATTTGGGCATAAGTAAATACCGTGAATAAGTTAAATTCTGGGTCCTATTGTAGCTGCCTTTTTTCACATGAATCTTTGATATCACTGAACATTTGCAGATAGTTAAGAGACTGTAAAATTCTTCTTTCAAGTAGTTTTATATTTTTGCTGCTCTCTCATCATTTTCTCATCTTCCAAATACCATCTATTTACACAGATTTAAAAATTTTATTTTTTAGTAAATGGTGTACACAGTGAATGGAGCACTAGATTATGAAGTGCAAAACATAAATTCTATTCCCTTTCTCTGTGTACACTGACTCTGGGACCTTGGGCAAGTCATTTAACCTCTTTATAACCTCATTTATAAAATAGGATATTGACCCATGGTGGGGGAGAGGGGGACAGAAGGGGAGGGCACGAGATAGGAAAGGAAGGGAAGGAAACTAGAGTAGAAAATTTCAAATTATTTCTTTCAGCTCTTAGATTCAACATTTATCCTTTCTTTAAGTCATGCAAGGAACATATGGCAGACTTCTGTCAAGTGGAGTTTCTCTTTGGATTTTCATTCAATCAGCAAGCCTTTATTAATCGCTTACTAGTTGCCAAGCCTTGTGTTAAGTACTGGAGATACAAAGACAATAAAGAAGTAGTCCCTGCCTTCAAAATTTTATTCTATAGAGGAAAGAAGGCAAAGTGCATGTATAGGATAAAATCATGCAAGTGCAAGACAACCTAAAATAAGAAAGCTCTAGTAGTTAAAACCAGGAAAAAGCTTTCTAAAGAAGGTGATATTAAAGCTTATTCTTGAAGGAATAGAGGGATTCCAAAAGACACCATGGAAGACAGAATGCATTGTAGGCCTAAGGGACATACTCTGCAAAGGTACAGAGATAGATGGTGGAGTGTCATGGGGAAAGCATAGCAAGAAATTGATAATGATTAGGTCACAGTGTGTACTGAAGAGAATATGTAATAGAAATATAGACACAGTTGACAACCACATAATAATTATTGTTGTTAATGGCATAATTCCTAAAAGAGATCAAAATCCAAAACGACCATCATTCCCATTTCCTTTTAGAGCAATGATGGTACAGTGATAGATCAGAGATATTGAGCTAAAAATATGTTATTTTGACCCCTTTATTTTACATATTAGGAAACTGACGCACAGAGGATTAAGGCATTATGAAAAGACCAGGCAAGTAATAAATGCTAGAGTCACTTCTTTGACTCCAATGGTAACATCCTCTCCTTGAAACACACTGCTTCACTACAGTAGTAGTCACTTTAGAATGAGCTCTCTGTTTACGTTTAGTTTTTAACCAATTAGGTCAAAAGTTATGAGGGATATTGAGTTGGAAGAAAGAATGAAGATAAAAAGATACTGCATGAGTTTGTCAGAGCCCTACCATGATATCTTTCAGCTACTTATTAATTTCATAAATAAATGAAAAATAAAGAAAAGTAAAGATATTAATTCTCTTGCCAGTTTTCTTACAGAAGTTGATCCAGTGTAAAAACAGTCACCATCAGAAGAAACTCAAATCACAGGGGCATTTTAATAATACTTTTTTTTCAAAACACACATATTTTAATGCTAGAAAATTCCACTCTCTGTGGCACAGTAGATAAGCCAAAATGTATGCATTACAATGAAAACTCAAAGCCTTTCATAGACAGTAAGACACAAGGGATGTAATTCTCAAACTCTCGGTTGCAGAATTTTTAAACCTTGCCTAGGGCACACAAATAACTTGTCCCAGCTCTGGCTGGAGGGGCTGAGAAACAAATTGTCAAATATGTGGTAAATTAACTGTGTATGTCCAGAATGATAGAAAAGATGGCAACTGGAACAGGTGGGAGGAGAAATACATGGGGAATCCCAAACTTGACTGCTGTGGCCAGTTGTGTTTGAAAGAAGAATACACAGATCATGGGAGAGAGACTGAGATCACACTAAGTTCAGCTAAAGTAAAGCGAAGATGAAGCTTTTGCTCTCAATATGAGTTGTTTTCTTATAATGATTAGGATAGTATTAATTAGAGAATTAAATGCTGAGTAGATATAAAGAAATAGGCCTACTATCTCCACATAATCTCAAATGGGAATAGCATGCTTGGAAATTAAGTAAAGAAAAGAGT
The DNA here is from genome assembly GCA_011680675.1 of Gymnobelideus leadbeateri. Taxonomy (NCBI): domain Eukaryota; kingdom Metazoa; phylum Chordata; class Mammalia; order Diprotodontia; family Petauridae; genus Gymnobelideus; species Gymnobelideus leadbeateri. The sequence goes on along the minus strand of WOXC01012396.1, from coordinate 341,572 downwards.
TAGCTAATTGAGAGGTAGACAAGCAATATAGCCAACTTCAAAGATAAGTCTTGATAGTTCAGAGTTTGCAAAATCAGTCCCAGAAACACTGAGCAAAGGAGATATCTGATGAGAAGTTTTAAAGTAATGATTTTTATCCTTTTGAAGGGGCATGTGCACTGTTGACACAGAATTTCAGTTATGTAGGGACTTTCCTAGCAGAAAGCCTTTTCCATTGATGGATGAGATTGAGTAATTCCTTTGCAATCTTCTACAGCTGGCTAGGTCACTAAAAAGTGAGCTGCCTGATCATACCACCAGAATGTGTCAGAGGCAGAATTTAATCCCAGGTTTTCCTGATTTCAAAGCAGTCCTTCTGTTTCAACTTTCTTACATTTTCTCCAACATTTATCACTTTCCTGTTTTGTCATGTTAACCAACCTGATAGGTGTCATGTGGTACCCCAGAGTTGTTTTGATTTGCATCTCTCTAATTTTGATCTAGAGCATTTTTTCATATGAATATAGATAGCTTTAATTTATTCCTCTGAAATCTGTTTGTTCATATCCTTAAGCCACTTATCAATTGAGTGGGAATCTTTTTTTCTCTACAAGTTGTATTCTTAGAGAAATGCCTTGAAGACTTGCCCAGGTTCACAAAGGCTGGATATATCAAAGTTGGCTCTTGAATTCAGGTATGATTTCAAGACAAGTTCTCTTACCACTGTGGCACATCACCTCTCTTGGAGTTGGAGATTATGTGGCAATTAAAAAGAATATCACATTCATCATAATGCAAAATCCTTCAAGAAACAGTCAGATCTTTTTCCTTTATAATTTCTTCATTGCCTAAAACAATACTTTATACGTGGCAGACATTCAATAATGCACTGAACTAAAGTCACTAAAAGAAGACATGGAAGACTGAGGCATATTTATGCATTTAGATAAGTTGGGTTTGATATACTAGAAAAAAAATACTGGACTGGGAGTCAGGGGACCTGTTTTTTGTCCTGGTTATACTGCTAAACATCCATATTCTTCACAAATCACTTCCCTACTTTTGATCCACTTGTACTTATTGCTAAATTAGTGAATTGGGCTAATTGGAATAGCTAAGATTTCCCAGTTCTATGAATATACTACCATAGAGAACAGATTAAATTTCATAGACCATGTTTCTGTGGTCTCTGAGATCACCATTAAATATTTTCTATATTTTGTAACATTGAATAATAATATGCTTATTTACCAGTGAATAACACATATAGGGAAAATATGCATATATAAATATGTGCACATATGTATATATATAATGCGTATAAAGTGTATCATATATGTGCACTTATATATTATGAATCTATATATAAATGTGCACACAGAGACATATAAATATATATATATACATACGTAGGAAATACATGCATATATTTTAAATGTCTTTACATGTTGATTGAACACATTTATTTAACCATTTTAAAAACATACATATTGTGTTCTTCACCTCAGTCTTAGTTTCCTTATCTTTAAAGGAGGAATAATAATATTGGCACAAGTGTAGCAATATTTGAAGATGAAATTGTATAATGCCTTGAAGACTTTTATATGGTTTCTAGGAACTGGAAATTAAGAGGATCTCCATCAATTGAGGAATGGCTGGACAAATTATCGTATATGAATATAATGGAATGCTATTGTGTTATAAGAAATGATGTACAGGCAGACTTCAGAAAATCCTGGAAAGGCTTATATGAACTAATGTTGAGTGAAATGAGCAGAACCAGAATATTGTTACAGAAACAACCACAGTGTCTGATGACTAATTTTGATAAACTTCTCAAAAATGCAAGGATCTAAAACAATTCCAAAGCACTCATGATTGAAAATGTCACCCACATCGAGAGAAAGTGGAGTCAGACTGCAGAGGAAGTAACTTTTATTTTCTTATTTTGTTTTATTATTTCTTTCTTTCTCATGGTTTCTCCCATTCATTATAATTCTTCAATGCAACAAGACTGATATGAAAAAGTGTTTAATAGGAATGTATATGTAGAGTCATCTTGGTGGGGGGATTAAAACTTATGGAAATAAATGTTGAAAATTAAAAATAATGGGGCGGAGCCAAGATGGCGGAGTTAAAACACCTCATCCAAGCCACTCTGCCCCCAGATTCCCTCCAAACTATGTAAAAGGGGACTCTGAACAACTTCTGGAGCCCCAGCACCCACAGAATGACACAGAGAAGCTAACCTCCCGCTGAGGACAGCCCAGCAGCCCTGCAGGAAGGACCAGCACAGTAGTCTGGGAGCTGGCAGTGCGCAGAGCACAGGGAGCCGAGCCGAGCACCAAGGTTTTAGCCCCAGGGCGTCAAGGCCAGCAGCTGGCTGGAGGAACCCCAGAACACCAGGAGCTGTGGCTACTCCAGAATTATCAACATAGACATGCCTAGGGCAAAGTAAGAGGTTAGTGTCCTATGGACTTTGGGACCAGTATTTGGGGAATACGTTGGCTCCCTACCCTGGGGGCTAAAAGCAGCTGAGGATACATGCCATTTTGTAGTTTTCAGAGGCAGCTCCAGCTCCTGGCCTGCAATTAATTGTAGGGAGATCCAGGGATCAGTCTTGGGGGGTAATCGCTCTTGCTTTAACCTCCCTGGATCTGGATTGTGATCTAGGGTGGAAGTTGTGGGTGGGTTTACAGCTTGCCAGAAACAGAAGTTGCCCCCCACACAGTCGGGACGAAAATTCCTCTATCTGGCCTTAAAGCCATAGTGTGGCAACAAGCCCAAACGTGATGTAATTAAGTGGCAACATGCCTAGGCAAAGGAAACAGAAAAATGCAACCCTAGACTCCTATTTTGGGGGCATAGAGTGGGAAAAGGACTGTGAGGTCAGACGTCCTGCTCCAAAAGCCCCAGGGGAAAACATGAGCTGGTTGCAGGCCATAGAGGACCTTAAGAAGGACTTTAAAAATCAAATAAGAGAAGTGGAGGAAAAATTGGAAAGAGAAATGAGAAGGATGCAGGAAAAGTATGAAATGAGGGTCAACAGCCTGACTGAGGAAAACAACACCTTAAAAAATAGACTAGCTCAAATGGCAAAGGAGGCCCAAAAGGGCAATGAGGAGAAGAATGCCTTAAAAAGTCGAATTTGCCAGATGGAAAAAGAATCTCAAAAGTTCACTGAGGAGATTCATTCCTTCAGAGTTAGACTGGAGCAAATGGAAGCTAATGACTTTATGAGAAATCAAGATGCTGTTAAGCAGATCCAAACAAATGAAAGATTAGAAGGCAATGTGAAATATCTCATGGGAAAAACCACTGACCTGGAAAATAGATCCAGGAGAGACAATTTAAAAATTATTGGACTACCTGAAAGCCATGATCAAATAAAGAACCTAGAAATCACCCTTCAAGAAATTCTCAAGGAAAATTGTCCTAATGTTTTAGATCCAGAGGGCAAAATAGAGGTTGAAAGAATCCACCAATCACCTCCTGAAAAAGATCCCAAAAAGAAAACTCCCAGGAATATTATAGCCAGGTTCCAGAATCCCCAGATCAAGGAGAAAATACTCCAAGCAGCCAGGAAGAAACAATGTCAATACTGTGGAAACACCATCAGAATAGCCCAGGACCTGGCAGCTTCTACACTGAGGGGCATGGAATATGATATTCCAGAGGGCAAAAGAACTGGTAATGAACCCAAGGGTCACCTACCCAGCAAAACTGAGTATTTTGTTTCAGGGGAAAATATGGTCATTCAGTGGAATAGAGGACTTTCAAGCTTTCTTGAGGAAAAAACCAGAATTGAATAGAAAATTTGACATCCAGACACAAGAAGCAACTGATGCCTGAGAAGGTAATCAGGGAAAAGAAATCAAAAGGAACTTATCAAAGTTGAACTATTTACATTCCTATATGGAAAAGCAATAACTGTGACTGATATCTTTTTTTTTTAAACAGTTGGGGTTAAGTAACTTGCTCAAGGTTACAAGGCTAGACATTATTTATGCATGGTGCTCATTTTCTGAGGCCACATCTGATCTCAGGTCATCCCAGTTCCAAGGCCAGTGCTCTTACTCACTGTGCCACCTAGCCGCCCCTTTAGGGCAATTGAGGTTAAGTAACTTGCCCATGGTTACACGGCTAGGTTTTTGTTTGTGTGGATTAAGTGTCGGTGGCCGGCTCCAGACTCAGGTCCTTCTGACTCCAGGGCCAGCGCTCTATTCACTGCGCCACCTAGCCGCCCGACTGATGATATCTTTCACACTATGAAAATAATGGAAGAAGGGTGTGTGGTCATATGAATACATATGTGAATGTGTGTATATGGTTACAGTTATATATGGATAGAGAGCATAGGTTGAATTTGTTGGGAAGGGAGAATACTCAAGTGATGAAATTATGAGGTGAGAGAGGAAAGTGGCAAGAGGAGATGGGGAGAGACAGGGTAGGGTGAACTCTCTTATGTGGAAGAAGCAAGGGGAAATGGTTGCAAGGGAGTGGGAGAATAGGTAGACAAAAAAGGCAAATCCACATTCTCATTGAATTTGGTTCAGGGAGAGAATAACATACATACTAAATGGGATATCTCAACCTACAACAGAATAGGGGGAAGGGGGATGAGAGGAGGGATGATGGATGGGAGGGCATCCTTGGGGGGAGGGGAGGTTGGAAGTACCCACTATAGAAGAGGAACAGGATCATGCAGGAAATGGACCAGGTGGGGGTTGGGATGAGTGGGAGGGAATTATAAGCAGCCTTGTACAATATATCTACTATGATAATGTTTTGCATAGCTAGACATGTACAATATACACTGAATTACTTATCTCGCCAGAGGGAATGGGTGACAAGGGAGGAAGGAAATGGATCTGAAATTCGAGGTCTTAACATTAAATGTTTCAAATATATATATAAACACTATTATTAATACTATTTTGCTTATAATTGGGAGATAAGATGTGCAGGCATTGGGACACAAAGATTCACCTTCCTCTAATGGAAAAGTCGAAGGTGGTATGGGAGAAGGTATGGGAGAGAGCAGATTGTAGGAAGTGATATCTTGTGGGACTGCTTTTCTGGGAGGTTGGGTAGGGGAATAATGGGGGGAAAATGATTGTAACTCAAAATCTGGCAGAAATGAATGATGTAAAACAGAAGTTAGTAAAGCATTTGTTTAAAAAAAAGAAATTTAAAAACAAAATGAAAACTATAAAAAATTAAGAGGATTAAAGAAAGTATGAAGAAAAAAGTTTAAATAGTGACCACTTGCATTGGTACATCTGTAAAGGAATTTTCATCACCCTGCATACCATCCCCTAAGTCAATGAAGTTACAGATCTAGTCCATACCCTCTCTGTCAACTTGCATTGAACATGGGAGAGACTTGTTCCAAACATTTAGAATAAATTTTAAAATTAGTATATAAATTATATATAAAGTGTTGTATAAAGTGTTATAAAATTATATATAAAATTAGTATATAGTAAAGCAAGCTTCTCATATTTGAACCTATATCACAAAACCTTTGTTTAGCATTGGATTTGATTAGCAAATTCTTGCCAGACCCTGATGCAAACAGAAGCTACCTTCAGCTGTGCCCTCTGTGGGGATCACAAATAAGAATCCAATTACTAGTAAGACTTCATTTTAATTAAATATAAGTATTTAGTCCTTCTCTCCTCTTCCTGCTGATACTTGAGTTATGGCCTGGCACTCATTTGGACTGCATAAAAGGGCCAGTTTTCTGTATCTAGCCCCATACGAGTTCTCAGTGTCTTCTTCACTCTGCACTTTTTTCATCCAAAAAAAGGATAGCAATTTTTACTCAAAAGAAATACAAATGTGATGTCTCATATTTCTTAGGACATCTTTTTGTTTTTGGTTACTTTCCTACCTAGTACTGTAATGACAATCACACTGGCATACCCAGGATGACTAATTACACAGATCTGCTTTACTAGGGAAGATAGTTGCTCAAGGGCTCAACAGTCTTTTTTATTATACTAATTTATTCAGGGGAAAAGTCAGTACCCAAACTTCAGAGGAAATCCAAACAAAGGAAGTAGAGAAAATACAAGAAGAGAAATAAAAATCAACAGAGAGGGCTTCTAACCTGTCTGAGAAATTAGCACAGATCAACATACTGATATAACTATCTGACCAAGGCAATCATACATTGTTACCAGAGAGAGAAGGACCAACATCTGTGTTTTTGAAAACTGGGCAGGCACCTTAATGGCTACCCACAGTTTCATCTTGTCATATCACAAAAACACTCACATTGAGGTTATGTGTTTATGTTTAAACAAAATTTTCATAAACAAGCATGCCCAACATTTGTGCAAAGTAGACTGGGAAGGTTGGTGGTGAAGCCATAGCCAGTGGCGGCTTGTGTATGGGGGTTGTGCTTAGTCCTCTTCTGAAGGCTCTTCAACCAGCTGCAATGTTAACAGACAATGATGTTTCCCTCTGCACTTATGATGAGACTTCCAGATCAAAACTTGCCCGAAAAGCTAAAGAAGCATCATTTGTCCTTATTGGAATGGCAGGCTTTGCAGCTATTGTTGCATATGGATTATACAAACTGAAGAGCAGAAGGAATACTAAAATGTCTGTCCACCTGATTCACATGCTTGTGGGAGCCCAAGGCTTTGTAGTAGGAGCAATGACTGTTGGTATGTTGTACTCCATGTATCTGGAATACTGGGCAAAACCCAAACCTTAGGAGGAAAAATGCTATCTTCATGCTGATGTTTTACAGCTAGATATCTCAAATTGAGGTTATTTGATTATGTTTAAAAATAAATCATTTAGGGTTATGTGGTTCTAAAAAGCAGCACATGTCAGACACAACCAATCATGATGTTTTAAAGATTGGATTTTTTTCATGGAAGCTTTAGTTTCCCAGGTGATTCAAGGTATACTGATTGGTATTCAAGAGTTAATTGGGGGGGGGGTGGCTAGGTGGCTCAGTGAATAGAGTGCTGGAGTCAGAAGGACCTGAGTTCAGAGCCGGCCTCAGACACTTAATCCACATAAACAAAAACCTAGCCGTGTAACCTTGGGCAAGTTACTTAACCCCAATTGCCCTAAAGGGGCAGCTAGGTTGCGCAGTGAGTAAGAGCGCCGGCCTCGGAGTTGGGATGACCCGAGATCAGATCCGGCCTCAGAAAATGAGCACCCACACATAAATAATGACTAGCCGTGTAACCTTGAGCAAGTTACTTAACCCCAATTGCTTTAAAAAAAAAAAAAGAGTTAATTAGAGGAGCTAAATTAGTACAAAGGGATATGGTCATTGAAGCTTACTTGGGTGAAAAATTATATTCATATTCCTCAAATCTCAGAAATTAATGACTAAAAAATCAGAGTACCAAGACTCATATAGCTCCTGTTGCTTTATTAAGATGGGGCATATTTTGGGATATAATATGGGAAGCTGCTTTAACACAATTCAGGAAGCACTTACCTTGTAGAATGGTGGAAACTTCAGTATATAGGACTGCCTGGCTTTGACTAGAGCCACAAGAACATCTGCAAGAAAAACATGAAATAAAATACTATAGCAAGAGTTTTATTCCCTATGTTCACCATAGACAACTTGTTTGTATTTAAGATGAGCTTTGAACAGTTGTTAATCATGCTACTTAACACAGTAGTATTTATTATAAAATTAGTAAAATATGAGAATAACAAATGGTATGGACTAGTTATATTTTTGCTCCTACCATATTGAAATTGTTTTTTAAATGCCATCTGTTTTGATGTATTTGAAGTGCTCGTTCAACAGTAAAAATAGAGAACTTTTAAAATGTGTGCAGTATTGTGTTTTCTCTGTGAGTCATGACCAACTGAAAAATATATTACTATCCTTTAGATTTGATGGTTTATCACATTATGGGCATTCTCCTCACAGAAGTGTTGACATATTTAAGTAATACTTTTTTATACTTGTGGAATTCTAATGTTTAAGATAAATTTACATCCCATACTAATATCATGCTAGGGATATTATTAAATAAAATAACCACATCAAAAATAAATTTCATGTTTCATAATTTCCTACTTCTGCAAAATCATTAGATTACAAATGAAATTTCTTCAAATTCTGACTTTAAGAAAATAATACATGACATTTTAATTACTCTCTTTTTTACGTTAGTTTCATCTCCTCAGCTACATTGTTAACTCCTACAGGGTAGGAGCAGATAACTTTTATCTTCTCTGGGACTCAGAGCACATGGCTGGGCATGTCCAACATGCTCAGTAAATGTTTATTGATGAATTCATTAATTCTTCTTGCATACCTAAACTCAATCATATCTAAACACTTCTCTGATGTTCCCCACAATTGCAAGAAATATAGTTTCTCTGTAATTGTTCATGAATCTCCAGTAAAGAGAATAACAGTGTAAAGTTCAATGAGCAGTAAAAGATTCCCAACATAAATAATGGTAATTTTTTATTGGTTGTCATGGCTACAGTGATTTTTAAGTACTGTCTCTAGTTATGTTTCTACTCTACGGTAATTGCATTGTTTTATATGCTATACAGTTTTTTTTTAAGTAATTTGCACAGGTGTTTGTTTCTACATTTACAAAGTTATACAGATTACCTGCCAATTTAATTTGAAATGTTAATTAATGCTATGAATTAGAGCTGAATTTACATATTCCTTCCATTATGTATGGTTTGAAGCAATCCAGGCTCATGCAGTTCCCTTTTCCACAGATTAATCAGCAATTGGCAGCCTGGTCCATTCTATATTACTGATTGACCTTGCCTATGTTCTGTTTGGCCTCCATTCCCCACCTCTTCTCTAGCGGCTGTTGTTCCTGCTGGCTTCCTCATGGCTTCCTACATCTTCTTACTCCTAGCCATCAGGTTTCCAGACATTCTCTGGTGAAGAATTAAACATAAATATAAGTCCAAATAGAACATGTGATCGCAGAGTGTTACCAAAAAAAAAAAAAGTGTCAAGATATTTGGATTCAGTGCTAATATGTACCTTGTTTTCCACCTCCAATACAAACCAACCTCATTTTTTGAAGGCTTATATGACATGTAAGGCCAGGTAGTATGGTGGATAAATAAGACACACAGACAAGATGGCATTGCCTTCATTCCTGTCTCTACTAATTTACCAAATGTGAGATTAAGGCCCTGAAATTTACTGTGGCTGATTTTTTAAATTATAAAGTAGGGGTGGTAGTACAAATCTCAAAGGATAGTTATGAGCATCAAATAAGGTAATGTATATATAGACTGTTTTTTCAAGTCTCAAAACTCTAAAAAGAATAGTTTATATCATTATTATGTTTCAGAAGGATTTCCATTAGGAAAGATTTCTTACAGTTGTATGGAATTGCAGAAATGTGTATTTTTGAACCACATTTTATGGTCTTCAAATATTTTTTCAAAGATGTGTCCCCACAGGGAGGATGAGAATGTTGTATAATGTATACATAAATATTGAGGGCAGAGGTTCATAAATCAACTCCTAGTCTCATTGTCAAGTTGGGTACCTACAGCAAGATTATATCTTCCCTTGAGTGTATTAGGAATTAAAATTGAGGGCTTGGGGCAATTTTCTAATGTTATGGTGTAGTTCTAACCATAATTATCATTGATTGTGTTAGTCAGCCAGATTTCATTAGATTTGAGAAAGGAACATTTCCTGAGATGGTATAGTGAGAAAATGTGCTTACCCACCCACCGCCACAAACGTGTGACAAACTTCCAAAAATACATCCATAGCACAGAAGAAAACAGGTTCAGGTTCAGAGAGCACATATCTAGAAGTCCTTTGCACCCCTTAACAGGGGTATTCAACACATTCACTTTACTGAATTCCTCTTGAAATTTAGAAACTGTCTTTGTTCACTGTGTCCCCCAATACAGAGGCGAACAAGGCATCAGCTGTCCTAGGGACAACAGGAGTGAAATGCTAATAGGAAAATCCAAATATTCCAGTACTGTATTCTGAAGTTCATGTGATCCTTCAGGAACCAAAGTGGGGGAGGCAGAGAAGAGAAATAAGATTTGAGAAAAGCTAAGTCAATCAATAAACATTTATTTACATGTGTACCAGGCACTGTGCTAAGTTCAGGGGACACAAAGAACGGCAAAACACTTCGTGCTTCCCAAGAGCTTATAATGTAATATAAGAAGACAATTTTTTTAAAAGGAAGGAAAAAGGAGGGAGGAGTTAGTGAAGAGGAAAAATATCCTACTTGGGAACTGGGAGCAGGTGGAGGAAGAGGTAGGGACTGATAAGGTATGAGTACCAGGGCAAAAGTAATCTTACAGGTTACAGAGGTTCCTGGGGCATAAGGAGAAAATAGTAGTGCAGCAGGGTGGGAATTGAAGAGGTGGCTGGCTTAGCTCTCTACTCTCCACACCACAAACAGAGGGAGATGGGGATCCTAGGGACAGAGGATAGTGATGAAATGTGAGGTACAGAGCTGAAGGCATCTCAAAGTTTGAAAAGTTTTATGGTGGAGAAGTTCAGAGGGTTCTTCTCAAGTGGTTTCTCCTCAGAGATTTTGAAATACTCTCCCCTAGTTCTGATATACTACAATCTTTCTGGATTAAGATTGGTTTCATATTTTATTGATGATCCCTGGAATGATAAAATTTCCTCATTCAGTCCAACCATGCTTCCAGATGATTGTCAATTAATTAGTTTACTAGTTTTTAAGTATATAGTGTGTTCCAAGCACTTTACTAAGCACTAGACTGGGTTTAATGAATTTTTTTTCCAAATGCTTCTGGTTTACATCGTTTCATTACATCAGATTTTGAGTTACAATTTTTCCCCATTTTTCCCTACCTCCCACCCCATAATAGCAGTCCCACAGGATATCAGCTCATCCCATCTGCTCTCTCCCATATCTTCTCCAACAGCCCCTTCGATTTTTCAGTAGGGCAAGGTGAATCTCTGTGCCCCAATGACTGTATATTTTATATCCCAATTATATATAAAATACTATTAATAATAGTATTTAGATATTTTTTTTAAAACATTTGATTTTAAAACTTTGAAATGCAGATTCATTCCCTTTCTCCCTTGTCACCCACCCTTACTGGGAAGATAAGAAATTCAGTCTATGTTGTACATGTGTAGCTATGCAAAACATTACCATAGTAGTTATATTGTAAAATACTGACTATATTTTCCTCTGTCCTATCCCACCTCCCACTTTGTCTATTCCCTACTCTGATCCTGTCCCTTTTCAAAAGTATGGGCTCCCAATTTCCCTCACCCCATTTCCCTCCTGCCCTCCCTTCCATCATACCTGTTCTCATCCCCTTACCCCCTACTCTCCTGTAGGGTGGGATATCCTATTAATATGTATGTCATTCTCTCCCTGATCCAAATTCAATGAGAATAAGGTTTTGCCTTTTTGACTTCCTGTTCTTCCCCTCCCTTATAACCATTTTCCCTTGCCTCTTCTATATGAGATATTTTACCCCATTCTGGCTCTCCCCATCTCCTCTCATTATATTCCTCGCTCACCTCTTAATTTCACTTTTTCAATATCATCCTTCCATTTAAATTTGACATGTACCCTCTATCTATGTATACCTGTAAACATATATATATGTATATATATATATATGTATATATATATATATATATATACACACATTCACATATGCATTCTTATGCTCATATACCCTTCTTCAACTGTTTTCATACTGAGAAAAGTTTCAGCAGTTACAGTTATCATGTTTCCATGTAGGAATGTAAATAGTTCAGCTTTGATAAGTTCATGATGATTTCCTTCCCTGTTTACCTTCTCAAGCATCTCTTGCTTCTTGTATCTGAATGTCACATTTTCTATTCAACACTGGTTTTTCCATCAAGAATGCTTGAAAGTCCTCTATTCCACCGAATGATCTTATTTTTCCCTGAAATATGATACTCAGTTTTTCTGGGTAGGTGATTTTTGGTTTTAATCCCAGGTCCTTTAACCTCCAGAATATCATATTCCAAGCCCTTTGATTCCTCAATATAGAAGCTGCCAGATCCTGTGCTATATTGATTTCATTTCCACAGTATTCAAATTGTTTTTTCCTGGCTGCTTGTAATATTTTCTCCTTGATCTGGGAATTCTAGAACCTGTCTATAATATCCGTAGGAGTTCTCTTTTTGGGATCTTTTTCAGGAGGTGATCAGTATATTCTTTCAACCTCTATTTTCCCCCTCTGGTTCTAAAACATCAGGGAAATTTTCCTTGAGAATTTCTTGAAGCATGATTTCTAGGTTCTTTCTTTGATCATGGTTTTCAGGTAGTCCAATCATTTTTAGATCATCTCTCCTGGATCAATTTTCCACATCAGTGGTTTTTCCCATGAGATATATTTTTTTTTAAGCAATCAGGGTTAAGTAACTTGCTCAAGGTCACACGGCTAGTCATTATTTATGTGTGGGTGCTCATTTTCTGAGGCCCGATCTGAACTCAGGTCCTTCTGACTCCAGGGCCGGCGTTCTACTCACTGCATCACCTAGCCGCCCCCTCCCATGAGATATTTTACATTGCCTTCTATTCTTTCATTTGTTTGGATCTGTTTAACGGCATCTTGATTTCTCATAAAGTCACTAGCTTCCATTTCCTCCAGTCTAATTCTGAAGGAATGAATCTCCTCAGTGAGCTTTTGAGATTCTTTTTTTCTATCTGGCAAATTCGGGTTTTTAAAGCATTCTTCTCCTCATTGCTTTTTTAGTCTCTTTTGCCATTTGAGTTAGGCTATTTTTTAAGGTGCTATTTTCCTCAGTCAGGCTGTTGACTCTCATTTCATACTTTTCTTGCATATTTCTCATTTCTCTCCTCAATTTTTCCTCCACTTCTCTGTTAAATGCTGTTACTACTCTACCATCTTGAATCTGCCCCCGGGTTTAATGACTTTTTAAGACTTAAAGTCTTTGAATGTTAGTGGTGTGTATTCATGTTATTTAGGAATCACTTTAACTGTAGTGGTATGATTTAATACACACACTGCAATTGGGCTCCATCCTTACACTAAAATATGATAAAAATCACCTTTTAGAATCTAACATTCAAGCGTTACTTTCTTTACCAAAACACAATCTATCTATTGAAATTTTATCTGGACCATCCATATAATTAAGAGTTAATCAAAGAAGTTTATCTTTACATTAGAGTATTCAGCAAGGTAATCCCTTTTTCATCAGAACTGTCTTCTTACTTCAGGAGATGTTGATGTTTAAATAGTTACAGCTGATTGGCATATAAGACTTTACAAGAATCTCTCAGCTTAAAAAAAGGTATTTCTCAGACAGAATTTGAACTGCATTATTTCATTATTGCCGTACTACATCCATTTACCAAATAATCCATAATAAGTTTTAAGAAATGATATTTCTCTAAAACAAAACTTTTCAAGATCTAAATTAAATACATATTTTAAGTATCCCTTAGTGACTAATTAGATGAAGATCTGGAGGTTCTAATTGTCCCTAAAGGTATCTTTAAAGTTTATTCTGAGGTTTCTTTGAAGTTTTCTTTAAACTCAGGGCCCTAAAAATGTGTCTCTATGCAACACCTTGATATGTAGGCTATACCATATTATAACACAATAAAAGGAAGACTGAAATAAATAAATATGTGCAAAGTGAGATTGGTCTGTTTACTAAGTAAAACAAATTGAGACCACAAGTGTATCTAAATATATTCTAATTTGTTACTAAAATAAATATGACTTACATATTTAGAATGGATAAACAGGGCCAAGGGTTATAGGATTTATTTAAAGATAGGTCCAGATGTCATTCATGATTTGAGATCTGGAAGAGACCACAGACATTATCTATTTCATACCACACATGTTGCAAATGAGGAACCTGAAGCATAAAGAAGTTGAGGGAATTAATCAAAACTACCCATTGAGCAAGTAGCAGAGGCAAAATATGCACTAAGGTCACCTGACTCCAAAACTAATTTTATTATTGTTGTTTTTCCATTGTACCCTGAAAGCATTTTATTTTTTATCTTCTAGGTTTCTTGCACTATGCCAGTCACTGGGTATACATAACCAAAAAAAATTCAATCCTTCCTCTTAAAAAGCTGACATTATATTAGGCTGATATTTCATTATATATATATATATATATATATATATATATATATATACATGTATATATATATATATATATATATATATATATATATATATATATATATATATATATATATATACATGTATATATATATTTAACTGTTTTAGTAGATCTTGGTTTTGGTCACAATTTACAATAACCATTTTTAAAAGTAAAGTCTTAAAGAATCTATGTAGTAGTAATTACAATTGAAATTTTAATATTTTTAAACTGATCAGTCTGGGCAATATGGAACTTAAGAACCAATTCATGTGCTCCCTAGTAACAAATCTCAACTTTAATACTTTTCTAATCTGAGAAAAATCATTTCCTTTTCCTGGGTTTCTCCATTCTCACTTCCAAAAAGAGGGGTTTAAATAAATGATTCATTAGTTCCCTTCCAGTTTAAAGTCTAATGACTTTCTAAAACCTTGGGAGTGGATCTACTTACAAACAGACATGACTTACTGGCTTTACAACACCAGTAATGATAATTTTTAGCTAGGAGATCCAAAATGGTTAGCAGAATAGGTTTTAAAAGATTCTTTAGTAGATGACCAAGAATGGTAAAGACTTCAGAGGGGTCAAGAATAATAAGTGAGAAAATCTCATTTGCACATTGAATCAAAAGTAGTAGAACAACTGGCCATCATTAATAGGCATTAATAGGCATTAACAATGAAGAAAAATATCAGAAAAAGATCTGAATTCTCTAGAACAGGATTATATATAATCACTATCCCATATGATATCATCTAAACTTCATGCAATTCCCTTGAGTTAAACCTAAAGTATTGAGAGACATGATGGCCTTTATCTCTCTCTCCCAATAAGAGAGTAAATGAATATATTACATATTTAATATGCAGTCATTTCATGTAAATGTGATCATTGTATTTTATTATATATAATATAATTGTATATAATTATAAATATATAATATTACATATTATAAATTATGTTATATATAAATTATATACTATATAATTGTATTATATAAAATAAATATGTAATATAATTATAATAATATAAATATTACATGCAAATGTAAAATATACATAATAAAATAATTAAATAATACATATTTAAACTTAGTGGATGGGTTGTCTAGGTCTTCAACTGAATAGAGCACCAGCCCCAGAGTCAGGACAATCTGAGTTCAAATCCAGCCTCAGACACTTAACACAAAAAACTAGGCATGTGACCTTGGGCAAGTCACTTAACCCCAACTGTCCTACCTTCCCTTCTATAAAAAGCAAAAACAAAAAACAAATAAACTTAGTAGAAGGGGTGGACATGGAGAAGAAGTGGAAATACAGAAAACAATGGTGAATTCGGGGTTTTCTTAATGATCATGCCAGTCAAAAGTACCACAACTAACTTGGTTGAAGTCATCCAGGACAGGATGTACTTTTGATTACTGCTTTTGCCATTAGGTTACTTGATTTGAAGCTTTAGGACAGGAGTAACTAAATTTTTAGAGAGTCATGGACTTCTTTGATGATATGGTGAACCCTGTGAATGTCTCCCTAAAACAATGTTATTAAACAAAATGTGTGGGATTGTAAAGAAAATTTTACATATATATACATATATATATATAACATATATATATACATATATAAACACAGGAGTATATATATGTATATATATATGTGTGTGTATCCATAAAATATATATTGTTTATATAATTATATATACTCATATTTTCACATGTGTACACATGTACATACATAGCAACATGCATGCATACTTCCATAAACACATGCAAATATACATACATACACACACACGCACACATAGTTCAAAGAGACCATGAGGAGCTAAGTGACAATAAAGTAACTCTTGTCATCCTAAGTCATCAAACCTGCCCTCGAAGGCATTTCACCATTGGCAATTTATGTACATTTTCATTGCATTTCAAAAGTAGACTAAAGTGGAGAAAATGTACAGTAATATATTTTTATTGTTAAATTTTGAGAAATGTATCCTCCACTGAAGTCCTTTTTTTGTTAGTTTTTTTAAACAAATGCTTTATTAACTTCTGTTTTACAATACTCATTTCTGCCATATTTTGAGTTACAATCATTTTCCCCCCTGTTAATGCCCTACCCAACCTCCCAGAATAGCAGTCCCACAAGATATTGCTTCCTCCAATCTGCACTCTCCCATACCTTCTCCCATACCCCCTTCGACTTTTCCATTAGAGGAAGGTGAATCTTTGTGTCCCAATGCCTGTACATCTTATCTCCCAATTATAAGCAAAAGAGTATTAATAATAGTATTTATATATGTTTGAAACATTTAATGTTAAGACCTCGAATTTCAGAAACATTTCCTTCCTCCCTTGTCACCCATTCCATCTTGGGAGATAAGTAATTCAGGATATGTTGTACATGTCTAGCTATGCAAAACATTACCATAGTAGATATATTGTACAAGGCTGCTTAAAATTCCCTCCCACTCATCCCACCCCCCACCTGGTCCATTCCCTACATGATCCTGTCCCTCTTCTATAGTGGGTATTTCCAACCTCCCCTTCCCCCAAGGATTCCCTCCCATCCATCATCCCTCCTCTCATCCCCCTTCCCCCTATTCTGCTGTAGGTTGAGATATCCCATTTAGTATGTATGTAATTCTCTCCCTGAACCAAACTCAGTGAGAATGTGGTTTTGCCTTTTTAGCCTTCCTATTCTCCCCCTCCCTTGCAACCACTTCCCCTTGCTTCTTCTACATGAGATAGTTTACCCTACCCTGTCTCTCCCCATCTCCTCTTGCCACTTTCCTCTCTCACCTCATAATTTCATCGCTTGAGTATCCTCACTTCCCAAAAAATTCAACCTATGCCCTCTATCCATATATAACTGTAACAATGTACACACACATTTACATATGTATTCACACGACCACAAACCCTTCTTCCATTATTTTCATAGTGAGAAAGATATCATCAGTCACAGATATTGCTTTTCCATATAGGAATGTAAATAGTTCAACTTTGATAAATTCCTTTTGATTTCTTTTCCCTGATTACCTTCCCAGGCATCTCTTCCTTCTTGTGTCTGGATGTCAAATTTTCTATTCAATTCTGGTTTTTTCCTCAAGAATGCTTGAAAGTCCTCTATTCCCAGTTCTTTTGCCCTCTGGAATATCATATTCCATGCCCTTCGATCCCTCAGTGTAGAAGCTGCCAGGTCCTGGGTTATTCTGATTGTGTTTCCACAATATTGAAATTGTTTCTTCCTGGCTGCTTGGAGTATTTTCTCCTTGATCTGGGGATTCTGGAACCTGGCTACAATATTCCTGGGAGTTTTCTTTTGGGGATCTTTTTCAGGAGGTGATCGGTGGATTCTTTCAACCTCTATTTTGTCCTCTGGATCTAAAACACCGGGACAATTTTCCTTGAGAATTTCTTGAAGGGTGATTTCTAGGTTCTTTCTTTGATCATGGCTTTCAGGTAATCCAATAATTTTTAAATTGTCTCTCCTGGATATATTTTCCAGGTCAGTGGTTTTTCCCAGGAGATATTTCACATTGCCTTCTACTCTATCATTTGTTTGGATCTGCTTAACAGCATCTTGATTTCTCATAAAGTCATTAGCTTCCATTTGCTCCAGTCTAACTCTGAAGCAATGAATCTCTTCAGTGAACTTTTGAGTTTCTTTTTCCATCTGGCAAATTTGACTTTTTAAGGCATTCTTCTCCTCATTGCTCTTTTGGGCCTCCTTTGCCTTTTGAGTTAGTCTATTTTTTAAGGTGTTGTTTTCCTCAGTCAGGCTGTTGACCCTCATTTCATACTTTTCCTGCATCCTTCTCATTTCTCTTTCCAATTTTTCTCCACTTCTCTTATTTGATTTTTAAAGTCCTTCTTATGGTCCTCTATGGCCTGCAACCCGCTCATGTTTTCCCCTGGGGCTTTTGGAGCAGGACTTCTGACTTCACAGTCCTTTTCCCTCTCTATGCCCCCAAAATAGGAGTCTAGGGTTGCATTTTTCTGTTTCCTTTGCCTTGGCATGTTGCCACTTAATTGCTTGACTTTTGGGCTTGTTGCCACACTATGGCTTTAAGGCCAGATAGAGGAATTTTTGTCTCAAATTTGTGGGGGGCAACTTCCATTTCTGACAAGCTGTAAACCCACCCACAACTTTCACCCTAGATCACAATCTAGATCCAGGGAGGTTAAAGCAAGAGTGATTACCCCCCCAAGACTGATCCCTGGATCTCCCTACAATTCACAAACCAGGAGCTGGAGCTGCCTCTGAAAACTACAAAATGGCATGTATCCTCAGCTTCTTTTAGCCCCCAGAGGAGGGAGCCGATGCATTCCCCAAATACTGGTCCCAAAGTCCATAGGACACTAACCTCTTACTTTGTCTTAGGCATGTCTATGTTGATAATTCTGGAGTCGCCACAGCTGCTGGTGTTCTGGGTTTCCTCCAGCCGGCTGCTGGCCCTGCCACCCTGGGGCTAAAACCTCAGTGCTCGGCTCAGCTCCCTGTGCTCTGCGCGCTGCCGGCTCCCAGACTGCTGTGCTGGTCCTTCCTGCAGGGCTGCTGGGCTGTCCTCAGCGGGAGTTTAGCTTCTCTGTGTCATTCTGTGGGTGCTTGGGCTCCAGAAGTTGTTCAGAGTCCCCTTTTTCATAGTTTGGGGGGAATCTGGGGGCAGAGTGGCTTGGATGAGCTGTTTCTACTCCGCCATCTTGGTTCTGCCTGAAGTCCTTTTAACATGACTCATCACAATGTAGAGGTAGCCTTAAAACAATACCATTGAAAATTAAGCTCTGACAAGTCTGATTAAGATGAACAGGTTATATTTTCAGGTCAATGAACAGATTATCTGTTGCCTGACTAGCAGTTTGAAGAGGCCTATTCCCAGCAATGAGAAATTATTTTCAACCCCATTATTTCCCCCAGACTGCCCAAAATCTTTATCAATCTTTATTCGTATTAACAGAAGGCTGTGCACACAAAAAGTATCAAAGACCTTTGAAGTATTTGAAAAAAGAATTTATTTTAAATCCAGACAAAGACTTTAGAATAACTACTTTGCACTTTTAATTTGGGTAGTGGTTTCCTTCAGGATAAGGTCATTATTAATATGTTCTCACTGATGATGTGTGTAATTTTTCAGCCTTTGTTGTTAATAGTTCTCTGAATTTAGCAAATTGCATAGTTTATATATATATATATATATATATATATATATATATATATATATATATATATACATACACACACACACACACACACACACACACACACACACATATATATATGATACTCTCTTAAGAGCATATGATGGCAAATATTGATTGTTTTTCCTCTTTTTTATCTTTTATTCATTAATCTTTAAATCATGAGGGGAAAATCAAATAAATTGTGTAGCTTTCCAACACTACTTTAATTCTCTTATGAATAACTTTCTCCATGTACTTGGATTTTTTTTTTAATTCAATTTAGTTTTATGTTTTAAGCCCTGCTGTTATTTCTCAATAATCTTAATTATTTAATTTTAATTGTGAAATGTATTAAAATGACAAAGCAGTATCACAGATGCTAGTATCTATTATGTTATTGTTTGGCATTAATAATAAAATAAAAATCACATAGTAAGAGTATGGAAGTAAACTGAGTTGCCTATGAAAACAACAGCTCACATCACAATGCTACCTTTTAAAGGCTTACAAAGTGTTTTTCTCACACCTTGTGAAATAGACAATGAACTTATTATTATACCATTTCACACATGAAGATACTAAAGGTTATAAAGGTTATGTCACTTTCCAAAATTTTTGTAAGTAGGTAAAGGGATAGAGCCAGGATATGGACTCGGATTTTCAAAACTAGAACTTCCAAATGTAAAATATTAAATGCTTCTCAACTTCTTTCACTAAAAATTTCTAATTTTTTCAGTTAGCTATCTTAGTCTTTATTTTTGTATTAATTTTATCCTTGTAGGATCACCCCCCCCTATTTTTAATATCCTTGTGTTAGAGTTTTATGAGCTGTACAGAAGCTCCATACATAAATATCATAAATATATTCTTGTAGCAAAGAGTCAATGGACCAATGGAAATGGCAAAAGTCAAATAATAACATCACACCTACAAATGTAATTGATCATGTAGTAACAGAAAGTAAGTGACAGGTTGCAGCTTCTTGTAGTCAGTCCACCAGGCAGGTAAGGTAGGTTGGGGAGAGATTATGAGCAGTTTTCAATGCCAAAGAATATGTAGTATTTTGTATTTTTTCTTAGAGGCAACAAGGAGGCACTGAAAGTTCTTGGTCAGAGAGGTGATAATCATTTGTAATATAAATTTTGCAACTGTGTGGAGGCAGGATTAGAAAGGGAAAAGACAAAATGAGGCACAATATTTAAACAGTTATTGAAATAGTTCAGGCAAGAATAGCAAAGGGCTTGCATTAGGGTCGTTGTGGAGTGAGTAAAGGGAAGACAATGTAGGAATGAGATGTTGAAGATGTAGAATTGACACAACTTGCCAACTGATTGAAAATAAAGGGTAAATGAAAGTGAATAATTGTAAATGACTCCTAAATCACAAAACTGGGTGACTAGCGGAATGATACTGGTTACAGAAATTTTAGAAAAGGCAAGAGGAGGAGTGGGTTTCAGGATAAAAGCTGTTGATTTATATTTTAAACATTTCATTTAGTTTAGTTTTGTTTGTGATGCAAAGCAATTGCCAAAAGAGTCTAGTAACTGCCTTAGCATATATTTGATCTTCTTACAGAGGAAAGAGATATAGCAACTAATAGCAAAATTATTTTAGAGAACAAAATAATTTTAACTTATTAGAGAGGAAGAAAAAGGAAATTAAGTTCCACATAAAGCAATAAGAAGAATAGAGAAAGAGAAAATTACAAAATTTGGTAAGAGATCAAGTAAGCAAATTAGAAAGCCAGAATAATTAAGGATGAAACTTGAAGGAAAATAACATAAAGATTTAAAATGAAAGAGGTGTAAATATGTTGATAAGCAAGATCTTTTAGCCATCAAGGATAATGAAGCCACTATATTCAATAATTTTCTAAGTAAAGAAGAAATAATACTTAAGAAAACCAAGATTGAAACAAATATAACTCAGAAGAGGTCCATGTAAGGTGTGTGTGTGTGTGTGTGTGTGTGTGTGTGTGTGTATGTGTGTGTGTATGAAAGACAGAGAGACAGAGACAGAGACGGAGAGAAGAGAGACAGAGACAAAGACAGAGAGAAGAGAGACAGAGACAGAGAGATTTAGGTATAGTTTCTCAGTGGAACTGGAAGAGGGAAAGATATCAAATTCCTTGAAAAATCCTGGACTTTACTATCACCAAAATGTCCAGTCAAGAAAGTATTGATTAATATTGTCTAATATCCCTAGTTTCCCTTATCTCCAAAATAAATGAAAGTAATCTCTATATGTATCATTAAAAGTTATATACTATGAAATATAGTTTTTATACAAATTTTACCCTAATTATTCACACAGGAAGAGTTTAGTTTGTCCACTAAAAAGATTTTGTCAGACAGAAAAAAAAAAAGTCAGTGAAGAATGTCTATTGTCTAGACATCAATATGTAATAGTAGAGACAAATCATAACTATATTTATCTTTTATGTATTTTCGGGGGGAGGCAAGACAATTGGGTTTAAGTGACTTGCCCAAGGTCACACAGCTAGTTAACTGTCAAGTGTCTGGGGACAGATTTAAACTCAGCTCTTCCTGACTTCAGGGTCAGTACTCTATTCACTGTGCCACCTAGCTACCCCAAAATAGATAATTTCAATTACATTAAATGGACTTTTTTGTATAAACATAGCAAATGCAACCAAGATTAGTAGGGAAGCAGAAAACTGGGAAAGTACTTTTACAAATAATATCTCTGATAAAGACCTCATTTCTAAAATATATAGAGAACTGAGTCAAATTTAAAAGAATACAAAACATTCCCCAATTGATAAATGGGTAAAGTATGTGAACGGACAGTTTTGAGAGGAAAAAAAATTAAGGCTATCTATAGTCATGTGAAAAAATGCTCTAAATCACTGTTGATTAGAGAAATGCAAATCAAAACAACTCTGAGGTACCACAAACTTGTCAGATTGGCTATCATGACAAAATAGGAATATTTTAAATGTTGGAGAAGATGTGGGAAAATTGGAACACTCATGCATTTTTGGTAGAGTTGTAAACTGATCCAACCATTTTGGAGAGCAATTTGGAACTATGCCTAAAGGGCTATAAAAATGTACCTACACTTTGACCCAGTAATACCACTTCTAGTGCTATATCCCAAAGAAACCATACAAATGGGAAAAAGGACACATATGTACAAAAATATTTATAGCAGCTCTTTTTATGGTGGTCAAGAATTGGAAATTGAGGGGATGCCCATCAATTGGGGAATGGCTGAACATGTTGTGGTATATGAATGTAATGGAATATTATTGTGCTATAAGGAACAGTGAGCAGGTGGAATTTAGAAAAAAAAAACCTGGAAAGACTTACATGAACTGATGCTGAGTGAGAAGAGCACAACCAGGAAAACATTGAACACAGATACAGGCACATTGTGTGATGACTGACTTTGATAGACTTGGCTCTTCTCAGCAATGCAGGGTTCTAAGACAACACCAAAAGGCTCACGATGGAAAATCTACATCCCCTGCAAAAGTTATGGAGTTTGAATTCAGATCAAAGCATACTATTTGCTCCCTCACTTTTTTTTGGTGGGGGGATTGTTTTTTTTTTTTCTCATGTATCATTCAATTGGTTATAATTCTTCTTTACAACATGATTAATTGGAAAATATATTTAATATGAATATATATGTAGAGTCCATAACAGATTGCAGGCTGTCTTGGAGATGGGGGAGGGGAGGGAATGGGAGAAATTTTAAATTTCATAGAAGTGAATGTTTAAAACTAAAAATAAATTAATCAATTAAAATAATATATACATGTTTGTGTGTATATAAATACACACAGATATACATAGATATATATTTACATCTATCTCTCATCTATCTACCTATCTATCTATCTATCTATCTATCTATCTATCTATCTATCTATCTGATTTCCCCTAAGTACTACTTTGGCTGTGTCCCATAAGTTTTGGTATATTGTCCCATTATTCTTATTCTCTTTTATCAAATTACTGATTATTCTATGATTTGTTGTTTGACCCACTTATACTTTAAGATTATTATTTAGTCTCCAATTGATTTTAATTTATCTTTCAATGGTCTTTATTACACATAATTTTTATTGCATCATGATCTGAAATGGATGGATTGAACATTTCTACTTTTCTCATTTGATTGTGACGTTTTTATACCCAAATACATGGTTAAATTTTAGTTAGGTAATATACACCAACGAGAAAAAGGTATAATCCTGTCTCCTCATTCAATTTTCTCCATAGGTATATCATTTCTATTTTTTTCTAAAATTGTAGTCACCTCCTTAGCCTTTTTTCTTGTTTATGTTGTGGTTAGATTTATCTAGTTATGAGGTGGGGAGGTTAAGGGCCCCCAATAGTACAGTTTTACTGTTTATTCTTCTTGTAACTCATTTAATTTCTCTAAGAATTTGGATGCTATAAGACTTGAAGTATATATGCTTAGCATTGGTATTATTTCACTGCCTAGGGTACCTTTTAGCAAGATGCAGTATCCTTTTTTATCTCTTTTAAATAAATCTATTTATGCTTTTGTTTGTATGAGATCTGGATTGCTACCCCTTTTTTTCTGCAACTGAAGCATAAAAGATTCTACTCAAACCTTTTACCTTTGTTTTGTGTGTATCCCACTGCTTCAAATGTGTTTCTTGTAAACAACATATTGTAGAATTCTGGGTTTTAATCCACTTTGCTATCTGCGTCCATTTTCCTTCATATTCATAGGTTTCACTACTGTTTATTTCCTTTCATCCCATCTCCCCATTTATATATATATATATATATATATATATATATATATATATATATATATATATATATATATATATTTTAATCTCATTTCTCCCTGTCCCTACTCACCACCAGCCGACCCCTGGCCCTGCCGCCCTGGGGCTAAAACCTTGCCTCACGGGGACCTGGGCTCTGATGGCTCGGCTTGGCTCCCCTCGTTCTTTGCGCTGCGCGCTGCCGGCTCCCAGAGCACTGCACTGGTCCTTCCTGCAGGGCTATTGGGCTGTCCTCAGGGGGAAGTTAGCTTCTCTGTGTTGTTCTGTGGGTGCTGGGGCTCCAGAAGTTGTTCAGAGTCCCCTTTTACATAGTTTGGGGGGAGTCTGGGGGCAGAGTGGCCTGGATGAACTGTTTCTACTCTGCCATCTTGACTCCGCCCCCGAGTCATTGTACTTTTAAAGAAATAGTTTAAACAAAAACCTAGCCATGTGACCTTGGGCAAGTCACTTAACCCCAATTGCTCTACCTTCCCTCCTCAAAAAAAAAAAAAAAAGAGATTGTTTTCTTCTTGGATTTTTCCCCAATTTGACCAAATCTATTTTAAGGAGTTGTTTTCTTTAGTCAATTTCTAGGCTTCCTTTTCCAAGTTATTGAATCTTTTTAAAATAATTCTCCTGCATATCTCTCATTTTCCCCTAATTTTCTTCTACCTTTCTTACTTGATCTTTATAATCATTTTTGATCTCTTTCAAGAGCACTTTATTGGGTTTGAGATTATTTCAAATTCCCCTTTCAACCTCCATATGAAGGCATTTTGACACTGTTATCCTCTTAGGAATTTGTGTTTTGATTTTCCCTGTCACAATAGTAACTTTCTATGGACAAGGTTATTTTTGCTTTTTTTTTGTTCATTTTTAAAAGTTGAGCTCTCCTCCTGGGGCACAGTAGGTACTACGCTAAGCTTCTTGAGGTGGGGTCCATGGACGTGCTCATGGGTTTTCTTCCCTGGGTTCTTAGGGGGTGACAGCTTGCCCATGTCACTGGGGTTGCCTGCCCTAGTCATGACTGTTTGGCAGGGTTTCAGGATTAGCAATTTGCCTACCGCACTGTGAATGAAGGTCTCATACTTGGCCTGATGTGCCAGTTGCCTGTTTTGTCAGGAAAGAGGAACCTCAGCTGCTGATCTGCACCATGGCTAAAAGCCTACTGTTGGCTTATCTGGACAGCATCTGCACCGAGCTACACTTCTCTTTTATGCAAGACTTTTTCTGAAGTTTTTCTAAGTTTTATTAAGCTGGAAACTGTTTTACTCCATCTTTTTGTAAGTTCTGTTCAGCCAGAGTCCATTTAGAAGCTTGATTTAATATTTTGTTTTGTGTTCCCAAGGGAACCTAGGGAGAGTTCAGCCAATATCCTGACTTCTTTTTGCCATACTGTCTCTGCCTCCTAGGTTCTCCTAGGCCCTTAATTCAATAGAAAGTGAACTGTGCTAGGTTCAGTACTGAATGGCAAGATGGAGTCACTATAGTTCATCCATTTCTCACTAACACTTGGTGTTCTAATTACCTCAATTCCTTCAATTCCCCCTTTTTGTAAACATGGGAGTGTCAGCCCCTCCTCCTCATGGAACAGTAATCCATAAACCAAATCTGTAATTTTTTCACATATTCAGAATCAAATTACTTAAGTCTGACTACAGATCAAACTACTTAGAGGGCTTACAATGGATTAATTTTGTGAAGAAAAATTTTCATCTCATAAAAGTCAACAAGAAAAAGTAAAAATTATCAAACACCAAGAAACAGAAGTCCAAAGCAATACAATACTAGTCATTAATATTAACTAATATCAAATGTCCTAGTATCCTAATAACCCCCTCTCAATGTCCATTTTACTAACACTTTTTCAGTCCCATATGTCCCATGTAGTGGTCTGGTTCTTGGAAATATCTTCTCATGGACATTCTGCAATAGGCTTCATTCTTTTACCCACCACATTTTTCATCAAAAGACATGAAAGCTCTTTTCTCCTTACAGTCTGATCTTAAGTAATGCACATAGCTATCTACTATTTGATGGATCATTAGGCTTGTTGCAGACAATCAATTATTATGAAAGCCGTTGTAAAATGGTGTTGAATCTTATATCTCAAGGTTGTAGAAAAGTACGCCTCTATTAAAATCCTACTGTGACATGTCACATTGATGTTAACATGACTTTGAGGGGGTTTGTTTTTTTTTTTTTTGTTTTTTGTTTTTTTTGCTTTTTGGAGGGCAATTGGGGTTAAGTAACTTGCCCAAGGTCACACGGCTACTATTTTTGTTTGTGTGTGCATTAAGTGTCTGAGGCCGGATCCAAACTCAGGTCCTTCTGACTCCAGGGCTCCACTCTTCTCACTGCACCACCTAGCCGCCTCATGACTTTGAGGTTTTAAAGCTTACTATTTATATATTCACTTCATATTTAACATGTGAGTTTAGCATCCCGAGTTCTTATCAAGTTGGAAAGGATTCAAGTATGGCTGTTGTATGAAGACATGGTTAGTTGCTAGGTGATAACTGGTTTGAAGTAATTCATGAAATGATCTGCTGAGTAAGCTGTAGATTGTGAAGGGCTTTCAGACACATACATGGAGAGAATACTTTTCTCTGTTGAAGAAACTGTCAGTGAGGGGGAAAAATTTAACACTTATGGAAGTGAATTTTGAAAACTTAAAATTAATAAATAAACTTTAAAAAAACAAAAAATTAATTGAAGTTTGGCCAAAAAAAGGCATTGAAATACTATGCTATTAGAATTGAGTCTTTTTTGATGAACCCTTATCAGATATATCCATTGAGTTTTTTCTGTAATATAGCGTTTTGAAGTCACTCTCCTGGTTCTAAATAATATTTTGGTGGCTAAGAATTAGTTAACCATTAACAAATTTGAGTAAAAAGAAAGAAAGAAAGAAACCAAATTACCAGGATTAAAAATGTATATTTACAACAAATGAAGAAATATAGAGGTTATTAGAAAATATTTTTTTTGTTTGTTTGTTTTTTTTAATTAAACAAATGCTTTATTAACTTCTGGTTTACATCATTCATTTCCACCAGATTATGAGTTACATTTTTCCCCCATTTTTCCCTACCCACCAGCCCAGAATAGCAGTCCCACTAGATATCCCCTCATCCAATCTGCTCTGTCCCATATCTTCTCCCATACCCCCTTTGACTTTGCCATTAGGGCAAGGTGAATCTCTGAGCCCCACTGCCTGGACATCTTATGAAACATTTAATTTTAAAACTTCGATTTACAGATCCATTCCCTTCCTCCCTTGTGACCCACTCCCTCTGAGAAGATAAGCAATTCAGTATGTGTTGTACATGTATAGCTATGCAAAACATTACCATAGTAGATATATTGTAAAAGACTGCTTATATTTCCCTCCCACCCATCTCACCTCCCACCTGGTCCATTCCCTACTTTGATCCAGTCCCTCTTTGATAGTGGGTACTTCCAACCTCCCCTCCCCCCAGAATGCTCTCCCCTCCCCCCAGAATGCTCTCCCCTCCATCATCCCCCCTCATCCCCTTTTCCCCTACTCAGGAGAGTGAGTGTGTGTAAGATATTCCATTTAGTATGTATGTGATTCTCTCCTTGAGACAACATCAATGAGAATGTGCTTTTGCCTTTTTGCATTCCTGTTCTTCCCCTTCCCTGAAATTACTTCCCCTTGCCTCTTCTACATGAGATAGTTTACCCTACCCTGTCTCTCTCCATCTCCTCTTGCCACTGTCCTCTCTCACCTCTTGATTTCACCCCTTAAGAATTATCCCCAACTTGGGGCAGCTAGGTGGCAGAGTGAGCAGAGCACCAGCCCTGGAGCCAGAAGGATCCGAGCTCAGATCCGGCCCCAGACACCCAACACACAAACAAAAACCCAGCCATGCGACCCTGGGCAAATCACCATACCCCAATCGCCCTCCAAAAAAAAAAAAAAGAATTATCCCTTCCCATCAGATTCAACCTGTGCCCTTTATCCATGTATACATGTGAACATATGCCATGTACCCCTCTTCAATTATTTTCATAGTGAGAAAGGTTACATCAAACACAGTTATTCCAACTTTGATAAGTTCCTTTTGATTTATTTTCCTTGATTACCTTCTCAATCATCTCTTGGGTCTTGCAAATGAATGTCAAATTTTCTATTCAACTCTGTTTTTTTCACCAAGAATGCTTGAAAGTCCTCTATTCCACTGAATGACCATATTTTCCCCTGAAACAAGATACTCAGTTTTGCTGGGTAGCTGATCCTTGGCTTCAACCCCAGCTCTTTTGCCCTCTGGAATATCATATTCCATGCTCTTCGATCCTTCAGTGTAGAAGCTGCCAGGTCCTGGGCTATTCTGATTGTGTTTCCACAATATTGAAATTGTTTCTTCCTGGCTGCTTGTAGTATTTTCTCCTTGATCTGGGAGTTCTGGAGCCTGGCTATAATATTCCTAGGTGTTTTCTTTTTGGGATCTTTTTCAGGAGGCAATTGGTGGATACTTTCAACCTCTATTTCCCCCACTGGGTCTAAAACATCAGGGCAATTTTCCTTGAGAATTTCTTGAAGGATGATTTCTAGGTTCTTTCTTTGATCATGGCTTTCAGGTAGTCCAATAATTTTTAAATTATTTCCCCTGGATCTATTTTCCAGGTCAGTGCTTTTTCCCATGAGATATTTCACACTGCCTACTATTCTTTCATTTGTTTGCATCTGCTTAATAGTATCTTGATTTCTCATAAAGTCACTAGCTTCCACTAGCGTGCTGTGCAGCCTGCTCTCAGAGCGCTGTGCTGGCCGCTCCCTGCAGGGCTGCTGGGCTGTCCTCAGTAGGAGGTTAGCTTCTCTGTGCCGTTCTTTGGGTGCTGTGGCTCCAGAAGTTGTTTGGAGTCCCCTTTCACATTGCTTGAAATTTGTGTGGGGCAGAGCACATTAGAAATGCTATTTCTACTCCACCATCTTGGCTCCACCCCCCTAGAAAATATTTTGATCAGAAATATTTGCCAACAAAAACAATTAGTAACCAAATAAATATTAACCTAAAATATTTAATTTCGCAACAAAAGAAATAGAAAATTAAAATAACTAAAACTTAGAGAAAGATTTTTGACAAGACATACATGAAATTCCAAAGGAAAAAGCTCTAGGACCAGGAGTAATCACAATTGAGTTCTACTTTCTAATTCTAATTTCAAAGAGCCACGCATGTAATATTAAACAAACTGTTTACAAAAATTGCAAAAGAGTTCTTTCTATGACACAGATTAAGTCTTAGTACATGAACAAGGGCTCATCAACAAGGAAAATTAAAACTACAGAATAATATAATAATGAATATTGATGTGAATTATTTGATAAAATATTTGCAAAGAGGATAAAAATATCTTAAAAGAATAATATCCTATAATCAGGTTGGTTTCACATGGGAGTTTCTAACTCAGTTTATATCAGAAAAATTTTAAACTTAACTATATTACTTTTAAAATCAATAAAAATGATGATTTTAACAATAGACACAGAAAAAAGGTTTTTACAAATATAACAGTTTTTAATGACCTACAAACATAAAAATCAATTAATCTGTTCTTAAAAGATAAATATTACATATTCAAAACAAAGAACTATTATTATTATACATATTAGAAGTATTAAATTGTTAATCTCCAACTTGAATCCAATAAGTTGTTGCATATAATATTTGTAAACTGGAACTTTTCCAACAATATTTAAAAAGAATGCCTATTGTTACCATTTATACTTGATATAGGAATAAAAATGCTTGTTATAATAATAAGACACATGAAGGAAACTGAAGGATATGAAGGACATGCATAGGTAAAAAAGAAATATATATACTATACAAATATATTTACAATTGATAAAATGGTGTACTTAAAAACAATAGTAGATTAAAATTAATTGAAATAACTAAGAGATTTAGCAAACATTCAGAATATAAAATAAATCCTTGTGAATCATTTGAATTTCTACATAATCCCAATTAAACTGCAAGAAGAAATACAGAAATTCCATTTAAAATAATTTCAAAATGTGCAAGATATTTTTGGATATATTTACCAAGATATATTACTAATATATATATATATATATATATATATATATATATATATATATATATATATATATACACAAAAATAAACAATTGTTTGCTGAAATAATAACATACATAATAAGTAGAAAACTATTATTTGTTTATGGCACGATTTAGCAAATATCAGTAAATATTAATTAAGTACATATTCTGTTGAAAGCACCATGCTTAGTGATGAAAAAAA
Organism: Gymnobelideus leadbeateri; assembly: GCA_011680675.1. Classification (NCBI taxonomy): domain Eukaryota; kingdom Metazoa; phylum Chordata; class Mammalia; order Diprotodontia; family Petauridae; genus Gymnobelideus; species Gymnobelideus leadbeateri. Next base: position 311,227 of record WOXC01012396.1, on the reverse strand, counting down.
GAGGCAGTTCCTGTCCTTAAAGAGTTCACAATTTTCCAGCTGGGTTTTTGTTTGTGCGTTGGGTGTCTGGGGCCGGATCTGAGCTCGGGTCCTTCTGACTCCAGGCCCAGCACTCTGCTCGCTGCACCACCTAGCCGCCCCAAGGCAGGGATGATTCTTAAGGGGTGAAGTCAAGAGGTGAGAGAGGAAAGTGGCAAGAGGAGATGGAGAGAGCCAGGGTAGGGTATACTATCTCATGTAGAAGAGGCAAAGGGAAGTAGTTGCAGGGGAGGGGAAGAACAGGAAGGCAAAAAGGCAAAAGCATATTCTCATTGAAGTTGTCTCAAGGAGAGAATCACATACATACTAAATGGAATATCTTACCCTCACTCACTCTCCTGAGTAGAGGAAAGGAAGGTGAGAGGGGGTATGATGGAGGGGAGCGCATTCTGGGGGGAGGAGAGATTGGAAGTAACCACTATCAAAGAAGGACAGGATCAAAGTAGGGAATGGACCAGGTGGGAGATGAGACGGGTGGGAGGGAAATATAAGCAGTCTTTTACAATATATCTAGTATGGCAATGTTTTGCATAGCTATACATGTACAACACATACTGAATTGCTTATCTTCTCAGAGGGAGTGGGTGACAAGAGAGGAAGGGAATGGATCTGAAAATCAAAGTTTTTAAATTAAATGTTTCATAAGATGTCCAGGCAGTGGGGCTCAGAGATTCACCTTGCCCTAATGGCAAAGTCGAAGGGGGTATGGGAGAAGATATGGGAGAGAGCAGATTGGATGAGGGGATATCTAGTGGGACTGCTATTCTGGGGTGGTGGGTAGGGAAAAAATGAGGGAAAAATGTAACTCATAATCTAGTGGAAGGGAGGCTAGGTGGCGCAGCGAATAGAGCGCCGGCCCTGGAATCAGAAGGACCTGAGTTCGGAGCCGGCCTCCAACACTTAATCCATACAAACAAAAACCTAGCCGTGTAACCTTGGGCAAGTTACTTAACCCCAATTGCCCTAAAGGGGAGGCTAGGTGGCGCAGTGAGTAAGAGCACCGGCCTCGGGGTTTGGATGACCCGAGATCAGATCCGGCCTCAGAAAATGAGCATCCATGCATAAATAATGACTAGCCGTGTAACCTTGAGCAAGTTACTTAACCCCAATTGCTTAAAAAAAAAAAAAATCTAGTGGAAACGAATGATGTAAACCAGAAGTTAGTAAAGCATTTGTTCAATTAAGAGTTCACAATTTAGCGGGGTGGAGCCAAGATGGCAGAGTAGAAACAGCACTTCCACTGTGCTCCAGCCCACACCACTTCAAAATTATGGGATAGGGGGAATCTAAACAATCTCTGGAGCTCCAGGACCCACAGAACAACACAGAGAAGCTAACCTCCCACAGAGGACAGCCCATCAGCCCGGCAGGGAGCTGCCAGCATTGCATCCTGGGAGCCAACAGTTCAGCGCTCTGTGAGCTGCCAGAGGAGTGCTCTGGGACCCCAGCCCAGGACCTCCTCAATCAAGGTTTTAGCCCCAGGGCAGTTGGAGCAGCAGTCTGCTTGAGGTACCCCAGAATATGAGCACCTATGGCTTTTCCAGAATTTCCAACAGAATGTGAGATGTTAGTGCCCTATAATTTTTGGGACCCGTATTTGGGAACGAGTCAGCTTCTTCCTCTAGGGGCTAGTAACCACTGACTAGCTGAGCATAGCTGCCATTTTGCAGCTTCAGTTTCATCTTCAGCTCCTGGCCTGAGGATTGTTGGAGGATATGGCAATCGGTCTGGGGCATAATCCCTCTTGCTTTAACCTCCCTGGATCTGGATTGCGGTCTGGGGTGGAGGTCTTGGGGTGTGTGCGCAGCTTGCCAGAGTGTGAGGGGGCTTCAGGGAGGGGCACCCAACTAATACATCTGTCGGTTGAGAAGACCCCAATTTTGGGAAAGAAGCTCCTCTGCCTGGTGGCAGAGTCCTACTGTGGCAACAAGCCCCAAAGTCAAGTAATTGAGTGGCAACATGTCTAGGTAAAGGAAACAAAATAAACAGAAAAATTCAACATTAGACTCCTATTTGGAGGGCAAAGAGGATCGAAGCATGGAACAGGAGGAGGACTGTGAGGTCACTGTGAGGACTTTTTTTGCACCAAAAGCCCCAAATGAAAATACAAGTGGGTTACAGGACATAGATGATCTTAAGAAGGATTTTAAAAACCAAATAAGAGAAGAGGAGGAAAATTGGGAAGAGAAATGAGAAGGATGCAAAAAAGTATGAAATGAGAGTTAACGGCCTGACTGAGGAAAATAACATCTTAAAAAAGAGACTAACTGAAGTGGCAAAAGAGGCGCAAAATGGCAATGAGGAGAAGAATGCCTTAATAAGCTGACTTTGCCAGGTGGAAAAAGAATCTCGAAAGCTCACTGAGGAGATTCATTACTTCCGAATTAGACTGGAGCAAATGGAAGCTAGTGACTTTATGAGAAATAAAGATGCTGGTAAACAGATCCAAACAAATGAAAGAATAGAAGGCAATGTGAAATATGTCATGGGAAAAACTACTGACCTGGAAAATAGACCCAGGAGAGGTAATTTAAAAATTATTGGACTACCTGAAAGCCATGATCAAAGAAAGAACCTAGACATCACCCTTCAAGAAACTCTCAAGGAAAATTGCCCTGATTTTTTAGACCCAGAGGGCAAAACAGAGGTGGAAAGAATCCAGTGATCATGTCCTGAAAACGATCCCACAAAGAAAACTACTAGGAATATTATAGCCAGGTTCCAGAATTCCCAGGTCAAGGAGAAAATACTACAAGCAGCAAGGGAGAAAAAATTTCAATATTGTGGAAACATAATCAGAATATCACAGGAACTGGCAGCTTCTACACTGATGGACTGAAGGGCATGGAATATGATATTCCACAGGGCAAAGGACCTGGGTTTACACTAAGAATTATGTACCCAGCAAAACTGAGTATAGAGGACTTTCAAGCATTCTTGAGGAAAAAAACAGAGTTGAATAGAAAATTTGACATTCAGACACAAGAATCAAGAGATGTTTCAGAAGGTAAACAGGGAAAAGAAATCAAAAGGCACTTATCAAAATTGACCTATTTACATTCCTACATGGAAAAACAATAACGGTGACTGATGAAACCTTTCTCAGTTTGAAAATAATTGAAGAAGGGCATATTGACATATGAATACATATGTGAATGTGTGTATATATGTTTACAGGTATACATGGATAGAGGGCACAGTTGAATTTGGTGGGAAGGGATGATTCTTAAGGGGTCAAGTTAAGAGGTAAGAGAGGAATGTGGCAAGAGGAGATGGGGAGATACGGGGCAGGGGTAAACTATTTTATGTATAAGAGGCAAGCAGAAGTATTTGCAGGGAAGGGGAAGAACAGGAAGGCAAAAGGACAAAACCATATTCTCATTGAATTTGGCTCAGGGAGAGAATGACATACATACTAAATGGGATATCTCACCCTACAGAAGAGTAGGGGGTAGGGGTCGAGAAAGGGGAGGGTGGAGTGGAGGGCATGCTGGGGGGAGGGGAGGTTGAAGGCACCCACTTTTTTTTTATACAAATACTTTATTAACTTCTGTTTTACATCGTTCATTTCCACCAGATTTTGAGTTACAATCATTTTCCCCCCATTATTCCCCTACACAACCTCCCAGAATAGCAGTCTCACAAGATATCGCTTCCTCCAATCTGCTCTCTCCCATACCTTCTCCCATACCCCCATCGACTTTTCCATTAGAGGAAGATGCATCTTTGTGTCCCAATGCCTGCACATCTTATCTCCCAATTATAGGCAAAAGAGTATTAATAATAGTATTTATATATATATTTGAAACATTTAATGTTACGACCTCGAATTTCAGATCCATTTCCTTCCTCCTTTGTCACCCATTCCTTCTTGGGATATAAGTAATTCAGTATATGTTGTACATGTCTAGCTATGCAAAACATTATCATGGTAGATATATTGTACAAAGCTGCTTATAATTCCCTCCCACTCATCCCACCCCCCACATGGTCCATTCCCTACATGATCCTGTCCCTCTTCTATAGTGGGTTCTTCCAACCTCCCCTCACCCCAAGGATGCCCTCCCATCCATCATCTCTCCTCTCATCCCCCTTCCCCCTATCCTGCTGCAGGTTGAGATATCCCATTTAGTATGTATGTCATTTTCTCCCTGAACCAAATTCAATGTGAATGTGGTTTTGCCTTTTAGCCTTCCTTATTCTCCCCTCCCTTGCAACCACTTCCCCTTGCTTCTTCTACATGTAACTGTAACCATATACACACACATTCACATATGTATTCATATGACCACACCCCCTTCTTCCATTATTTTCATAGTGAGAAAGATATCATCAGTCACAGTTATTGCTTTTCCATATAGGAATGTAAATAGTTCAACTTTGATAAGTTCCTTTTGATTTCTTTTCCCTGATTACCTTCTCAGGCATCTCTTCCTTCTTGTGTCTGGATGTCAAATTTTCTATTCAACTCTGGTTTTTTCCTCAAGAATGCTTGAAAGTCCTCTATTCCACTGAATGACCATATTTTCCCCTGAAACAAAATACTCAGTTTTGCTGGGTAGGTGACCCTTGGGTTCATTCCCAGTTCTTTTGCCCTCTGGAATATCATATTCCATGCCCTTCGATCCCTCAGTGTAGAAGCTGCCAGGTCCTGGGCTATTCTGATTGTGTTTCCACAATATTGAAATTGTTTCTTCCTGGCCACTTGTAGTATTTTCTCCTTGATCTGGGGATTCTGGAACCTGGCTGTAATATTTCTGGGAGTTTTCTTTTTGGGATCTTTTTCAGGAGGTGATCGGTGGATTCTTTCAACCTCTATTTTGCCCTCTGGATCTAAAACATCAGGGCAGTTTTCCTTGAGAATTTCTTGAAGGGTGATTTCTAGGTTCTTTCCTTGATCATGGCTTTCAGGTAGTCCAATAATTTTTAAATTGTCTCTCCTGGATCTATTTTCCAGGTCAGTGGTTTTTCCCATGAGATATTTCACATTGCCTTCTAATCTTTCATTTGTTTGGATCTGCTTAACAGCATCTTGATTTCTCATAAAGTCATTAGCTTCCATTTGCTCCAGTCTAACTCTGAAGGAATGAATCTCCTCAGTGAACTTTTGAGATTCTTTTTCCATCTGGCAAATTCGACTTTTTAAGGCATTCTTCTCCTCATTGCCCTTTTGGGCCTCCTTTGCCATTTGAGTTAGTCTATTTTTTAAGGTGTTGTTCTCCTCAGTCAGGCTGTTGACCCTCATTTCATACTTTTCCTGCATCCTTCTCATTTCTCTTTCCAATTTTTCCTCCACTTCTCTTATTTGATTTTTAAAGTCCTTCTTAAGGTCCTCTATGGCCTGCAACCCGCTCATGTTTTCCCCTGGGGCTTTTGGAGCAGGACTTCTGACCTCACAGTCCTTTTCCTGCTCTATGCCCCCAAAATAGGAGTCTAGGGTTGCATTTTTCTGTTTCCTTTGCCTTGGCATGTTGCCACTTAATTACTTGACTTTTGGGCTTGTTGCCACACTATGGCTTTAAGGCCAGATAGAGGAATTTTCGTCCCGAACGTGTGGGGGGCAACTTCCGTTTCTGGCAAGCTGTAAACCCACCCACAACTTCCACCCTAGATCACAATTCAGATCCAGGGAGGTTAAAGCAAGAGCGATTACCCCCCAAGACTGATCGCTGGATCTCCCCACGATTTGTAGGCTGGGAGCCGGAAATGCCTCTGAAAACTACAAAATGGCGTGTCTCCTCAGTGGCTTCTAGCCCCCAGGGGAGGGAGCTGACGCATTCCCCAAATACAGGTCCCAAAGTCCATAGGACACTAACCTCTTACTTTGTCCTAGGCAAGTCTATGTTGATAATTCTGGAGTCTCCACAGTTCCTGGTGTTCTGGGGTTCCTCCAGCTGGCTGCTGGCCCTGCCGCCCTGGGGCTAAAACCTCGGCTCACATGGACCTGGGCTCGGCTCGGCTCTGCTCGGCTCCTGCACTCTGTGCGCTGCAGGCTCCCAGACCACTGCGCTGGTCCTTCCTGCAGGGTGCTGGGCTGTCCTCAGCGGGAGGTTAGCTTCTCTGTGTCGTTCTGTGGGTGCTGGGGCTCCAGAAGTTTTTCAGAGTCCTTTTTTACATAGTTTGTGGAGAATCTGGGGGCAGAGAGGCTTGGAGGAGCTGTTTCTACTCCGCCATCTTGGCTCCGCCCCCTGCAAAAAAAAAGGCACCCACTTTTAAAGTGGGATAGGATCAAACTAGGGAATGGACCAGGTGGGGGTAGGATAGGTGGGAGCGAAATATAGTCAGTCTTTTACAATATATCTACTATGGTAGTGTTTTGCATAGTTATACGTGTACAACGTATACTGAATTGCTTAACGTCCAAGCGGGAGTATGTGACAAGGGATGAAGTGAATGGATCTGGGAATCGACATTTTAAAATTAAATGTTTCAAATATATATAAATACTATTATTAATACTATTTTGCATGTAACTGGGAGATAAGATGTGCAGGCATTGGGGCACAGAGATTCACCTTACCCTAATGGAAAAGTCAAAGGAGTTATGGGAGAAGATATGGGAGAGAGCAGGTTGGATGAGGGGATATCCTGTGGGACTGCTGTTCTGGGGTGGTGGTTAGGGGAAAAACAGGGAAAAAAATTGTAACTCAAAATCTGGTGAAAATGAATGGTATAATCAAGAAGTTAAAAACGCATTTGGGAAAAAAAGACTTCACAATCTAATAGAGAAAATAATGAAATGATTTGTGTGATATATATACATATATTTATATATATATGTATATATATATGAAAGAATATACTCTAGATATGTCTAATATATGTAATATATATTAAAATCATATAAAGAATGTATGTGTGTTTGTGAATGTGTAAAAGAAAGTAAGCTAAGTAGAAGATAAATAGGAAATAATTAGCAGAGGTAAGTCACTAGAATCAAATAAGGTTGGGAAAGGCCACCTGTAAATGATAAAGTTTTAGTTAATTGGGATTTAACAGAAACCAAGGAATCACTTGAGGGAGCTATGGAGGGAGAACCTTCCAGGCATGACAAAGAGGAAATGACCAGAGCTGAAGTGGAGTGTCTTATTATAGCCAAGAGACTGTTCCAACCTTTATCAAAGAGTGCTTTTGTGTGAATTAAGGTGTTAGGAGCTTAGAGAGGTAAGAGGTGCCTAGGTTTTGAAGAGGTCTAAATGCCAAACAGATAATTTTGTATTTTATCCAGGAAGTGATTAGTGAGTCACTAAAGATTATTGAGACTGTGGGGTAAGAAGCTGGAGTTGATATGCTTGAACCTATGCTTTAGAAAATTTACTTTGGATTGGAAAGTGGAGAGACTTGAGGCAGACAGACTCACAAGCAGTCATATAGTCCAGGTATGAGGTGATAAGGACATGCAATAGAGTGGTGGCAGTGTCAGAAGAGAGGAGGGAGCATATTCAAGAGATACTGCAAAGGTGAAATCAACAGTTCTTAACTATATTTGGCTATGGGTATGAGACATAGTGAAGGACCAGAAGGCTGATGTTTCCCTCTCCCTTATTAGGGACGATAATACTATCCAAATTAATATACTCAGTACCATGCAAAACTAATCAAGGAGCAATTTTAATATAATAGTAATATAACCACTTTATATAGATTAAAAATCATACGGAGGCAGGATACATGAAGAATCTTAACAGAAATGATGACAGAAAAGTGGGAATAAATGTCTTATTGCCAAACCAAATTTCAAACTATATTACAAAGCAATAATTATTAAACCACTTAAGGATGGCTAAAGAAAAATAGTGAATGAGACATATTAGGTACACAGTATAGAGAATCAGTTGTATCCAGTGTTCCAGTATTCTATAAACATGAAGTCAGTAGCTGCTGGTAGGAACACTCACCATTTAATAAAAGCTTCTGGGATCATTATACAGCAGTATAAAAATTCACCATAAAAATGCCTATAACACAAATGAGAAGACATATACTATTATGGATTTGGTGCTAGACATGTAGTCAGGATACCCTGGGATCAAATTTTGCCTTACTACTAAATATTTGTAGTTTTTTTTTAAACAAATGCTTTATTAACTTCTGTTTTACATCATTCATTTCCGCCAGATTTTGAGTTACAATCATTTTCCCCCCATTATTCCCCTACCCAACCTCCCAGAATAGTAGTCCAACAAGATATCGCTTCCTTCAATCTACTCTCTCCCATACCTTCTCCCATACCCCCACCGACTTTTCCATTAGAGGAAGGTGAGTCTTTGTGTCCCAATGCCTGCACATCTTACCTCCCTATAATAAGCAAAAGAGTATTAATAATAGTATTTATATATATTTGAAACATTTAATGTTACCACCTCGAATTTCAGATCCATTTCCTTCCTCCCTCACCCATTCCCTCTTGGGAGATAAGTAATTTGGTATATGTTGTACATGTATAGCTATGCAAAACATCATCATAGTAGATATATTGTACAAGGCTGCTTATAATTCCCTCCCACTCATCCCAGCCCCCACCCGGTACATTCCCTACATGATCCTGTCCGTCTTCTATAGTGGGTACTTCAAACTTCCTCTCACCCCAAGGATGCCCTCCCATCCATCATCTCTCCTCTCATCTCCCTTCCCCCTATCCTGCTGCAGGTTGAGATATCCCATTTAGTATGTATGTCATTTTCTCCCTGAACCAAATTCAATGTGAATGTGGTTTTGCCTTTTTAGCCTTCCTTATTCTCCCCCTCCTTTGCAACCACTTCCCCTTGCTTCTTCTACATGGGATAGTTTACCCTACCCTGTCTCTCCCATCTCCTCTTGCCACTTTCCTCTCTCACCTCATAATTTCATCCCTTGAGTATTCTCCCTTCCCAACAAATTCAACCTATGCCCTCTATCCATATATAACTGTAACCATATACACACACATTCACATATGTATTCATATGACCACATCCCCTTCTTCCATTATTTTCATAGTGAGAAAGATATCATCAGTCACAGTTATTGCTTTTCCATATAGAAATGTAAATAGTTCAACTTTGATAAGTTCCTTTTGATTTCTTTTCCCTGATTACCTTCTCAGGCATCTCTTGCTTCTTGTGTCTGGATGTCAAATTTTCTATTCAATTCTGGTTTTTTCCTCAAGAATGCTTGAAAGTCCTCTATTCCACTGAATGACCATATTTTCCCCTGAAACAAAATACTCAGTTTTGCTGGGTAGGTGACCCTTGGGTTCGTTCCCAGTTCTTTTGCCCTCTGGAATATCATATTCCATGCCCTTCAATCCCTCAGTGTAGAACCTGCCAGGTCCTGGGCTATTCTGATTGTGTGTCCACAATATTAAAATTGTTTCTTCCTGGCTGCCTGTAGTATTTTCTCCTTGATCTGGGGATTCTGGAACCTGGCTATAATATTCCTGGGAATTTTCTTTTTGGGATCTTTTTCAGGAGGTGATCGGTGGATTCTTTCAACCTCTATTTTGCCCTCTGGATCTAAAACATCAGGGCAGTTTTCCTTGAGAATTTCTTGAAGGGTGATTTCTAGGTTCTTTCTTTGATCATGGCTTTCAGGTAGTCCAATAATTTTAAATTGTCTCTCCTGGATCTATTTTCCAGGTCAGTGGTTTTTCCCATGAGATATTTCACATTGCCTTCTAATCTTTCATTTGTTGGATCTGCTTAACAGCATCTTGATTTCTCATAAAGTCATTAGCTTCCATTTGCTCCAGTCTAACTCTGAAGGAATGAATCTCCTCAGGGAACTTTTGAGATTCTTTTTCCATCTGGCAAATTCGACTTTTTAAGGCATTCTTCTCCTCATTGCCCTTTTGGGCCTCCTTTGCCATTTGAGTTAGTCTATTTTTTTAGGTGTTGTTTTCCTCAGTCAGGCTGTTGACCCTCATTTCATACTTTTCCTGCATCCTTCTCATTTCTCTTTCCAATTTTTCCTCCACTTCTCTTATTTGATTTTTAAAGTCCTTCTTAAGGTCCTCTATGGCCTGCAACCCTCTCATGTTTTCCCCTGGGGCTTTTGGAGCAGGACTTCTGACCTCACAGTCCTTTTCCCGCTCTATGCCCCCAAAATAGTAGTCTAGGGTTGCATTTTTCTGTTTCCTTTGCCTTGGCATGTTGCCACTTAATTACTTGACTTTTGAGCTTGTTGCCACACTATGGCTTTAAGGCCAGCTAGAGGAATTTTCGTCCTGAAGGTGTGGGGGGCAACTTCCATTTCTGGCAAGCTGTAAACCCACCCACGACTTCCACCCTAGATCACAATCCAGATCCAGGGAGGTTAAAGCAAGAGCGATTACCCCCCAAGACTGATCTTTGGATCTCCCTACACATAATTGCAGGCTGGGAGCTGGAGCTGCCTTTGAAAACTACAAAATGGCATGTCTCTTCAGTGGCTTCTAGCCCCCAGGGGAGGGAGCCGACGCATTCCCTAAATACCACACCCAAAGTCCATAGGACACTAACCTCTTACTTTGTTCTAGGCATGTCTATGTTGATAATTCTGGAGTCGCCACAGCTCCTGGTATTCTGGGGTTTCTCCAGCTGGCTGCTGGCCCTGCCGCCCTGGGGCTAAAACCTCGGCTCACTCGGACCTGAGCTCGGCTCGGCTCCTGCGAGCTGCGAGCTGCCAGGTCCCAGACCGCTGCACTGGTCCTTCTTACAGGGCTGCTGGGCTGTCCTCAGTGGGAGCTTAGCTTCTCTGTGTCATTCTGTGGGTGCTGGGGCTCCAGAAGTTGTTCCAGAAGTTGTTCAGAGTCCACTTTTACATAGTTTTGGGGGAATCTGGGGACAGAGTGGCTTGGACGAGCTGTTTCTACTCTGCCATCTTGACTCTGCCCCCCTATTTGTAGTTTTTTAACAGCAAACAAGTCACTTAGATTCTCTAACCTCAGTTTTCTTAACTGTGCAATAGAGGGAGGAGGGTTTTGCTTTATGTTCTCTAAGGTCCCTCAGTTCTAAAACTAGGATGGTATGATCATGGGACTATTAACAAGTAGAAGATATATTAAAGGATTCAAATTGCCAATTAGACTGCTCCTGAAAATCTTTAGACCACCCCTTATATAGTGTCCAAGCAAATTATAGCAATATCATAACCAGTTGATAAAGTCCAGATTCCCTGACCCCTCATGGTGTAGTTGAAGTCATTCGATTGTGGTATGATCCCCTATGAGAAATTCTCTTTTCCTTCTCTGAGTAACTATAATTAAGACTGTCTTTTCACTATGCAAGGCTGATGCTTTATTTTCAGATTCAAAAACTTCACCCTTTGGAGGCTCTAGAACTCAGGATTTTCCCTTAAATTAGGCCTTGAGGATGCATACAATAATTTTCAAGATCAGGAGTCACTCTTCCCTCAGACAAGGAAACAGAAAGGCGGAAGAAGGCAACAAGAACTAATTGGTGAGTTGTTTTCTCAGGATCATGTAGTAAAGCATAAATGACTTGCCAGGTACTTCAGAAAAGTTGTATTTTCTGCTTTTGGTGAATGATAAAGGAATAATCCCTTCCATTGTTTACTGCCCTCTGCTCTCAAAACCCAAGGAAGAGAAAGCAAGAGAGAAGGGGAGGATAAAGGATATGAGGCAGGAAAAAGTCATTTCACAGTTCACTTTTATAAAACATAAAAAGGACAGCTCATTCAATAAGATTGAATTCTCCCAAATGTCAATTAACCACTTATTAAGAGGCAGGTTCATGTCCTCAAGTTTAGTGTTATAAATATCTAGAATTCCCTATACAATAGCTTACTGACTGACAAAAGAGGCAAGTGGTCAGTCACCCTCCTTCCACTGATGTGCAACCTGCCACTAGAACGAATAATAGGAGTAGTAGTAGGTGACAGGAGGTAGATAAGAGGCTCAGTGGATAAAATACTACACCTGGAGTCAGGAAGATCTGAGGTCAAATCTACCCTCAAACACTTATTAACAGTGTGACCCTGGACTACTCACTTAACTTTGGTTTGTCTTACTTGATTGGAGAAGGAAATGGGAAATCATTTTAGTGTCTTTTAAGAAAACCCCGGGGGCGGCTAGGTGGTGCAGTGAGTAGAGCATTGGCCCAGGAGTCAGAAGGTCCTGAGTTCGGATCTGGCCTCAGACACATAACACACAAACAAACAAAAACCTAGCTGTGTGACCTTGGGCAAGTTACTTAACCCCAGTTGCCCTCCAAAAAAAAAAAAGAAAAAAAAAAGAAAACCCCATGGGCATGAGGTCATGAAGAGCCAGACATGACTGACCAACAACAAGAGTAGTTGGTATTTATATAGTGCTTTATAGTTTACAAAGCCCTTTACAAATATTTATTTCATTTTATCCTTACAACAATCCTAGAAGGTAGATGCTCTCAATAATACCACTTAACAGTTGAAGAAACTGAGGCAGAAATAGGCTAATTGATTTGCCCAGGATCACAAAACTAGTGAGTGTGTGACACTGGGTTGGAGCTGGAGTCTTCCTAACTCCAGGCCAAGCACTGTGGATTGCAATGCCTCACTACTATCTTGTTGGATGTTCATTCCACTTTTGAAAATATTGAATCATTAGACCATTTTTCTTCATATTGAAGCTATATCTATCTCTATAATTCCTACTAAGAGTAAAAACAATCAATTTTTGGACATGATAGGACTTGAATGCATGTCATTTAAATACAAAGCTCATAACTTGGCTCTTATATTCAAAAATAAGTCTTCTTAGACTTGGTCTAACTTTTTTGAGTATCTTGGTCAACCTGTCCTGGATGCATTACTTCTTTTTTAAAAAAAAAATATTTATTTACTTTTAGTTTTCAATATTCAGTTCCAGTCTCTTGAGTTTCAAATTTTCTCCCCCTCCTCTCCCCCCCACGTGCCCTGGAAGCATTCAATCTAATATAGGTTCTATAAATACCTTCCCATTCAACATTAGTCAAGTTGTAAAGAAAAGTTATAAACAATGGAGCAAACAAAAGGAAAGAAGGAATGTAACAAAACAAAATACAAGAGAGAGAGCAAGTAGTTTGCTTCAATCTGCATTCAGACCCTGTAGTTCTCTGGATGTGGATATCTTCTCCATCATGGGTCTTTTGGAATTGTCTTCTAAACTTGCATTGCTGAAAGGAGCCCAGCCTAATGAAAGTTAGTAGTCATAGATATGATGTGTCTGTAATTGTGTACAAAGTTCTCTTGGTTCTGCTCTCCTCACTCAGCATTTATGTAAGTCTCTCCAGATTATTAAGAAGTTCGTCTGCTTCTCATTTCTTATAGCACAATAGTGTTTCATTACATTCATATTACCACAACTTTTTGACCCATTCCCCAAATGATGGGCCTTCCCTTGATGTCCAATTCTTTTCCACTAAAAAAAGGGCTACTATAAATATTTTTGTGCATACAGTCCTTTTCCCACTTCTATGATCTCTTTTGGGAAACAGCCTTAGAAGTGGTATTTCTGGATCAAAAGGTATGCACTTTTATATACTCCTTGGGGAATAGTTACACATTGCTTTCAGAATGGTTGGATCAATTCAAAACTCCACCAGCAATGCATTTGTGTTGACATTTTTCCACCATCCTCTCCAGCATTTATCATTTTCATGTTTTGTCTTCTTAGCCAATCTGAGAGGTGAGATGTTGGTATCTCAGAGTTGTTTTCATTTGCATTTCTCTAATCAATAGTGATTTAGAGCCTTCTTCGTGTGCTTAAAGGAATCTTTAATTTCTTCCTCTGAAAACTGTTTGTTCATTGGATGCTTTACTTCTTGTTACTTTGTCCAGAAGTCATTGTAATATCCAATCTGTCATATAATTAATATAGAATACAGATAGCTTCTCTATCTCATCCTTTGTCTGAATCCTATAACCCTTTTTATGTGACCAAAGAAGACCCACATATTTACTATACTTTCACATAGTAACAAAGGGACAAAAAGCAAAGTATAGAATATGTTCCAAGAACAATAAATTGTTCCAATAATTTTAATCACTGGTATATTCCTAAATAACTATTTATATATAACAAAGTCTTTTATCTTAAATAATTATCAAATTCTCCTATGAAGTTATTACTTTCTAATTGGTATTGTAAAAGTTAATATTTGTTTAGAACTTTTCTTATACTCATATGAGTAAAGAGTATGAGTACATTATCATTATTTTCCCATTTTATAGATTATTTTTTTTTTTTGCTTTTTGGAGGGCAATTAGGGTTAATTGACTTGCCCAGGGTCACATGGATAGTGTTTTGTTTTAAGTATTTGAGACCGGATTTGAACTCAGGTCCTCCTGACTCCAGGGCCAGTGCTCTATTCACTGCACCACCGAGCTGTTCCAATTTTATAAATTTTTAATTGTAGTTCTGAGTGCTAGTCTGCTACCAAATCAAGTGTACTTTACACTAATAAACCGGTCAACAGACACTTATTAAGTACTACTATGTGTTGGGCATAGCGTTAGGTTTGGAAATACAGAAATACATCAATTTCAACCCTCAAAGAGCTTATATTATGTCTTATCCTCTAGCACAATATTACTTTGCACTGCCTCTCTGATGTCTCCCTGTGTCTATTTCTTATCTTCTTGGCATGTTCCTTGAGGTCAAAGGACTATGTCATATCTTTTTCTCTAACTGCACAACTTAATGTTTATATAAGCCTCCTCATAAGTATTTTTTAAACATTGAAAGAGTTAATGAAAAAATAAATAAATATGAAGAAAATATACTACACTATGTTTCCTTATTTTAAAATTTGAAATGAATTATTAAATGTAGGTCTAACTTGGACTTTAAATTGAAATCCTACTACACTACTGTATATGTGATTTTGTATGTGCCAAAGCATGAAAAATCATTAGAATCCACCATTTAACAACACCAAAGGCTGAAACAGCCTCTTGGAGGAAAGGAAAGGGAATGCCAAATAAAGTTTTTTTTTTCTTCTCTTCTACCTAAACTATCTTTATTAATATATCATCTATGCTAAACTAGTAAAAAGAAAATTGAAAAATGTCACATTCTGGTCATAATTTTCATTACAAAATGTTATCATCTAATAATCAAATTTAATGAGATCACAGTTAAAGTAAAGTAGCAGCATTGATGACAGCCTTTGAATAAGAAAAAAAGTTCTATTGGGTTTACAAAAATCTCAAGGGGTTAACATGCATCCTAGGTGCAAAAAAAAAGTAAAAGAGAAATAAAGGAAGGAAGGAAGGAAGGAAGGAAGGAAGGAAGGAAGGAAGGAAGGAAGGAAGGAAGAAAGTAGGCTTCTCAATTTCCTATACGTATGAAAGACAGTATCTCTTCATTTATTCACAGCAAAAAAGCAAGTGTAAAATTAAGAGAAGAAAGATAACATCTTTCATAAAATATCCATTCTTATTAGTTTATTGTTAAATATTTGAGAAAATATTTGAGAAAATCAATTAGGAGGAAAAAATATGCAAAGAACAAGTGGAAATTTATTTTGCTCAGTTCTACAAATGTTAATGTCAGCTATAGTCACGTACACACACACACACACACACACACACACACACACACACACACATATGGCAACCACTGCTTTGCAGCCTCTGGGCACATCTAAAAGAGTAATATAAAGGAACTCTGCCTGCCAAAGTGGCTTACAGTGTCACAGACCGCATTAAGAACAACAACAACAAAATAGAATTACAAATGCCAACCCAAAATGTCCTGCTGTTTTGTAGGGAGAAAGAAGCTCATGGACAGATATCGAGACTGTTCAGGGATTATGCTTATTGACAAATTACTCAAACAAAGACAAAAATATAGACAAAACTAGACCACATATGAAACCTGAATAAAAGTCATAATATGCATGGAAAAGAAATATTAAGTAACTATATTGGAACCTCAAGGTTTTTAAGGTAAAATAAAAATTTAGGAGATATGTATGCTTTCTCAGATTAATTAGACTAAAGTAGAGCAAAATTTATTCAGTTTGCTAGAACTAATTACCTTTGCTGTGTATGTGTCTGTGCATATGTACATATGTATATGCATATGCATATGTGTATATACACATAAACAAGTACATATATATATATATATATATATACATACACATACACTTACACATACACATAGATACACACACTGCATTAAAAATAACATATTAGTGGAATGCTTGACCCAGCAAGTCTGAGAGGAAAACATGATTGTTATCTAATCCCCTCCTCCCTCCTTTCATCCCTCCCTCTATTCCTTCCTTCCCTTCCTCCCTCCCTGACTCCCTTCCTTCCATCCATCCTTCTGTTCCTTCTTCCCTTCTCTCTTTCCCTCCCTCCCTTCCTCCTTCTTGGTCTCTCCAGGCAGCTAGATGGTACAGTAGATAGAGTGCTGGAACTAGAATCAGGAAGACATGCATTCAAATTAGACCTCAGACAATTGCCAGCTGTATGACTCTTGGCGAGGCACTTAACCTTTTTCTGCCTCAGTTTTCTCATCTATATTATGGAGATAAAAATAGCACCTATCTCACAGGGTTGTGGGGAGGATGAAAAGAGATACTATTTATATAGCATATAAAATAGTGCCTTGCACATAGGTGCTTAATAAATACACATTCTCTTCTTTCTTTCTTCATCTTACCGAGCTAGAAGAGCAACCACTGATTATGGGTATGATCCTACTAGTTAGCTGCATGTGTGCTTTGACATTTTCCATTTCCAACATAGACTCCTCTTTAAGTAGCATAGTGGACCCCAATTCCTAGAGTTTCTTTTATTTGCAATAGACTCAATGTGGACACAGTATTTAAGCCCTATTGCATCTCACAAACCAAGAGATCTGCTAGCCTTAACCTCTCTAGAAGGAAAACCCTAAGCAATTAGAGGCATGTGCTACTAAGCCTAACTTACTACCCCTATTCTTACAGATGAAAAACTGAAGCTTACAAAGAGCAACCCCAAGGAGCTTGCCCATGGTCACAGAAATAGATTAGAGCTGAGGTTTAATTTCAGGTTTTCTAACTACTACTACTCCTACTACTACTACTGATGCTGCTGCTGCTGCTGCTACTACTACTACTATTACTTCTGCTTATTTATTATGATCATTACTATTATTACATAGCATTCTGATAATATGTCATTTGAGTCTCACCGAAATACAACATGGTAGGTATTATAGTTACTATTGTATTTACTATACACATGAAGAAACTCAGGGAAGTTACAGTTTTTCCCCATATTCACACATATTTACATATCAGAGAAAGTATTAGAAAATGCCTTCCTAATACTGAGTCTAAGAAACATATTTATTAAACACCTATTATTTGTATTCCCAGTAGCAGGTATATAGGTGATGCAAAAAAAAATAACATTGTTGGACCTGGGACAACAAAGACCAAATGAAAAATTGACCCTGCCACAAGACCTTCTTTTCTATTTAGGAATAGTACCTGTGAACAGACTTGGCTATACATGATAATTTGAGAATGGAAAGAACATTGACTTAATAATTTGGGAGGAAGGTATAGGAATCAGCAAGGGCTTCCCCTTAGACTGTGGCAGCTGAGCTCAGCCTTGTAGAAACCTAGGAATTCTAAGAGGGAGAGGTAAGGAGGAAATGCATTTTAAGTGTAATAAAACCCCACATTTGGCAAAGGCCCATATATAGCAAGGGCTGTACCCACACATGTTGCATGGGGTATCGTGACTTGAAGGCAGATGGAATAGACATTTCCAGCCTTTTTACCTCACCCCTCCTCCAAGAGAGACTTTAATTCCTGCCAAAAGATAAAGCAGGAAGTTGGAGCCAGAAATTACTCTGCTCTCCTAAGAAAGAGGGGTTACTGGGCTAGAAATATATCTATTTCCTTAAATCTTATCAGTCACAGGAACATGATCAAGGTCATACCAACTTTTGCTTACTGTTTCATAGTGGGGGAAAGTAGGACTATAAGATGTATATCCACCAACTTGGCTATCTTCCCAAATTCCAACTCCAAAATGATTACACACGGTTATTCATCCTTTGTCTCTAAAGAGGATCAATGATTTCATGTGATGATGTCTTGACCCACAGGTGAACTGGATTTAAGTGAGAGAGAATTGTACAAAGTCCTTCCTTCCTTCAGCCTTACTCCCTCTTCCAGTCATCAAAATCTAGTGGCAAAACAAAAGTCAAGAAGAGGTTATGTCTCAAGATACAGTGAATGACTACATCTTGTTAGCATCTTCAATGTCTGACCAAGTTCTAAACACTTCACAGAACCTGCTTCTGCTTCATAGCTATTGGAACAAATTATTCTCATCCACCCATTCTACTGGAGAGAGTTTTCACATGCTTGAGGAAGACATATCCCTAACTCACTCACAGGTCTGAAGCCTCGTGATTAGCCTCAAATCTGGTTTAGCCCATTAGCTGAGACAGATTTACTAGGGTATAATCACTGCATGTGCTCTAGCTTCTTTGAGCCATAGGTGAGAGCTGGGTGAAAGGTAGATGCTAAAGATGGATAAGAAGCTCCAAAAAAGACAGCAAGCCCTTCCAACAGAGGTGCTTGTCCTCCTGAACACCCCATACACACATATAGCAATTAGCAAAGAAAATCCATTTATTCAAATTGTAGCAAAATATAAGTTAGGAAAAGTATGTATAGGAGAATATGTGCTACAATGCAGAGTTAAGGAACTTTGCCATTAAGAGCAAGGTAATTCAGCTCCACAAAGAGAGAGACAGAGGGAGAATCTAAACCTCACCAGAAAGGGAAATTCCCTAAAGTCTCTAGAATAGCAAAATAGGGATAAGGAAATGACAGAGCCTGTGAGCTTCTTTCTTGTCTTCCCACAGTGTTTTTCCTTTGGCAACGTGAAGTGGAATTGGCCCCATCTATCTTTCCAATTGAAATTTGGAGAACTTGAAGAAGACATGAAGACAACTCCATTAAGACTTGAAGGAAATTGAAGCCTTCTCGCTCTCACCAACTGCACCCTTCTGTCACACAGGCCAGGGAATTCATCTACACCAAAAAGGAGAGGTTTCCATACAACTGGGATTCAGGACTATGGTTACAGATATGTGAAGGATAATCTGTTCATTCTCTGTTACACTGTCAGAAGTCATATGAGCTTCTTTAGTTTGAAAGAAATACCCAAAGCCATGTTGTTCTACCACATGTGGAAAATTAGTACTTGCTATCTAGCCCAGGGACTAACAGAAATCAGGCAAGGTTTAATGAGAAACCCAGTATAATCTCCCTATCAATAGCTTGTTTTCATTTGGAATTTGTGGGATAATTTAGATGATAATTGGCACAGAGCTATATTTGCAGCTGGCTAGTCTTGTGACATAGGAAGAGAAAGAAAAGGGCCCAGAATGGCCAGGACATAGACCATAGAATTTAGAAACAGAGGGAACCTTAGGGAATTATTTAGTATGAAACCCTGATTTTATGCAGTAGAAAATTCAAGATCAGAGCGATGAAGGGCTATGATGATATGGAAATTTGAAGATCTTCCCTGCACCTTGATGAACCTAGGGGAATTTGAGCACCTTCCCTGATTTGAAAATATACTCTACCCCCTAATAGGCTGAATGTAGTCACCTGGAACCTGTGGTGGGAGGAGTGTGCTAAAGGGTGGAGCAGAGCCCACAGGAGAAGCTTGCTTTAAGGGAGGCTTGTTTTCAGGAAGGCCCACAACTTTTTCCTTTTTAATTAGGCATTAGGTCATGAGTGTGGTGATGTTCTCTGATGCAGGAGAAGGCTATCTAAACCCTGAAGTGAGGTTTTGATTTGGGGGTTGCTTTGGGAAGAGTTCTGTGATTTGACCAGATGAGACTTTGGACAGCCATTAAGCCCCCTGGGTTTGAAAACCCAGATGCTGGTGCTTCTGTAACTGGTAACTAACAGTGTATATATGTAATTCTCAGTTAGCTAGAAGCCCTGTCTGATGAATTGTCATTTTCGCTCTATTTTTTGTCTGCTTGTAATCTCTGTATTCTCTGAAGTTCAGGGAGCTGACTTTTTTCCCCTGAACTAGGTGACATTTATGTTTGATTAAAGTAAGACTGTTAACCCTTTTTGAATTGATTTCCTTAAGAAAAGCAGATCAAAGAACCTGTGCTAGCAGCCATCCTGGCTATAATAAGGTGCTTGCTGCTACAAGGGGCTAACTCAAGGGAACACAGACCAAATTAAAGATGCCAGATCTTTCTGAGTGGAAATCCAGCACGTTCAACACTAAACTCTACTAATTTGGTTATGTCTCAGCATTATATGTGGCTTATTTGGCACATGAACTCATGAAAGTTATAATGACTTTGTTAAAGAATAATAATGAGGCAGATTGTCTAAATTTTTTCAATCTTTATGTTATAGACAAAAGTATATACATGTAGAATGTTCCCTTCTAGCTAACATTTGCTTATACCATCACATTCCAGTATAAATCATAAAATTTGTTATGTGTCATCTATATGCCAGATATTTTACTTAGTGATTTACAAATATTAACTGATATTATTCACCTACTGAAAAAGATCCCAAACATGCCAAGGCAAAGGAAACAGAAAAATGCAACCCTAGACTCCTATTTTGGGGGCATAGAGGGGGAAAAAGACTGTGAGGTCAGAAGTCCTGCTCCAAAAGCCAAAGGGGAAAACATGAGCGGGGTTCAGGCCATAGAGGACCTTAAGAAGGACTTTAAAAATCAAATAACAGAAGTGGAGGAAAAATTGGAAAGAGAAATGAGAAGGATGCAGGAAAAGTATGAAATAAGGGTCAACAGCCTGACTGAGGAAAACAACACCTTAAAAAATAGACTGACTCAAATGGCAAAGGAGGCCCAAAAGGGCAATGAGGAGAAGAATGCCTTAAAAAGTCGAATTTGCCAGATGGAAAAAGAATCTCAAAAGTTCACTGAGGAGATTCATTCCTTCAGAGTTAGACTGGAGCAAATGGAAGCTAATGACTTTATGAGAAATCAAGATGCTGTTAAGCAGATCCAAAGAAATGAAAGATTAGAAGGCAATGTGAAATATCTCATGGGAAAAACCACTGACCTGGAGAATAGATCCAGGAGAGACAATTTAAAAATTATGGGACTACCTGAAAGCCATGATCAAGGAAAGAACCTAGAAATCACCCTTCAAGAAATTCTCAAGGAAAACTGCCCTGATGTTTTAGATCCAGAGGGCAAAATAGAGGTTGAAAGAATCCACCGATCACCTCCTGAAAAAGATCCCAAAAAGAAAACTCCCAGGAATATTATAGCCAGGTTCCAGAATCCCCAGATCAAGGAGAAAATACTCCAAGCAGCCAGGAAGAAACAATTTCAATATTGTGGAAACACAATCAGAATAGCCCAGGACCTGGCAGCTTCTACACTGAGGGATCGAAGGGCATGGAATAGGATATTCCAGAGGGCAAAAGAACTGGGAATGAACCCAAGGGTCACCTACCCAGCAAAACTGAGTATTTTGTTTCAGGGGAAAATATGGTCATTCAGTGGAATAGAGGACTTTCAAGCATTCTTGAGGAAAAAACCAGAATTGAATAGAAAATTTGACACCCAGACCCAAGAAGGAAGAGATGCCTGAGAAGGTAATCAGGGAAAAGAAATCAAAAGGAACTTATCAAAGTTGAACTATTTACATTCCTATATGGAAAAGCAATAACTGTGACTGATGATATCTTTCTCACTATGAAAATAATGGAAGAAGGGTGTGTGGTCATATGAATACATATGTGAATGTGTGTGTATATGGTTACAGTTATATATGGATAGAGGGCATAGGTTGAATTTGTTGGGAAGGGAGAATACTCAAGGGATGAAATTATGAGGTGAGAGAGGAAAGTGGCAAGAGGAGATGGGGAGAGACAGGGTAGGGTAAACTATCCCATGCAGAAGAAGCAAGGGGAAGTGGTTGCAAAAGAGGGGGAGAATAAGGAAGGCTAAAAAGGCAAAACCACATTCACATTGAATTTGGTTCAGGGAGAAAATGACATACATACTAAATGGGATATCTCAACCTGCAGCAGGATAGGGGGTAGGGGGATGAGAGGAGGGATGATGGATGGGAGGGCATCCTTGGGGTGAGGGGAGGTTGGAAGTACCCACTATAGAAGAGGGACAGGATCATGTAGGGAATGGACCAGGTGGGGGGTGGGATGAGTGGGAGGGAATTATAAGCAGCCTTGTACAATATATCTACTATGATAATGTTTTGCATAGCTAGACATGTACAACATATACTGAATTACTTATCTCCCAAGAGGGAATGGGTGACAAGGGAGGAAGGAAATGTTTCTGAAATTTGAGGTTGTAACATTAAATGTTTCAAATATATATAAATACTATTATTAATACTCTTTTGCTTGTAATAGGGAGATAAGATGTGCAGGCATTGGGACACAAAGACTCACCTTCCTCTAATGGAAAAGTCGATGGGGGTATGGGAGAAGGTATGGGAGAGAGCAGATTGGAGGAAGCGATATCTTGTGGGATTACTCTTCTACGAGGTTGTGTAGGGGAATAATGGGGGGAAAATGATTGTAACTCAAAATCTGGCGGAAATGAATGATGTAAAGCAGAAGTTAATAAAGCATTTGTTTAAAAAAAAAGACCCAGTACAAATCTTAAAGATGCTATGTTTATGTAGGATACACACTTTAATAAAAAGCTTCCTTTTTTCATAATGAAAAAAAAAAGAAAAACATCCCAAAAAGAAAAATCCTCGGAATATTATACCCAGGCTCCAGAATACCAAGTTCAAGAAGAAAATATTACAAGCAGCCAGGAAGAAACAATTTGAATAATGTGGAAAGGCAATCAGGAGAGTATCATGTTTCAGGGAAAAATTTGGTAATTCATTGGAATAGAGGACTTTCAAGCATTCTTGATGAAAAAACAAGAGTTGAATAGAAAATTTGATATTCAGATACAAGAAACAAGAGATGCTTGAGAAGATAAACAGGGAAAGACATCATTATGAACTTATCAGTGTTGACCTATTTACAATCCTACTTGGAAAAACGATAACTGATGAAACTTTTCTCAGTATGAAAACAGTTGAAGAAGGGTATATGGGAATATGAATACAGTTTAATATCTTTTTTTTTTCAAAGGCTTTATTGACTTGTGGTATACATCATTCGTTTCTACCAGATTCTGAGTTACAAGTTTTTCCCCATTTTTCCCCTATCCACCACCCCAGAATAACAGTCCCACAGGTTATCCCCTCATACAGTCTGCACTCTCCCATCTCTTCCCCCATACCCACTTTGACTTTTCCAGTAGGGCAAGGACAATCCCCATGCCCCAATGCCTTCACATCTTATCTCCTAATCATATATAAACTAGTATTAATAATAGTATTTATAGATTTTTAAAACATTTGATTTAAAAACTTTGAATTCCAGATTATTTCCCTTCCTCCCTTGTTACCCACCCTTGTTGGGAATATAAGAGGTTCAGTACATGTTGTAGATATGTAGCTATGCAAAACATTGCCATAGTAGATATATTGTAAAAGACTGACTATATTTCCCTCCCTCCTGTCCTACCTCCCAGTTGGTGCACTCCCCACTTTGGTCCTGTCTTTTTTCAAAAGTGAGTGCTCCCAAATTCCATTCCCCCATTTCCCTCCCACTCTCCCTTCCATTACCCCCCCCTTTGTCCCCTTCCCCCCTATTCTCTTGTAGGGTGAGATATCCTATTTAGTATGTTTGTCATTCTCTCCCTCATCCAAATTCAATGAGAATGAGGTTTTGCCTTTTTGCCTTCCTGTTCTTCCCCTCCCTTGTGACTATTTTCCCTTACCTCTTCTACGTTAGACAGCTTACTCAATTTTGTCTCTCCCCACTTCCTTTCATTATGTTCCTCTCTCACCTCTCAAATTCAACCCTTAAGTATCATCCCTTCCCATTAAATTTGACCTGTGCCCTTCTATCTATGTATACCTGTAAACTTATATATACACATTCATATATGTATTTATATGCTCATATACCCTTCTTCAGCTATTTTCATACTGAGAAAGGTTTTATCAGTTACAGTTATCATTTGTGTAAGAATGTAAATACTTCAATATTGATAAGTTCCTTATTATTTATTTTCCCTGTTTGCTTTCTCAGGCATCTCTTGCTTCTTGTGTCTGAATATCGTATTTTCTATTCAGCTCTGTTTTTTCCTCAAGAATGCTTGAAAGTCCTCTATTCCACAGAATGACCAAATTTTCACCTGAAACATGATACTCAGTTTTGCTGGGTAGGTGATTCTTGGTTTTAATCCCAGCTCCTTTGCCCTGCAGAACATCATATTCCAATGCACTTCAATCCCTCAGTGTAGAAGCTGCCAGATCCTGTGCTATCCTGATTGGGTTTCCACAATATTGAAATTGTTTCTTCCTTGCTGCTTTTAATATTTTCTCCTTGATCTGGGGATTCTGGAGCATGACTACAATATTCCTAAACGTTTTTGGGGGGGATATTTGTCACAAGGTGATAGGTGGATTCTTTCAACCTATATTTTGCTCTCTGGTTCTAAAACATCAGGGCAATTTTCCTGGAGAAGTTCTTGAAGAATGATTTCTAGATTATTCCTTTGATCATGGTATTCAGGTGGTCCAATGATTTTTAGATTATCTCTCCTGGATTTATTTTCCATTTCAGTGGTTTTTCCCATGAGATATTTCACAAGGCCTTCTATTCTTTTAATTGTTTGGATCTGCTTAATAGCATCTTTATTTCTCATAAAGTCACTAGCTTCCATTTGCTCCAGTCTAATTATGAAGGAATGATTCTCCTCAGTGAGCTTTTGAGATTCTTTTTCCATCTGGCAAATTCGGCTTTTTAAGGAGTTCTTCTCATTGCTTTTTTTTTTTTTTTTTTTTAGCAATTGGGGTTAAGTAACTTGCTCAAGGTTACATGGCTAGTCATTATTTGTGTGTGGGTGCTCATTTTCTGAGGCCGAATTCAATCTCGGGTCATCCCAATTCTGAGGCTGGCATTCTTCCTCACTGCGCCAACTAGCCGCCCCTTTTTTAGGGCAATTGGGGTTAAGTAACTTGTCCAAGGTCACATGGCTAGGTTTTTGTTTGTGTGGATTAAGTGTCTGAGGTCGGATCTGAACTCAGGTCCTTCTGACTCCAGTTCTGGAGCTCTACTCACTGCGCAACCTACCCGTCCCACCTCATTGCCTTTTTGACCCTCTTTTGCCATTTGAGTTTTTTAAGGTGTTATTTTCCTCTTTTAGTCTGTTGACTCTTATTTCATACTTTTCTTGCCTAGTTCTCATTTCTCTTCCCAATTTTTCTTCCACTTCTCTTATCTGCTTCTTCAGGTCCTCTATGGCCTGTAACCAGCTCATATTTTCATTTGGGGTATTTGGTGCAGGATTTCTGCCTTTCCTATCCTCTTCCTGTTCCATGATTTGATCCTCTTTGCTCCCAAAATAGGAGTCTAGTGTTGAGTTTTTCTGTTTATTTTGTTTCCTTTGCCTAGGCTTGTTGCTATTCAATTACTTGACTTTTGGGCTTGTTGCCCCAGTAGGACTCTGCCACTAGCCAGGGGAGCTTCTGTCCCAAATGCTGGGGTTTTCCCAACTGGAGGAGGTATTAGTTGTGCAGCTTCTCTGAAGCTTCCAAACACTCTGGCAATCTGGTCACACACCCTAAGACCTCCACCACATACCACAATCCAGATCCAAGAAGGGTAAAGCAAGAGTGATCTGATCACTGAATCCCCCTACAGTCCACAGGCCAGGAGCTGAAGCTGGAATGTGGCAAAGTGGTGAAAGTTGCATCAGCTCCTCAGCAGCTTCTCTTCCCTAGGGGAAGGAGCTGACACACTCTTCCAACCAGTCCCAAAGTGCATAGGGCACTGACCTCTCACTTTGTCCTAGGCATCTATGTGTTGATACTTCTGGAATTGCCACAGCTGCTGCTGTTCTGGGGACCCTCCAGCTAGCTGCTGGTCCAACTGCCCTGGGTCTAAAATCTCTGACTCACAGGGGCCTGGGCTTGGCTCCCAGAGCACCGTGCTGTTGGCTCCCTGCCGGGCTGCCCGGGGTATCCTCAGTGGGAGGCTAGCTTCTCTGTGTCATTTTGTGGTTTCTGGAGGTCCAGAGGTTGTTCAGAGTCCCCTCTTTACATAATTTTGAAGTGGTGTCACTGTAACTCAAAATCTGATGGAAATGAAAGATATAGACCAGAAGTTAATAAAGCATTTGGAACAAAAAACGAATGTGGCATGATTGAAACAACTGAACAACAAAAACACTGATGCCCTTTTTATCTATATATCTATTGATTTGTGACCTAATATTCCTTTCGTGGTGGTAATTGCATCAATAAATTAAGCTGGATAAGTTACCTGTTTCCTCATCCTAATGCTCCTAGTAGTCATCCAAATTTCTTATGGAGGACTCATATCTTTTAAAATGTTGTGCCTTACTCGTCTGAAAAAGATCAGCTCTAGAACTATACAAGAATTCTTGGGTTTTGGGCAGCTAGGCAGCACAGTGAATAGAGCACTGGCCCTAGAGTCAGGAGGACCTGAGTTCAAATCTGGCCTCAGACACATAACACTTACTAGCCATGTGACCTTGGGCAAGTTGGTTAAACTCAAATGCCCTGACTTCCCCCCTCCACAAAACAAACAATAAAAAATTATTGGGTTTATAAAATAGAATACAAGCACATGATGTTGTTTTACATAGAAGTACCCTTATAATTACTATAATATATAATTACATAGAAGTACCCTTTATAATTACCCTTATAAATACCCTTTATAATTATTATAATTATTTGAATATTTTAGAAACTTGTTTTACAGGAAATGATGTAATTTGTCTGAAACATCAAAATGAATGAGTGGGAAAATTAATATAACTGAATTACAATGAGTTTTAAAGAATTTCATACAATGAACAAGGGATTACGTGGGGTGTTTTTCTCCTGTAACAAAATGGTCAGGGTATAATTACTTAATTTCTCACAATGCTGAAATTGTTTTAAATATATTTTATTGACAACAGTTTCTATTGAACTTCATTTATTTTCAGTTAGTTACCAAAATATGACTATGCCATTGAGTTCCAAGTTGTCCCTTTTCTCATTAAATTGGCATAAATACAGATTAAGTAGATGAAATAGCAAGGTGAAAAAGAGGATAAATCATTTTATGTACTATAATACCTTTCTGTATGCTTGGAATCTGATTTCCTGGCCTTTATTGACAGAAGATAACACATTTTCTGAGAATGTCAGCCAAAGTTAGCCATTTAGAGCTTCTAAATAATTAAATATTGATTACCTTAACCTTAAATATGTGGACCATTTTTTTCCTCCAAGCTATCGCCCATTCTTAAAGATCATATTATTTCAACCAGAGTAATCCAGGAAAGATTTCCATCTTTAAGTAACTTGCCATTATCATATCCTCTCAAATTACAGCTCTAAACTTTAATCACTACAAAAAAGGAGTGTGTGTGTATATATATATATATATATATATATATATATATATATATGTATATATATATATATATACATACACACATGCATACATACATATATGTATGTATATGTATGTATATATATACATATAATTTAATAGACAATTATGTATGACACTGTCACTTTGTTAAATTTTATGGTTCTCCATCAACTCTTACAAGGTAAAGGGGACAGTCGAGATATCTTCAACAATGCTTATCTCATCCAAACCATGGGTAAGAAAATGAAAAAAAAATGCATTAATGACTCTCTGAAATGTAACTTGCTGGTGACAGAGCTGTGGACTGCTGGGAGGTGATAACAGCAAACCAGCTAAATTGACATACAGAATTCATTGAGGTAGAAATTAGTTCAGTAAAGATATCAGGGAGATCATGAATATAAAGAGGAAAGTAGAAAATTAGTACTGAGATCTATAATAGCTGCTACATTTATAAGGGGGAAGGATTTTTAAGTCAAAAAATAAAATTTTATTGTACTTTATATCATTTACACAATGCTGAAGTACATTAAGTTTTTCGGCCACATCTACATATAGAGAAGGGATGGATGATTATCAATCTGTCTTTTCAGTAACTAGGATAGAAATGTAAAGGTTGGATAATTTTTTGTAGACCAAAAAGATGACTTAAAAAAAAAAAACATTTTAATCTCTTCAGTCATTTATTAGTAACTTGAAGCAATAGGCTCAGGTATTGGCTTAGACTTCAAAATAATAGTGAGGTCAGGGGGTCAGTCATACAGGTTTAAAAGACCTCTACTTTTATAAATGGTATACAAGCCATGAGATGGGGACGGGATGACAGCAGTGAACACATATCCTTGTGCGCATGTGCATACACACACACACACACACACACACACACACACATCTGGTCCACACAATATAATTTGGAATGTGACTGTCATTTTATTAATTAACAATAAAAGTAGAGGAACAGGACATGACTTTATAATGATTAACTCTTCTCTTTCAAATTCACTCCTTTCCCTATTAGAAGTTGTAGAAGCTGCTGGATTGTTTATTAGCTTCCCTAATTCCTTGACCACGGTTTGTTTTTGCCACTCTCCCCATGCTCACTTACAGGTTAGAGCCAAGTAGTAGAGTAGCCATTGATTTAATTCAAGACTCTTAAAGAATTCTTGTTAATAATTCTATCTCCTCATGTACTACAAAGGATATTAGTACATAAGCAACAAATCTTCACATTGGTCTTTTTGCAGATGCTTATCTTAAGTTTTGGGACATGAGATGATTAAATATACCATGAAATGATATTGGTTTCTTTGGGATGCTTGATAAAACTAGCTCCTTTGTGTCTTCAAGAATAACCTTCTGATCACCCTTCAGCATTGCTCTAACTTTATTTTGCCCCTTTTAAAATTATTAGTGAGAATCTCAAGATAGATATTCAGTTGCTACATTATCAAGTCATTCACTGATCACTATACAAGGACCTCATGTTTAGAGCTAATAATTAATGTATGCCAAAATATTTGATTATCCACACCCTCCGTCTCCCTTTTTACACATGCAACTGCAGAAGAAGAGATAATCGAGGGCCATTCTGTTTATTATTTCTTTCAAAATTTGCCATGGCCAAAGCTATATCTGATGAGCCTTTATATTCTTACATAGGCTGGTCCTCAGGAAATAAAGGTGGTTTGATAAAGAGATCATGTAGAAAGCCATTTTATTACTACATTTATTTACTACATTTAGTACTACAATTATTCAAATAAGAAATGTTTTCTGGTCAGGAAATAATATCCAAATGAAAAGTTCTTTGCCGAAGCTTTTGTCTTAAAACCAGTAGTACATGGTGTTTTGTATAGCAGTACATTCAATGATCCATAGATCAGAAGAAAAGCTACAACAAATTTCCTTCCTACAAAGGATAAGAAGCCTACTCTGTGAAGTGATAAGACGTGAAAAAATTTGCTATTTCTTAGTCTGTATCTGCTTCATCATATTACATTTCTTTCTTTTTCCTTCTTTCTTTCCTTCTTTCCTTCTCTTCTTCCTTTCTTTTAAAAAGAATTTCTTATTGTCTGAGTATGAATTTTTTCTAGTTTCCTTTCATTAACCACCCTCTAGCTGCCTATATTATAACTCAATGTTGTTTACCATGGCTAATGTTCCACAGATTTTTGACATTGCCAGTTTTACCTGTACAAAAAAAAAATATTCATTTTTAACGTGCGACATTTTTTTTTCTGAAACCAGGAAATATTTTATTAGTTTAATGCCAAATTATATGTGTGTGTGTGTGTGTATGGATAGATATGAATATGATTATAGATAGATAGATATACACAAACACAAATGTGCTCATATTCAATATATGAATATATCAAGAAGAACATTAAAATTCAGTTCAGTTTCTATGTTTAGAACCAACTATGTGTTTTGATAAATGGCTTGTGCCCTGAAATGCACTCCATGGTGTGTGGTACAATACAGCTGAGTGCTGTTTATGAATCATTCTGCATTCTTCATTACCTGAGCATTTCAAAGTCAGGATTTTGATTCCTCTTCATATTTCTTTTGCATTGGGTTCACCACAGCCTCTGTGAATTCACCTCATATTTCACTGTTTTGAATTAAGTAAGGGACCAATTCAATCTCTTTTGAGAAATTTAATATGAGTTTGTCAATGCTCCTTCCTAGCTCTTCTGTTACATTTTGTGAGGTTGATGGAGAGCTAATAAGGAACAAATGTGGAAAACAAGTATAGATAATGAGTTCCAGATATGACATAAGATATTTATTCACATAATACTAAAGGTGACATTGAATATATCCATTCAACTCTTGACACCAAATTATACTTTTTTTTCCAATTGGACAGGTAAGTCAGTATTCAGTCAAGTCGTGTTGTTATAATATTTTTCCTGATGCAACTTTTCTTCCCCTCAGCTTTAAGCTATTGAAATGATTCTCAAGGACACAATTCAGGTATATTTGTTGGAGAGTTTGATTTATTGCCAATGATTAATTTATTTTAATAGGAACATATTTTGTATTTTTTCGGCATTCTGTGTTGTTATTAGTCTTTATCATTGCCTTTTGTATGAATTTCAGTGAAGGGATAACTAGGTGATATTTTTAGCTATATGTTGTTTTTAGTTCTAATCCAATATGATAAAATGCTTTAACTGAATTTTCACAAAAAATTGGTAGTATATAATTGCAATGTACAGGACTTGGTGACGTATACTCTATTAGCATTTTTTAAAGATTACATTTTTCTTTATGGGTCCCTAGGCCCTAACCCTATTGTATTAGTCTGGCATCATTGGAAATTCAGCATCAGAATCAATGAGACATTGAAAACGAAGGATAAGGTGAGCTTTACAGGAGAATATTACTAAAATGCCTAAAAGCAACTTTTGCAAACCACTTGCAACCCTCTAAGGAAAATGCCATGTTCAGTTGCACTTTATAAATCTCTCTTTTTCAGCATCTAAAAACAATGTTTGCTTTTTGTTGTTCAAATACTAATTTGTTTCCTTATCTTTACTGTGATACATGGAATGGCTAGTCTGTTTAAGGTAGGTACCATTCAATAAGGCAGAAGAAAAATCTTCCAATGAAAAGGACATACAAAGATGATGACTACCAGATTACAAATTCCTCAATGTTTGATATTTTCCCAGATAATTCATTTCTGTCCCTAATATCACAAAGGTGAAATGAAGCACTAGATTTACAATGCATACTTTTTTTTTCATTGCAGTAACATTTAATATAATATTTCTGTACAGGTTTAGCCAAAGAGTTTTAGTCCATCTTTAGGTTACAACATTGTTTCAGAACATAAGGTCAAATTAACCATCTGACAGAAACATAACTCTAGGGGAGAAACATTTTTTTTCCATTTAGGTCTTTCCACGGTGTCCCCTAACTATCAATACAATGTGACATCTCTTAAAGCATAGTTCTAAGGGAGAAAACATTTTTCTTTTTAGTGTTTCCACATACAATGCATACTTTTAAAACTGTATTATCAAATTTGAAGAAGAGTGTTATCTTTAATAATGTCTAAACTCACATTTTATAGTCTTAACCAAGAACCCCAAACTCTTATCTTCTAGGGTTTGACCAATAAAAACCCTAAAGAAAAGAACTCCTAAAAATAAAAGCATAGTCTTGCTCACATGAAAAGCACTTAATGGGAGGTATAGTTGCTGAGCTGCATTTGTAGAGGAGTTTTTCTTACCTGGAAGTCCCTATATCAATGGAATCATAGACAAAGAAAATCAAGGACTTAGACTATCAGAGAAGAGTCTCAACTCAGTTACAAATATATTAACTCATTCTAAATTTAGGCCTATCAAATACATGGACTACTAATAAGATTTCTTTGTTCAATCCAAACATGAATATATAATAAACGTTTCCCATATAATGAAATAGAATTCTTAACAATAACTCTTAAAACACAGTATTATTACTGAAAGGAGGGTTGCAATGGGTCACCTCTCCTGAACCAGTTGTGATGACCTTGACATAAAATCATGCAGACTTCTCAATTCCTAGCAAAAATGGGGGAGAGGGAGAAAGATAGAATATAACGTAAAAATAAAGGCTGTTCTTCTACTCATCCAAAAAGAGGTCAGCTACCTATCTTAGTTCACAGAAAAATACAAGAACCATGCAAATCTATCTTCTAGAAGAGAAAAGGGTCAGGACAATGCAGAGCAAAAGGCTTTGGATTAAATGAGAGGGAAGAAAAAAGAAAGAGCAATAGAGAGAAAGAGAAGTCAGGAGAGTGACATCCTGAACTTCTACCTATTTATTCTGATAAAGTCAGATCATGTTAAAGTAGAGGCCTTGCTCCTCAACTTATAACGTGAGGATGAAGAAATATCTTTTCTATATTCCAACCTCTGCCATATTTGAAGGTTAATTGATATATTTTCCTTTTTCTAAAAAAGAAGACAGGGATCCACCCCATTAATAAACAAAAAGCATCTTCTCTATTCAGCACTCACAACTTACTAGGTACCATAGTTTTGCATCTAGAGAATTTTATCCTAGGCATAATATGAATATGCATCTTCAATCTGGGTTCATATTGAGGACTATTATTTTTCACGTAATTATTTCTTCCTTTCTTCCTTCCTTCCTTCCTTCCTTCCTTCCTTCCTTCCTTCCTTCATTCCTTCTTTCCTTCCTTCCTTTCTTCCTTTCTTTCTGGTAGGGGATAAAGCCTTATTAAAAATACCTACCCTAAACTGACCAGGGATTCATTGTTCAAGATAAATGCAAGAAAACAAGTTAGTATTTAAATGAAAAACAAATAGACATTGTATTAAGATACTGAAAGGGCGTGGATGAGTTGTGTTATAAATTGATTTGGCAATAAATTTGATTTGGTAACCAATTTATCAGATGGTATAATGGCAAGGAAAGGAGTATTTAGCCCCTTGTTTCACTTATTCAAGTATTTAGCACCTTTTTTTTATTTCTTCAAGTGCCTTTGAGCTTCACCTGTGATTATATCAAGTCTTTGTTAGAAACAGGACCTGTGAAGCCCACAGTGGGAGGGTCTTGCCAAAGATTGAAACAGGAAGGACTTAAGAGGTGGGCAGAACAGGGAAGAATCTGTACTATACAAAAGATCACCCAATGCTGGGACTGAGCAGAACTGGGAAGAAGGATGGCTGTAGTGCCCATACTTTGCTGCCTGTGTTGATATTACTTTGTCAGACCTGTTTGCTGATAGAGGATGTTGATGCTGTTATAGAAGCCCTGGAAACTCACTGCCACTTCAGAAGTCCTGAAAGAAGACTTTGTTGCCATCTATTTACAGAAGTCCTGGAGGAGGATTTTACTGATGTTTTCAGAGGTCCTGGGACTTTACTGATAATTTGTGTTGATTTCTCAGACTCTGTGGATCTGTGTTGATTTCACAGGCAGAAAGTGAATTGATGATGGGGCCAGCAATGTGCATGAATATTGTTGTGGTTCTGTTAAGTTTTCTCTTCCCAGAAACAGAGACTTTGTAGGGCTTGAGCTGGACTGATCACTGTGACCTTCGAGCAGGAACAGGAACTGGAATAGGAGCTGAGAGATGCCTACCTGTGAATCCAATAACAGTTGGGTGAATTCAGGCAAGTGCTGGGACCATGGAAGAGGAACCACAGAATTTGGGAGTCAGCCTCAAGCCAAGATGAAAGGACTTTTCCTTGGGTACTTGGGTGCTGACTGACAAGATCATGGACTTTGTACTTTGTACCCCTTAAGGATGATTGAGTTAAGGATTATTGGAAGCTAGTCTCCAGTCAACATGAAAGACTTTCTGACTGATGATATTAAGACGATGAAAATCCTTGTGCTTTGTATCCCTTAAGGATAATTGGTCCTTGAGGATGATTGAGTTAAGGACTTATTGAATGATACATTTTGTTTAAAACTATGTGGCCACTTTAGTAATAAGTTATGTTATATCTCTGTGAATGTTGAACTTTGGTTTCTGCAAATGTTTTGCTTTAGTTAACTGTTGAATAAAGAGAGAGTTCACTATATTATGTGATAAAAACCTTAAAGCTATTCGGTGTCAGTTCTCTAGAGAGCTGCTTGTGCTTAGCTTTACAGATGTCTATATATAGATAGATAGATAGATAGATAGATAGATAGATAGATAGATAAGAGCCTGTGGTGAGAGGAGTTTGCAGAAGGGTGGAGCAGAGCCCACAGGAAGCTGGGAAGACATTTGGGAGGAGAGCACACTTCCAAGGGAGAGAGATAGGTTTGTGAGTAATTAGTCTCGTGTTGATTTGTGCAAAGGCTAAAGGACATTGTGGCTCTCTCTGCTATTGTGGCTTATTAACTTCTTTGCTACTATGATGAAATCGGCTTACTGGTTTGGGGACTCAGTTTTCTGGTGCCTGAATAAATGTTGTGCTTCTGTTTTCAATATGGAGAATCTATTATATTTTGCAATCGAGCACTATGCAATTATATTTATAGTGACCATGGGCACTGTGAATATTGCATTGGTGCTACAACAAGCAGGCTCCAACTTTACTAATACCTTCAGTATGGGACAAGGAAATAGGGAGTAGCCTCAGATGTTGAACACATAGATTATTGGCTGCATGAGGCTCAAAATGACTGCTGAAACCAGATTAAGTAATTGAGTGATACCTAGGGTTGTAATGGACTTTAAGTTTCACAGTTCTAACCCTGACCTTTTTTTAACAAATGAGGGAAATGAAGACTATAGAGGGGAAAGTAGTTGGTGAAGCTTACACAGGTGGCAGAACAATATTTTGAAGTAAATACTGTAATTTTAGGTTCATCATTCTGTCTACTATGAAGCCTTCTTGCTCCACAAATGTAAAGGTCTGCTGAGACATTATCTTTATTTAAATCCTAATATATGCTAGGACTTAATAAAAGCTAATTGTCTAAAAAAAAAAAGATGATAGAATCCCTCCATTCTCCTTAGTCATAAAAGCACTCAAATTTGGATTGTATATTACGTCAGGGATGTATATAGATCTTCAAGGTCACTGGTCATTCTTTTAAAAGTTTGATTTTCCTTCTTTCAATAAAATGTTTTTCTTTGATATGATGAACTTCACACATTCAAGTGGTAGGTTGTTTCTGGGATATTGGATAGTAGGCACCATGTAGTGATTTTTCTCTGGTTTCCTGGATGTATGCAAACCATTCAAGATTATATACATATATATTTTACATCCCCTAAAGTCCATCCAGGTCAATTGTGTCATGAGATAGTTGGACAACAGACTTTCACTTGGAAAACAGTTTGGCATTATTAGGTGTTTCTTTGTGTAGCAGTAATAAAGTCTGAGCTACACGCCTCAAAAACATTAGGACAAGCTGCATAGATAAGGGACATTCAAGATTTATGCATCTGGCATCAGGATATAGAAATAGCTTTGCAATTGTTTTTGAGGACGGGTGCAAAGGAATGAATTCCAGCCTATACCTTTGGTTTTACTAGCTGTGATTCCCCAAGCAAGTCACTTATTCCCAATTGCCTCAAAAAAGAGAAAAAAAGGAAAAGGAAAAAAAGGTAGCTAGGTGGTGCAGTAGATAAAACACTAACTATGAAGTCAGGAGAACTTGAGTTCAAATACAGTTTTGGGATAAATCCAACATTGATGAAGATGTTATTGTAAAGATCCTGCAATTTGCTTTGGAGCATTCTAAATGTATATAGAATAATAAAGAGGATGTAAGGAGAGAGGGTAATAAAAAAATAGTAAGTAACTTGATTGGGCTTTCTCAGATGAGAGAGCCTTCCTAGTTTACTAGAAAAGTATCTCGGGTCTGGTCACATAAAAGTACATGAGACATGATCATAAAATCCTCTACCTTATAGACACATTGAGTTTTTAAATTCATTAGGCTTTTTATAGGGAAAGAAGGGAGAACTATGTCACTTATGCCAAAAAATAAAATAAAAATCTAGCCCCAAATATGATCCTATCAGCAGGAAATAGGCACTGTGGGCCTCTGGGTAGTCTCTGAGGCAGATATTTCAACTTCATCCAAAGTGTGGATATGTTACCTTTGGAGAATATGTTTTAATTCTCAGGAAACATTGATGCCCTGACAGGAAAAGAGAAATTTGAGTGCTAGTTAGCACATACTACCAAAATGCTATAGGAGTGGCAGGTGGCAGGCACAGAAACTTAAGGTTGACTTCTAGAAAGTCTGGGGACCTGCATTTAGTATATTTCATAGGTTTAAAGTGTATAATGCTTCTGCTGTGGCACAAAATTGTCAAAGAACACTAGATCTTTCCTTGAAGGACTTAAAAAGAGGTGAGGGCTTTTATTAAGTCCTAGCATATATTAGGATTTAAATAAAGACTCCCCCATATACCTTCTCTGCTTTCTTTTTTTTTAAACAAATGCTTTATTAACTTCTGTTTTACATCATTCATTTCTGCCAGATTTTGAGTTACAATCATTTCCCCCCCATTATTCCCCTACCCAACCTCCCAGAATAGTAGTCCCACAAGATATCACTTCCTCCAATCTGCTCTCTCCCATACCTTCTCCCACACCCCCATCGACTTTTCCATTAGAGGAAGGTGAATCTTTGTGTCCCAATGCCTGCACATCTTATCTCCCTATTACAAGCAAAAGAGTATTAATAATAGTATTTATATATATTTGAAACATTTAATGTTAAGACCTTGAATTTCAGATTCATTTCCTTCCTCCCTTGTCACCCATTCCTTCTTGGGAGATAAGTAATTCAGTATATGTTGTACATGTCTAGCTATGCAAAACATTATCATAGTAGATACATTGTACAAGGCTGCTTATAATTCCCTCCCACTCATCTCACCCCCCACCTGGTCCATTCCCTACATGATCCTGTCCCTCTTCTATAGTGGGTACTTCCAACCTCCCCTCACCCCAAGGATGCCCTCCCATCCATCATCCCTCCTCTCATCCCCCTTCCCCTATCCTGCTGCAGGTTGAGATATCCCATTTAGTATGTATGTCATTTTCTCCCTGAACCAAATTCAATGTGAATGTGGTTTTGCCTTTTTAGCCTTCCTTATTCTCCCCCTCCTTTGCAACCACTTCCCCTTGCTACTTCTACATGGGATAGTTTACCCTACCCTGTCTCTCCCCATCTCCTCTTGCCACTTTCCTCTCTCACCTCATAATTTCATGCCTTGAGTATTCTCCCTTCCCAACAAATTCAACCTATGCCCTCTATCCATATATAACTGTAACCATATACACACACATTCACATATGTATTCATATGACCACACACCCTTCTTCCATTATTTTCATAGTGAGAAATATATCATCAGTCACAGGTATTGCTTTTCCATATAGGAATGTAAATAGTTCAGCTTTGATAAGTTCCTTTTGATTTCTTTTCCCTGATTACCTTCTCAGGCATCTCTACCTTCTTGTGTCTGGATGTCAAATTTTCTATTCAATTCTGGTTTTTTCCTCAAGAATGCTTGAAAGTCCTCTATTCCACTGAATGACCATGTTTTCCCCTGAAACAAAACACTCAGTTTTGCTGGGTAGGTGACCCTTGGGTTCATTCCCAGCTCTTTTGCCCTCTGGAATATCGTATTCCATGCCCTTCGATCCCTCAGTGTAGAAGCTGCCAGGTCCTGTGCTATTCTGATTGTGTTTCCACAATATTGAAATTGTCTCTTCCTGGCTGCTTGTAGTATTTTCTCCTTGATCTGGGGATTCTGGAACCTGGCTATAATATTTCTGGAGTTTTCTTTTTGGGATCTTTTTCAGGAGGTGATCTGTGGATTCTTTCAACCTCTATTTTGCCCTCTGGATCTAAAACATCAGGGCAGTTTTCCTTGAGAATTTCTTGAAGGGTGATTTCTAGGTTCTTTCCTTGATCATGGCTTTCAGGTAGTCCAATAATTTTTAAATTGTCTCTCCTGGATCTATTCTCCAGGTTAGTGGTTTTTCCCATGAGATATTTCACATTGCCTTCTAATCTTTCATTTGTTTGGATCTGCTTAACAGCATCTTGATTTCTCATAAAGTCACTAGCTTCCATTTGCTCCAGTCTAACTCTGAAGGAATGAATCTTCTCAGCGAACTTTTGAGATTCTTTTTCCATCTGGCAAATTTGACTTTTTAAGGCATTCTCCTCATTGCCCTTTTGGGCCTCCTTTGCCATTTGAGTTAGTCTATTTTTTAAGGTGTTGTTTTCCTCAGTCAGGCTGTTGACCCTCATTTCATACTTTTCCTGCATCCTTCTCATTTCTCTTTCCAATTTTCCTCCACTTCTCTTATTTGATTTTTAAAGTCCTTCTTAAGGTCCTCTATGGCCTGCAACCCACTCATGTTTTCCCCTGGGGCTTTTGGAGCAGGACTTCTGATCTCACAGTCCTTTTCCTGTTCTATGCCCCCAAAATAGGAGTCTAGGGTTGCATTTTTCTGTTTCCTTTGCCTTGGCATGTTGCCACTTAATTGCTTGACTTTTGGGCTTGTTGCCACACTATGGCTTTAAGGCCAGATAGAGGAATTTTCGTCCCGAACGTGTGGGGGGCAACTTCCGTTTCTGGCAAGCTGTAAACCCACCTACAACTTCCACCCTAGATCACAATCCAGATCCAGGGAGGTTAAAGCAAGAGCGATTACCCCCCAAGACTGATCGCTGGATCTCCCCACGATTTGTAGGCTGGGAGCCGGAAATGCCTCTGAAAACTACAAAATGGCGTGTCTCCTCAGTGGCTTCTAGCTCCCAGGGGAGGGAGCTGACGAATTCCCCAAATACAGGTCCCAAAGTCCATAGGACACTAACCTCTTACTTTGTCCTAGGCATGTCTATGTTGATAATTCTGGAGTCGCCATATCTCCTGGTGTTCTGGGGTTTCTCCAGCCGGCTGCTGGCCCTGCTGCCCTGGGGCTAAAACCTCGGCTCACGAGTACCTGTGCTCGTCTCGGCTCCTGCGCTCGTCTCGGCTCCTGCGCTCTGCGCTATGCCAGGTCCCAGACCGCTGTGCTGGTCCTTCCTGTAGGGCTGCTGGGCTGTCCTCAGCGGGAGGTTAGCTTCTCTGTGTCGTTCTGTGGGTGCTGGGGTTCCAGAAGTTGTTCAGAGTCCCCTTTTATATAGTTTGGGGGGAATCTGGGGGCAGAGAGGCTTGGATGAGCTGTTTCTACTCCGTCATCTTGGCTCCACCCCCCTATCATCTTCTTTACTACATCTGGAGTAACATTGTCCTCAACCCAAGAGCTTACTTGTCCCTTCCATAAAGCTATTAAGATAATAACAATAACAATAATAGCATACACATAGTACTTTACAGTTTGCAAAGCATATTACATATGTTACCTCATTTGATTCTTACAATAGCCCTATGAAGTAGGTAGTGATATTATCCCCATTTTGTAGAGGAGGAAATAAGGATGAGAGAGATTCTGTAACTTGCTCAAGGCCACCAAGATAGTAAATGCCTGAGCCAAGAACAAAATTCAGATCTTGTGGAATACAAGTTTTCACCAAGCAATCAATAAACATTTACTAAGTGCTTACTACTTTCTAGGCACTAGGCTAAGCACTATGGATACAAAATAGGCAAAGGATAGTTTCTACCCTAGAAGAGTTTGCAATCTAATTGAAAAGTTTTTTGGTATCAGTAGCTGGGGATGTCTTAGGCAAGGTGAAGGGAAAATCCACAAGACACTTGTTACCTGTTCTACCTTTTCTCCCATGCAAGTTGAGGCACTGAGAGCCTTAAAAAAGTAATTCTATTGCCTTAACTGCCCCATTTTTCTCCCTTCCTTCCCTTT
The DNA here is from genome assembly GCA_011680675.1 of Gymnobelideus leadbeateri. Taxonomy (NCBI): domain Eukaryota; kingdom Metazoa; phylum Chordata; class Mammalia; order Diprotodontia; family Petauridae; genus Gymnobelideus; species Gymnobelideus leadbeateri. The sequence continues at coordinate 271,413 of WOXC01012396.1, read as the reverse complement.
AATCATTTCCTAGACCCTCTTGTTGAATATCTTTCTCTGTTCCTCTCTTACATATGCTCAAAGGATACATTCTAAATGTACTTGGGGGAGAGGAGGGAAAGGATTGCACTTCCATACAATAACGTTAATACTCCTTTTATACCAACTTATGGTTTTCTTTGATCCAAGTTATCTAATTTGAAACCTAGGAATCTTCTTTAATAACAAAATTTACCAATCAAGTAAACCAACCAACCAAGAAAAAGGAGTTTATTTGTTTTGTTTTGTTTGTCTTCTGAACATTTTTCTGTGCTCCTCATCTCACACCCTGGGACTGAAAGTTAAGAGAACTGTATAGACTCAAGAAGAGATGTGTCTGTGGGGAAATATGATAGCTCTTTTATAAGGCTGTCATGTGCAAGAGGGCTTAGACTTTTTTTCTCTTTGGCCCCAGAGGGCAGAAGCAGAAGCAGTTGGTGAAAAGTACAAAAAGACAAATGGAGGTTGGATGTCAAGAAATACTACCTAACAATTAGAGCTGCCCAAATGGAATGGGCTGCCTTGGGGATCCTCATTAGAGGACTTAAAGCAAAAGCTGAATAACCATTTGGCCAAGGTCTTATACTGGGACTTTTTTGCCTTTTTAACTCCACTTTCTAATTCAGTGGTGTGCACATAATACCCACCTAATAAATGTTTGTTGAAAGTAATGAAAGTAGATTTATTTGAATGAAATTGAATAAATTCATCCATTCTTGCAGCACTCTTAATATGAAGATCAGTTTGAGGACATCTGAAAAGCAAGCTACTCATATTGTTTGATTTAATACAATTCCAACCTCTTTTATTTTTTTCAGAAATACACAATCTCTAAAGATAATTTCCAATCTATAGACTTGGATATACTCATAGATCCTCAAAATTCACATTAGTTGTCACTGTAACTCACTCTCTAACACTCTGTCTTGTCCTATTTTTAACATCGATCACATGCTACAATTGTAGAGTATCCTTAGTAGAGAAAGTTCCACTTTTCAATTCCCCACTTATACACACACACACACACACACACACACACACACACACACACACACACCCCAATGACAGCCTTTATTTCCCATTTGGAAACTTCATTGTCAGCAGTCAACCAACAATAATCAATAGGCATTTGAGCACCTGCTATATGCCAAGCTACTTATCAAGTGCTAGGGATATAAAAGGCAAATCACAGTCCTTGCTCACTCCCTTCCTCATTACGTACACATATGATCTTAAGGTTTCATGGAAATTTACTATAGTTTACTATAGTATACTATAGTTTACTATAGTTTCTTCTCATAGATAAGGATGTTACAATTTAGAAAAAAAAAATGTTGTGTATAGATGAAGTACATTTTTTCTCCACTATTCCAACAATACTCCAAATTCCCAAACTGGGAATTATATAATAGAGAACTTCTTTTGAAAAGCACAGTAAAAGAACTGGCAATGATGATGATGATGATGATGATGATGATGATGATGATGATATCTAACATTTTCATTAATTCTTTAAGATTTACAAAGAACACACGCACATTTAAAATCTCATTTGATCCTCACAACAACCCTTTGAGGATATTATTTCTATATCTCCATTTATTCATTTACAGGTGAGGTAACTGAGGCAGACAGGTTAAATGACCTGCCCAGGGTCACATAGTTGGTAAACGTCTGAAGCAGGATTAGCAGGTAGGTCTTCCTAACACCAGGTCCAATACCCCAGGTACTAGAACTCCTAATGAAATTTAAACAACTTTCTCTGAATTCCCTGTTATTCACATGAAATATTTATATACATACAGCATAGGATTGCTTAATTTATGGTAGGGTTCTGAATGTCAGGTAACAAGATGGAATGCTGAAATCTGAACTTCTTATTATCTGCTTAACCTGGGACAAGTCACTTACACCCATTCTTCAAATGAGAGAGTTGGACTAGCTGGCCTCTTGGGCTCCTTTCAGCTCTAAATCCTATTATCCTCTTTATTTGGTTTCACTATTTTTCTCAGGCATTTCTTTTTACTAATAATGATCCTGTGGATTTATTGTACACCCCTGGGATACAGAAACCTTCAAAGAGATCAAAGTGGCTTAGCAATGTTACAGGTTTATCACCATTATATAATACAGGGGGCCTGGAAATGTTGCATCTAAACACACACACACACACACACACGCACACAGACACACAGACACACAGACACACCCCTTTATGTACATGTGTGTCTGTATATATCTGCATATATACACACATATGTAGATGTGTGTGCATACACATATGCCCATATGTCTGTGTGTGTGCATTTTTTTTTTTAAATTTAGAGTTTGTTTGTTTGTTTGTTTGTTTTTTTTGCTTTTTGGAAGGCAATTGGGGTTGACTTGCCCAAGGTCACACAGCTAGTTTTTGTATTGAGTGTCTGAGGCAGGATTTGAAGTCAGGACTCCCTGACTCCAGGGCCGGTGCCCTATTCACTATGCCACCTAGCCACCCCTAATATATGTGTGTATTTTTTTTTAAGTCGAGCGATATGTAAAGTATGTTAAGGGGATCTTTTTTATTAAACGTATGCCCTTAAACACTGAAGAATGTTATAGAAATTTGGATGTTTGTAGGATCTGTTTCTTTAGAGCAGAGGTTCTTAACTGGGTTTCCATAAAATTATTTCCCCTCATTTTTGTGACTATATTTTTACTTTGTAATTCTATATATTTCATATTATATACATAAAATACTATTCTGAGTAGACATCAACAGTTTTCAAAAGAGGGGTACATGGCATGGAAAAAATCATTAAGAATTCCTACCTTGGGAGTAGCTAGATAGCATAGTGTCCTGAAATCAGGAGGAACTGAGTTCAAATTCAGTCACAGACACTTGATATTAACTAGCTGTGTGACCCTGGTAAGTGACTATAGTGGCAAACTCACTAACATACCCAGTATGGCTGCTAGCACAGATTCTTAGATTTACTTTGCTAGGAAAGATAGCTATTTAAGGTGTCAATGATCTTCTTATATATAAGCTTCCTCTAAGCAAGCTTCCCTTAATGGGCACCAGGTGAGGCCTATTAACGGGTGGGGAAGATCTTAAATCCCATTAACATTATACTGACAACCCCATTGTCTCCAAAAAAAAGAAAGAATTCCTGCCTTAGAACTAGATAAAAACTATTTTTTATTTGTTATTATAATCCCCTTGTATAAGAAGTAAGGGAAGGGATATTTCTTATGTTTGTCTTAGGCCTATCTCATACTAGGAATTATAAACTTTGGACAGGTATAGGAGGAATAATAATTAATAAGAATGATGATGGTGAATGAAATACATGCACTGGGGTAAGCATTGGGGATACAAATAGAAACTTAGGAGAGTATCAGTTATCAAGATGCTCACATTTTAAGAGGGGAGACATGACATATGGAAGGTTTTGGCTGCAAATCAGATGAAAAGGTCTCAAAGTCCTTAGAGTACTATGGCAAAACCAGATAGCATTGCTACATCTTTAATATTACTTCTTCTGAAGGAATTGTATCCGTTCGTGATTTTGAACCAAGCACTTTGTCAGTGAGACATTTTCTGTGTTTTCAGTAGTTGTGACTGTATATTCTTCAGAGGCATTTGCCAGCCTTCACCTCCAAAGTTGTTACTTTCCAGAATGATGGGAATGCCCCTGGCACTGGAATGTAAGCATTGTTACTCCCAAGCATCTTAGGTATGAATTCTTGGGCTGCCTATATTGGGATCTGAGGGGAGATAATAGTCAAGTTGGTAGTAGTGGTTTGACTTGACTTGCCTGGCACTTCCTTCCCAGGTCCTCTGCCACCGCTTTCTCTTCCTTGTTCTTTCTGCCTCACGTGTATATAGTAATTGGAAGGCATTTTGTAGGGATGGCTGGCCCCTTCTTCACATGAGTTGTTTCCCCAGTGATCACTGGAAGGGCTAGGCTAAAAGCAGGAATGGTTGTCTGGGCAGGGGGATACTGACATTCTCAGATCTCCCTTGCTTACCCTATGATAATAATAACAGATGACATCTATAGAACAGTTTAAGATTCACAAAATGTTTGTCATAGGTAACCTCATGGTTCTCAGGCTGCTGCTTGGAGAATACTACCATAGAAATATCAGTTGGATAATAAACTCTGCCCCAGAGTTTGACACTTTGGTGCTATATTTTCAAATTCCTTTGGAGACATGAGAAAAGAGAGGACAGAAAAGATCTTCCATTTTGTGCCTTATGTGGGAGGCAGGGTGGATTATGTTCAAGTTGACCTCCCACCCCCTTTTCCCAGAATCCATATGAACCGATGTTGCAGAACAATATTAATCAGGAATTTGATATGTCCTCACCTGGTTTCTCCTTCCTCTTTAGTCCTTAAGGAAGAAAAAGATGAAAGGAGAGACAGTGGTCTGATCCTTTTGGCTGCTAGTGATTATTTACTAGGTTCCCTCTCAAATAATTATATACATCCATGTCTCTAACTAAAAAAAATGTGGGCAGAGGCCCAGAATATGTCAGGGTACACAGAGGCCCTGACAAGGCCTGATCAATGTGGCAGCAAGTTGACCCACCAACCGCAAGAGCCATTGCCAGGATTGTCACTGTAGGGCTGGGACTGGACAGACCTGGGTAAGAGTCAAATGCAGGGCCCCTGGCAGTGGACCAGGGGACTACCTGGGACTATCAACCCAAAGCCTGGAAATTTAAAAAGCCCCTATCTGGACTTCCAGGGACCAGGATGGCAGAGTGAACCCAGGCTGCTCCAATCCCCACCTCTAAACCTGAAAACATAGTACTTATTTCCCCAGAGCACAACTGTTAACAACTTAACAAAGGCTTGGGAAGCCTAGGGGAAGGGTGTGGATAGGGCCCTGCCTCAAAATGGATAAAAAGCAGACTGCAAAAGCAAAGACTCTGGACTCCTACTAATGTGAGTGTGAGGGACCAAATTCAGAGGGAGACAGTGTTGACTCCACACCCACAGCTGAAGCCTCAACAGGGAACTGGTCTCAAGCACAGAAAGCATTCTTAGATGAGCTCAAAAAGAACTTTGAAAACCAAATTAGAGAGATAGAAAATAAAATGAATAATTCTTTCAAAAATAAAATTGCAGGGGCAGCTAGGTGGCATAGTGAATAGAGCACTGGCCCTGGAGTCAGGAGGACATGAGTTCAAATCCTGCCGCAGACACTTGACACAATTACTAGCCATGAGACTTTGGGCAAGTCATTTAACCCCAATTGCCCTCCAAAAAGCAAAAAATATATATATAAATCAAAACTGCAAAATTAGAAAAACATTACAATGAAGAAAACAGATCCTTAAAAAGAAAAAATGTGTGATATGGAAAAGGAACTCCAAAAACTAATGACGGAAAATAATTCACTAAAAACTGGAATCAACGAAATTGAAGCAAATAACTCTATGGGCGACCAAGAATCAGTCAAACAAAACATCAGGAATGAAAAATTAGAAAAAGAGGTAAAATATCTCAGTGGAAAAATAACTGACCTGAAAAACAGATCCAGGAGAGATAATCTGAGAATCATAGGCCTACCAGAAAATCATGATGAAAAAATGTGCCTGGACAACATCTTCCAAGAGCTCATCAAGGAAAACTGCCCTGAGATACTACAACCAGAGGGTAAAATAGAAATTGAGGGAATCCATCAGTCACCTCCTGAAAGAGATCCGAAATTGAAAAGTCCTCAAAACGTTGTGGCCAAACTCCAGAACTATCAGGTAAAGGATAAAATACTACAAGCAGCCAGAAGGAAACAATTCAAGAATCACAGAACGACAGAGAGGATTGCATAGGAGCTGGCAGCTTCTACACTTAAAAATCAGAGGAATTGGAATACGATTTTTTGCAAAGCAAAAGAACTCAGGTTACAACCAAGGATTACCTATCCTGCAAATCTCAACATATTCTTCAGAGCAAGGAGATGGTCATTAAATGATATAATAGGTTTCCAGACATTCCTGATGAAAAATCCAGAGCTCAATGGAAAATTCAACCTCCAATTATGATATGCAAGAGAGACATAGAAAGAAACCAGGAGCAGAGGGACTTCATATTTAGCTGGAGAGACTTATATGAAATGATGCTGAATGAGAAGAGCAGAACCAGGAGAAATTTGTATACAATTACAGACACAATGTATGTGTGACAACCAACTTTGATAGACCAGAATCTTCTCAGAAATGCCAGGTTATAAGTCAACTCCAAAAGATTCATGATGGAGAGAGATGTCTACATTCAGAGAAAGAACTAGAAAAAACAGAGCTTGAATTCAGATTGAAGCAAACTACCTTCTCTTTTTCTTTATTTCGTTTGGGTTTGTTTCCTCTTTCCCATTGTTCATTCCCTCTGATACAACCCTTCTTTATAACCTGACTAATGTCTAATGTGAAAGTATTTGCAGATCCTATGATGTAGGATTGTAAGCCACCATGGCTGGGAGGAAAGGAGTGGAGGGAGGGAGAGAAAATTTGAAACTCAGGGAATTGTGGAACTGAATTTTGTAAACTAAAAGTAAACAAACAAATTAATAAAGACCAAAAATAAAAATAAAAAAATGGGGCAACAATTAGGTCTTTGTTTGTGTGATTGATGAAAGTTTAGGAAAGAATTTGGGTAGTTTTTGGCCCCTTTAATGAGACAAAAGAAAATATCTCTCCTTCAGCAAAAAGTTGAGGCAAAGGACAGGAAGAGATAAACATCCTGTCAGAATTCCCACAAGCAAGAGGTATGTATTATGATCACATCCCCTGGGGAAATAAAATTTTCTCAGAAATAAGAGAGTATAGAAATCTATATCATAATTCATATTTCCCTAATGAAAGACTGGCAGGGATAAGCTTCCTGAGCACAGGATCTTAATCCAAACTCCCCTTGACTAATCTTATATGGGGTGAAATTGAGACACCTCAAGGGTACCTCTCCTGGAACTCCATTCCTGTGTATCTCCCATGACACAACTATTATATATGTGATAAAAGCTCTGTAAGGTCTGCACAAATTATCATCCCTATTTACAGATGAGAAAATACTTAATTTTGAGTAACAGAAACACAATAGGTGACCTAGTGAATAAAACACTGAGTCCAGAGTCAGAATGACGTGAGTTTAAATACAGCCTCAGACACTTACTAGCTGTGTAACCATGGGCAAGTCATTTAACCTCTGTTTGCCCTAATCCACTGGAGAAAGGAATGATAAACCCCTCCAGAATCGTTGCCAAGAAAATCCCATGCTAGTACTGGCATGCTGTGGTTAATGGGGTCACTAAGAGTCAGACACAATTGAATGACTGAACAGACTGAATGACTGAAATGAACTGAACAACCTAAATTCAAATCCTAGTGTTGTCTTACATTAGCCAAGTCCCTTAATCCCTCAGTTTCCTCATCTTTTAAATGAGGGAATTGAGTTCTGAGGTTCCTTTCAGCTCTAGAGATCTATATTCTTACAAATAACTTTCCAAGCCTCACACAACTGAGGCAAGATTCAACCTCAAGAATGCTTGATTCCAAAGTTCAGGGTTTTATCCGCTAGGCCACACTAACTTTCATAGACTTGTAAGCACCACATAAGAAAGCGAATAGCATGGGTATGAAAAAGATGAAAATCTAAGAGTGAGGCAAAATCTCAAGGCTCCAAACTCTCTACTCTCCTTCTACATATTACAGTCCTCTTCATCTTTCTTAATTATAAATAAATAATATTGTAGCTTCCTTTATGGATATTTTCCTTCTATACCCATAAAAGACATGAAAATCTATGCCATCAAAACTTAGCACTTTTCAAAGTTTCTTCAGGGTGATAGAAGCTTTGCAGCTACCATTTGCAGCTTGTTCTGTTCTAGAAACAAAATATTCATAGACTTCAAGTCAGCAGGAGACCTTTGCCATCATTAGTTCAAAACCCACACCGTTGGCCCGTTTATTTTTTTTTTACTTTTTCTTTAACAGATGAGGAGCCTGAAGTCCACATAATTAAATAAGTTACTCAAAGTAACACAGGTAGTATGTAGTTGAGCCTGCATTAGAATTATTGTTTCTGTGTTCCAATTTCCTCATTTGTAAAATGAGGGGGTTGGATTCAATGGCCTTTAAAATCTCTTCTGACTCTATGTGTATGATTCTGTGATCAAAATATAATGGAAATCTCTACAAGAGGATTTAGGTTTTATCTAGAGTGACTATGATTGGACAAGAGGCAAAGCTTCTAACTAGGCTTGTCCTTATATATAATGCACATGTATATTCCCTATTCAGATAATTTCAGACATCAGTAAACAAGTGTGTGTGTGTGTGTGTGTGTGTGTGTGTGTTTGCACATTTGTTACAATGGCTCACACCTGACTGTCTAGCACAGATTCCTACAAAGGTCTGGAGAAAGGCAGGCCACCAAAGAATAGTGCCACAAGCACTAGACAGTAGAGTTGCAATACATGGACAGGTTCGCATAGGAACAGAGATGGTAGGGCTTGGAGCTGATCATCTCCAGAAAGTCATTGGAAAGAAAAGTATGTCCCCAGAAGGTGGAACCCTGAGGCAAACCACCCGAATCTAGTTATGTCTGTGTATCCAGGAAACGTCCTTTGTAGCATATCAAACAAAGTACTGTCTGCACTACCTTCTTAAAGACCTGCAACTGCCCATATGGTGAAATACTACTGAGGCTACCACAACAGCAATGCTAATAGTTTTGCAGACTATATTGTTTATTATGAACACAATTAAATATTATGTGAACTCTTTGCCCTTTTTTTGGTCAGGATCAGGATACATTTTGTAGAGGAGACAACTGAGAGCATGTGGGTATCATTAAGATAAGCTTTAGTGCTATTTTATCAGCCATCTGATCATGAAATCTCTGCTTAACATCTTCAAGCTATTTACAAATGTCAATCGAGCCTGTCTTGGGAGCATTTGTTATGAAGTATATGCTGTAACTGCCACATTCAGTTGATGATGACAGTAAACTGAAACTCTGTGTCTTAATTACTGTCTCATCTTATTTCTCATTTGTGAAGCCTCCTTCTAGGAAGGTAAATTAAGCACAGCCTGTAACCTCAAAGGAGGAATATGAGTGTTAAGGAGATTCCTAAGAACCAGGGAGAGGAATGAAAGATGTTAAAATCAATGATCTTCATTGGGGACAAAATGGTTCATTTGGGTTTGATGAAAGATGTATTATCTAGAGTCCAGGATTGCAAAGCATATATCTGGGAAACAATAGTCTGTTTAGAAGAGAAATGAAGACATGAAGGTTGTATGAGAATTTATATAAGACAGAAGAGATCCCTCTCACAGTCACTTTATATGCAGAAGGGATATAAAACAGGCCTGCCACTTACTTCTGGGCTCCTGTAGTCCATCATTGTGCTTTCATTGCAGCAAAACATCTCTCTCTCTCTCTCTCTCTCTCTCTCTCTCTCTCTCATACACATGTATGTGTATACAAAATATTATAGGTTTATAATAAAGGTTGATATATAGCATTATATCAGCCTTTAAAAATATATAACATATATATGTTATGATAACATATATAATATAACAATATTTTATTATAATATATAAATATGTTATAATTCAAAACTTAGCACTAGCAATAACATATATTATATATATATATATATGTACATAGATATCACATATGGCATCTTCTTTGTTAGAATCTAAGTTCCTTGAAGGCAGAAACTTTATCTTTTGTCAGGCATATAATGGGACCCTAAAAATACTTAACTGAGGGAACCAGCTTTTCAAGGAGGCATATGAAACAATTTAAACAGTACTACCAAAATATGGGAAACTCGGATGATAGAGGTAAATGATGATGATGAAGATAATGATGGAAGAAAGATAAGTAACCCAAAAAATGAATAGTAGCATTAATATCACTACTCTAACATTGGCACTCAAAATGAAGATAGCATCTAATATGAGGAATACTATTGTGGAAGGAACACTAGACGAGGTCAGAAAATCAGGTTTCAAATTCTTTTCTTCAAATAAAAGCCAGTTGTGTAACTGTGGGCAAGACACCCTTCATGAGCCTCAACGTCTCCATCTGTAAAATGGAGAAAAGACTTTATATGAGGTTTGTTTGCAGATCAATAACTGCTACAATATCTTACAAATAGTAACTCTGCAATAAATCTTTGCTAATGATGACAATAATCTCTTGTCTTTGGGCAAAAGATTAATTTTGACCTTTTACTAACAGTATTCACTTAAAATATGTTATTTCATTGGATAGAATTGCTCATCTATTTCTGGTCTCACCTAGCCATAGGCCTGTCCCAAAAGTGGGGACATGGGGAATGACAGCAATGGTCTTTGTCCTTAATTTTATACCATCAACTTTCACTTAACTTTTTTTACAGCTGCCCGGTCCTGACAAATCCTGCAGTCCTTTGAGTCTTTGTTCTTAGAGTGGTCAATATAACATATTGAGTCAAAAACCACTCACCAGAAACTAAAGCAAGTCTTCTCTTTAAAGGTAACCTCTTCTCCCTTCCTGATAACATCATAAGCTAGTTAACTCATGAAATTTAACAAACACAAAAAAAATTCCTGCTATCTTCATCTTATTGTGCTAAGACCTCAAGACAAGATTAAAAAAAAGTCATTGCCCTCCAAGAATTAGCAATTTAGGAGGAGAGCTAAGATTTATACTAGTAACTATATAAGAAGGAGAGATACAAAGTGTCATAAGAGTTTAAAGGAAAGAAAGAGAGCTTCCTGCAAAGCCAGGACCACTATTTGAACCATATTAGGTATATAAGGCATGAGTTCAAATAGATGGAGTTGGAAGAAGTGTATGGGGTGGTCAGAGATAAAATCAGATCTTGACACTAAGACAGTTTTCATTACTAGAGAAAGGGAATTTAAGAAGAGGAGTTATTTGAGGTAATAAGCATTCCAGAAAAATTATCCTATGGTATATTTTGAGGTATATGCTTGAAGCTCAGGTAAAAGGTTGCTATTTGCAAAATTATTGAATCAATAGTACAGGGATAGTAATTGAAGGTAAGAAATGTGATCAATTTCCAAAGGGGGGAAAAAATATATATATATATATATAGACTGAAGTATAGAACTAGGCCTTGGGTATGTCCATATTTAGGGTACGAGAAGAAGAGATGTGCTAGGAAAATTCAATAATTATTCCATAATTTAAAAAAGAAGTTTTTAAAATTTGAACATATTTCATGGCATACTTGTGTGTTTTTATATGTATTATATATATATATATATGTATATATATATATATATATATACACATGTCTAGGTGCATGCATGTGTCTGTGTATGTAATAAAAATGAATATTGATGATAAAACATAGAAAAGAGGAAGTTGTGGCAGGGAGTGAACAAAGAAGCAAAATTTATAATTTTTATGCTACTCTTTATGGAAGATTTGTTTGGGCTCTAGTAGGGAATAGTCAATCTTGTTATTTGGTTGTATAAATGAAATATAGCTTTAATCATTTCCCTTAATATTGATTTGTACAGAATATATTTCTTGTGCCCTTTATATTTAAAAAAAATAGGATTTGGGATATAAAAACCAATAATGTTGTTACTTGTTATAACAATTGTATGAGAAAATTAATCCAAGATTAATAGTGATATTCAAAGGAGGACTGAGCTGTATAAAAATAATTGTTTATCGATTGTTTTTGATTTAACTACATACAATAGCTACCTTAAATCATTAGTTCAAATGGATGCTTCAGATTTTTCTTTTTCTGAGGTGTGTGGTGTTTCTTAATAATATTTAAGTCTTTGGAAGAGAAACCACTAAACTCATTTGGTATTAAAAAAAGAACAATATTTTTATAAAGTTGATTGGTACATTTAATAAAAGCTTTCAAAGTCTAGATTTCTTTTCAACATCTCATTTAACTGCACCTTCTAGTGTAAATCAAGAACATTTTCAAATCCTTCTCAAATCACTTCTAAACTGAAGGCACTGTCCATATTAGGCTATCTGAACTCTCAATCCAACAGTGAGATTACATGTCAATTTATTTTAATTATCTAAATTAAAAATTAATTTCTTGGCATGACATTCTACACCAAACCTGAGCTTTGCTTATTGAAATCCAAAGTGTCAAAACTCCCAAATGACTAGGACAATAATTAATGAGAGTCACATACCAGGAAGCTGTTGTCTCATTTACGATGTAAATGCAAAATGTTCTGGTGTCAGCAAAACATGAGTTAGTAAAAGGACATATTTCTCTAGTAAAATCTTAGCCTATAACTGTTGACTGAGCATGCATACAGAATCATCCTCCTAGATCCATGAGCCTTTGTGCTGACCTAATAGTTTACAGGGAGGCATTGCCCCCAATTAAGAAAATAATAATTTTAGAAGTATTTTAACTTTTAAAGCAACTTTAGTAACCTTTTATTATTTTGTACACCTTATAACTACTCTAAATGTCATTTTAATGAGTTTCTGCTGAAAATAATAAACTCACTAATAACTCATGTTGGCACATTTAAAAAGTAAGCAGTATTTGGTACTAATAAGAACAAGACTATAAGGAAGGCAAGTTAGGAAGCTTTGTAGGGGACAACATTCCAGGAGCTCAAAGAACATTATTTCATATGAATGTTTTAATATGTAAATTTTAATGCCACAAAATCCCTTTCTCCATGAAATACGTATCTGTATAAAGATCATTCTGTTTTTGTCTTTGTGGCTCCCAGTATCTGACAGTGTCTAGCATATAGTTAGATATTTAGTAAATATCTTATGAATGAATGATGACAAGTAACATATACTGCAACAAAAATTTGTCCCCTACAAGCCATGGTAACATACAGTGCATGAAATGTCCAAATATAGGGGTCTGAGTGGGGGCTAAATCTTGCCTTATTCAATTCCTGTAGGACTAATGTTTATAAGAGGATTCCAGTTTCTAAATAGAAACATTATTGGGGCCATATGCTAGTCCAGAGTAATTGATATGGAACAAATAATACATATAGTACATATATCCAAATTCACCCAAAGACTGTAATATGTGGGTCTTCCTTCTGATAATTTATCCATATACAACTTAAAATACTTGCACAGTCTCCTTGGTATTTATCTTAATGTTCTTTTCTCCACTCAAATACCATAGATTGAACTTCCTTCCTGAGGAATCAAAGTTATAGGTAAGTAATCCCATACTAACAAATACGTATTTAGTGCCCACTATATGTAAATAATTATTCTAAGTTCTGGAGATGGATGCAAAGAAAAATGAAAACCAGTCCATGTTATCAAATGATTTTACATTCTTTCTATCTTCCATTCTTGTTAATTTGTTTGTCAAAATAAATAAACTTGGGTACTGTGATACTATCTTGGATTTTTCTTCATTTGCCACTGGCTGCAATACTTGGTTACAACTCCACTCCCATCATCCAGGTCCCCTATAGGGCTTCCCTACCCAGTTTTCAGTGTGTGTGTGTGTGTGTGTGTGTGTGTGTGTGTGTGTGTGTGTGTGTGTTTTCCCTATATCATGTTTATTTTGGCATAACTTTTTTCTGATACATTAATAGAAAGATTAAGCAGTAATATTATGTATCATCCCTGTAGTCTTTTAAAATTTTTCATGGATTTTTATTTTTATGTCACTTTTATTTAATCACATCTTCTCCTATCTATCCAGTTATCCATTAAAACAGACAATAACAAAAGGAAGAAAAACAGTTAAACCAAGCTAACACAGGAATAGAATCTGAGAATAAAGAGCCACTGAATTATCTGCTTTCCATTTCCATTGTAGTTTTTGCATATATGGTTTTACTATGTCTGCTTACTTTACTCTAGATCAGTTTATAGAAAATTCTTGCCATGCCTCACTAAATTCTTCATATTAATATTTCTTACCGCATAGAAATAGTCCATCACTTTCACATATGGTGTGTTTTTAGTCATTCCACAACTGCTTCACTTTGTTTCCAGTTCATCATTGTCACAAAAAGAGCCCCATTGAGGGGACGAAGAATCATTTATTAGACACTTACTACCTACCATGTAATCTACTAAATTCTAGGGATATAGATAGATATGGATATAGAGATAGAGATAGAGATGATAGATAGTTATTTAGATATAGATTAGATATAGATATATGCATGTATATATAAATATATATATAAACATTATGCATGCACACATGCATAAATACACACACTCATATATACATGTGCACGTGTGTGTATATGTATATTGGATATTTGTGGATACACATATACATACATAAATGTGTGTATATACATATAGACATATTTGCACATGTATATGCATATGAACACATGTATATAAATACAGGTATGTATATGTGTGTGTCTGTGTATATAGAGACAGACAAAGAAACAGACATTTCTTAATCTCAGAAAATTTATATTCTAATAAGAAAAATAGCATATATGAAGGAGAAGTGACTAGGAAAGGGAAATTTGGTCTGGGCCGGTAGAAAATTGAAGGGGAATGGATGGTAGGTGATGGCTTAATTGAACAATTAGATGCAACATAAAACTTAAACGTGGTCTAATGTACAGGTGAAGTCAGTAGACATGAGTTAAGTGGGCTAGTCTGCATAGCCTTAGTTACTAGGCAACTGGACTGGGCCCTAGGTTAGGAGTTTTAAAATGAGAGGATTCAATTATCCAGTGACTTTTTCATGGATTCAGGAAGACCTAGGAAGGAAGGAAAGAAGGAATAAAGGAATATCCACAATCATTCCTTGACGTTGGTGCTATTATTGTAAGTATTTGACAGTTGAGGAGACTTAGGCAGATGAAAGTTAAGTGATGTCCCCAGTGTTACAGAGCCACTGTGTCTGAGGCTGGATTTGAACAGAGATCATCCCAACTCCAGACCCAGGACTGCCACCTAGCTAATTCTGTAGAATTCTGGCTCTCATGTCTAATATGAAGAATAGTGAAATTATAATCTCTTTCCTGGTTCAGTGTCAAAGGAATATAGAACCATATATTCTAGAATAGCTTGAGTTTGGCAATAAGTCCTAGAGATATTGTGTCTCTAACATTCAAGCTACTGGGACTTACATGTTGAAATGCCACATATCATAGAGACATTTGATGTTAATAGTAATATTTGGGATGTCAGGACATTTTTTCATACTTTGTAAAATATTTAAAGTGAAGTTTAATACTTACAGAGAACTTGAAACAAATTGTTATGATTTATAATATTTTTACTTGTTTTCCTAGGTTAAAAAAAACAGTCAATAACTCAGAATTATCAGATTTACACCATCACCACCCTCAATTTCTCTCAATAACTGAGTATAAAGAACCTTATGTAGATACACAGGGATTGCATCTACCAATTTAGATGTTTTAATGACATATAGAATATGGAAGTAATGGCAGTGCATGATAAATGTAAAAACATGTTATGGTTTCAAGAATGCCAAAGTTTAAACTTAGTTGATACTGATAAGGAAAGCTAAGGACAACAAAGAGGATGTTTTAGACATATTGGGGGAGAATGCATTAAAGAAATATGAAGACTGATTTCTAGAATGGGTAAGATGATTCTAAAGAATGATGGAGAAAATTAGAAGCTACCTTATTCTGATTTTGCTTCTGAATACTCTGTCACTGAGAATGATCATTGGATGGGGAAAGATGGGAAAAAAAAAAACTGACAAAATCGGGTTGATTCTCATGTTTAAGTGGATTGGAGGTTTAATGTGATGCAATAGTATAATGTAGTGATTCCACTTCCACAGTATCTCCCCCATTTTCACATATATACACTATACTTTTTATTTCTCACATGGATTATTATAATACCATCTTGATTAGGGTCATTGTACCTCCCCTCTCTAATCTATATTCTACAAAGATGCCAAAGTCATATTCCTAAAACACGTTTATCTCTACTCAAACCTCTTTATTCACAGTTTATTGCCTTCAAAATAAAATCCAATTTGTCAATTCCAGTTATATTTCATATCACATCCCTTCATATAGTCTGTGAACATTCAACTAAACTGACTCTTCTAAGTTTGACAATGCAACTTCTTTCTTGGTAAAGGAAGTTGTATCTGGTCCCCTCTACTCTACCTCCCTCAGCACTTTCCCCTGGCTAAATAATGCTTCTTTCTCACCTCTGCCTCTTAGAATCACTAGCTTCCTTCAAGGAGAATGCTATCTACCCTTCCTACCCACACCCTCCAGAATTCTTCTAGTTCTAAACATTCTTTCTCTCTCCAAATTACTTGTGTTTACTTATCTATATTGATGTACAATCCCACCCCCATAAGAATATCCTCCTCTCATTCAAAGAATTTATACTTTTGTTCAGGGACATTATTTCTCCCCCTCTCCCTTTTGGTGAGGCAATCAGAGTTACCTGACTTGCCCAAGGTCATACAGCTAGTGAGTGTCAAGTGTCTGGATTTGAACTCAGGTCCTCTTGACTTCTGAGTCGGTGCTCTCTCCGCTACACCACCTAGCTACACCCTCTCCTTCGTTCCTTCCTTCCTTCCTTCCTTCCTTCATGCATTCCTGCCTTCCTCCTTTCCTGCCTTTCTTTCTTTTTTCTTCCTTTCTTCCTTTCTCTGTCTCCTTTCCTTCTCTCCTTTCTTTCTTCCTTATTTCTTACTTCTTTTTGTTTAGCTAGCACACTTCCTTGAACAGAATAAACCCTTAACATTTACTCAATTGAATTGGAAATATCTAAGACAATATTATGCTGCAATAAGAGATACAGAGACAAGGACTAGGGAGGTGACAATGTTTCCATGCTATGCTCTATTATTTACACCACATCTGGAGTACTGTATTCAGTACTGAGTATGTTTCAACCTCTTCTCAATTATGATTTACATATATATGCATATATGCATCATATATATGTAATGTATAAATGGCATACATTCATTTACTTTATGACTACAAATACGAAATTTTCAGTATTTAACTCCTAGAAAATATAAATAATAACCTAATAATTCTGGATATTTTATAAAGTATACCATATTTGTTTATATTGACATAGAAAATATCATAATCATCCACAATTATCTTCCACCCTATAAATCTCCCAAATGGCAACTTCAAGTGAACTATATATTTACCATGCAAATAAATATATTACTTCAAGTCTTCAGCCATGGAAGATAAAATCAATGTTTTCATCTTTCAGCAATTCATACTTAGGTAACCTTTAGACAGCTGGTAATAGGAAAGTATCACATTCTCTTGACTATTCTGTTAAGGCTAACTAAGTACATTTGAAGTACTCTAAGGTTGAGTGACCTTCAATGTATAGATTATCAAACATCATAGTTGAAGTAATAGACCATGGACAGCATCTGATTCTTTACAAGCTAAATAGTGCAGATAATCATAATTATTTCTGGGCATGCAGGTCAAAAGAAATATTCATCCCTTTCTGGTTTATTGAGGAATGTTTTAAAGCACTAAGTGATACATCATTCTTGTCAGGAGGGTATAAAAGAATTAAATGAAGCAAGCTCTAGGAGAGATTTTTGACAGCACATTATGTGATATTTCTATCCTTTCATTCATGTCTTTTTGACTTTTAAAGCAGATTTGAAATTTGAGGCCCTTAGGTCATTTTTTCAACTCCTTTTTATTCTTTCATTGTTAGCCTTCAAAATGCTTCTCATGCTTTAATTTATAAGCATACTATAGTTTTCAAAAAGCAAGTCTCAATGAATAAGCATACTGCTATAGAAGATAAAATATTTAACATCTGTTTTTAATCAATATTTTCTACTTTCAACTAAGATGATTTTCCATGATACAATGATCAACAAAGAAGTAACAAAAAATTAAAGGCAGCCCTCTTTGAGAGGTGGTCAAATGGATAATAAAATCAATAGAATCAAATTTGAAACTAAAATCTATGAGATGAATATGCCCTGATCTATCCTCAATGCTTAGCACAATGCCTAACACATAGTAAATGCTTAATAAATGCTTGTGGATTAATTAACTGACATTAGTCCAAATATAATCCCTCCTTGAACAGTCTAAGTCATTTCTTGATGAAATATAGACGAAAAAATTCAAATATACTTTGAAATGGAATAATAATGCTAAAATAATATTTTTGGTTTTGTCTTTTTTTGTTTAACTTAGTTTATTAGCTTCACAAATAGAAAAGCAAATTGACAAATAATTCATATTATTTTGTCACAGAAGATTGTCAAAACTAGGACCTAGTTGTTAGTGGAATGACTCATCTGCCTCACTTAAATCCAGTTTACAAGCCATTCAACACGCACCCCTCGTTATGTCATCACTTCTCTTTGAAAATGAAGGATGAAAAAGAAACCAAAGAAGATGAATATTACCCATTGTCCAGGGCACCCTTCTCTACAAAGGAACCTGGATCTAGGCTCAAACAGGCACATGTTCTTTGCTGGGGAGAATTAGCTGAACAGGAGGAAATTCAGGCTTTCTTTTGTACTCTTTGACTCATATTTTGGGACTATGAGAAATATCTCTTAAATAAAGCTCAGGTATTTAGGTGACCCACATCTAAGGTCACCTAAATAGGAATTATGGAGTTCCTTTTAGAAAAAAAAATTACTCACTGTATTAAGTAGTCAGTATCAGATACAAGACATGTACTAATTCCTTTCATCCCAAGAGAAATTCTTAAATCACAAAAGATTCAAAAGTGTGTATTTACAAATACTTAAAATGTAAAGTTTTAGTCCCTCACTCTTATTATGCCCTCTTTAAAGGTAGCAAAGGTTTATGGGAGACCGAAGGGACTATTGAGCAGATCTCATTTTTATGTTAGTCTGAAATGCTGAAGCAGCAATTCAAGGTTCAAGTCTTTTGGACAGGTCTTTCAAGTTACTGGATGACTCAATTGGTGGTCATCCATTCATAACAGCAAAGCTACAGTTGCAAATAATGCTTATTCACAATAAGCAGTAACAAACTTTAGTCCTTTCTAATTCATATGGTACTTATAAGGGAAGGAAATATTCTCCTGCTAGGATCTCTGTTCAGTCATTTGTGCTCAGGAAAAGGAAAATAAAGCAGAAGAAGCAGTTAGGGGGAAAATGTGATATCAGGTTCAACTGGCAAGCAAATGTTCACACTGCCATGTGTTTATAGCTGCTATAACTGCTGCTTGGGAAGTGGAGGGGTTGAAACATCTACTTTGCCTACAATAAAAGTCAAAGGGAGAGCTGATGTTAGCTGTTTCCCATTAAAAAGTTGTCCTCCAAAGAGCCCAAGAACAGTCTCTCTTTGCTCCTTATTGACAAGAGTGGGTGGCCCTTCTTAGCTCACTTGCAAAAGCTTGTTGGCAGGGGCGCCTAGGTGGCGCAGTGAGTAGAGCGCCGGCCCTGGAGTCAGAAGGACATGAGTTCGGATCCGGACTCACATCAAAAAACAAACAAACAAACAAAACAAACAAACAAAAAAAAAACCTAGCCGTGTGACCTTGGGCAAGTTACTTAACCCCAATTGCTTATATAAAAAAAAAAAAAGCCCATTGGCAAGCCAGGGTCCAACTAGTATCCCCTGACCAGGCATACTCTCCACCAAAAAAAAGTTAAAACACATGTATCCCCCCCTTATTGAACCAAAGAGAACAGGCTTAGCTTCATGGAAAGTACTATGATCCAATACTCCATTACACAAATACAGGGAATCTCCAAATTCAAAATTACTATGTGATGTTGTAAATATCACTGAAAAAAAGTCCCAAAGACACCTATATCATTGGTTCTTTGTGACCTTTTGAGACTTCAGCTTTGTCCTTAAACAAATTTGAAGAATGATACAATTACCCCAATTTGAAGACTCACTTGTAAATTAATCTAGGCAGTGATTAGCTGGGTTCTTTGAGTTAGAGAGAACAATAGAGCCAGCATATATTTTACATCCTAATAGTCTTTTAAAAATAACTCATTTCTGTAGTACTAGCACAGAACAAAGATAGATTTTTATGCATTAACTCTTAAAAGAACCCATTTTCATGAGCTAAGAAACTTTCTTAGAAAGAAATGGTTGTTACTACTCATGTTCAACTCATTAGACTTTTTTTGGAATATAAAAAAGATCAAGCTGAGGAGCCTTGATTCCAAATTTTTTCTTTGGCCTATTAGAGATTATGTGTCCTTTTATAACAGTGATGGATTTTATTTCTCATGCTTTTACACTTGCCTCTAATTTTCTTTGAAATATGAATCAAACAGCATTGATAATAAAGTCTTTCTTCATTCCCAGTCCTCTTGGATTCACTTTTTAATCGCAAAAAAAATGTGTTTTTTTTTTCCAATGTAGCTGCAGGTTTTGATTATTGGTTCATTGATATGAGATTTCAGAAACCTTATGCATCTTCTCTCAATAATTGAATTACTTATGTACTACCGTGTTTTCATTCTGCCAAAGTGAGGTGGCCTGGGGGACAATCAGAGGATCACCGATTTAGAGAGGAAAGGGAATTTAGAGGACATCCCTTTCATTCCCTTCATATTGAAGAGGAAATTGAGACTTGGAGAGATTAAATGGATTACCAGAGGCCACACAGGGAATAAGCATCATCAGTAACATTTAAACCTTGTATTCTAAAGTTAAGAGACTTTCAACTACAGTGGGCAAATCTTTGGGGGTAGCTAAGTGGCACAGAGGATAGAGCATCTCTAATTGGATTTCTAGGAGACATCTTAAACTAAAGATGTCCAAAACAGAAGCCATTATCCTTCCCCATAAATCCTTTCTCCTCCTCCACTAATACAATCTCCCCCATTACTGTAGAGTGCAACCTTATCATACCAGTGCATCAGGCTTACAAGCTAGAGTTATTCTCAACTCCATACTACCTCTTACCACTCACTCCCCCATATCCAATCTGTTGCCAAGGCCTATCTAGTTTACCTTTGCAGCATTTCTTTATTACACCCCTTTCTCCTCCAACACTACCACAGCTAGTACAGAACAACTCAGAAACATTCTCCATTAAGCCACCAAGGTGATTTTCCCAAAGTTCAGGTCCAAGCATGCCACCTCTGTATTCAATAACAACAACACTAACAATAACTAACATTTACATGGTATTTACTATGTGCCAGATATTATATTAAACACTTTAAATTATTATCTCCTTTAAACTTAAGTAAATCTCTATTGCCTAGAGGATTAAATGCAAAATGCTCTATTTGGCATTCAATGCCTTTTATAGACTACACCTCTCCTACATTTCCATTCTTCTTACACCTTACTCCTTGCCATATACTCTTCAATTCAGTTAAACTCTCTTCCTAACTGCACCATCAGCAGGACTCTCCATCTATTGACTCTGGGCATTTTCTCTGGCTGTATCACATGGCTGGAATGTTCTACCTCTTCAGCTTTCTCTACTGACTTCCCTAGCTTCTTTTATGTCTCAACTAATATCACATCTTTTACAGGAAGCCCTTTCCGAATCATCTTAATTCTAATGTTTTCCCTTTCTTATTTATTACCTATTTATATCTTCTGTAGCTTGCTTTGTATATATTTGTTTCCATGTTGTCTCCCCCATTAGACTGTAAGCTCCTTGACAGTAGAGACTGTCTTTTGTCTCTTATTAAATTCCCACAGCTTCGCATAGTTCTAGGCACATAATAGGTACTTAATGAATGCTGATTGATTGATCTGTATGTTGTCTAGAATATGTTAATTTATATAACTTCTATGATTTCTCTATCTTCTGACTAGATAAATGTGTTTGCTATCTGTTCACTTTTTGTTACTTGTCTTTTGTAAAACTAACATGTGGTAGTAAAGGAGCTTTGAGAATAAACTTAGGCATTACTTCCCTATTAAGGGACAGTAAACAGAAAAGCAGCCTAAATTTAAAAATTAAATCATTCCCCCCAGATTAGCAATATTTAGCAAGGTAAAAAGAAAAAAACTCTAAGTACCCACTATAAGAAGAGTAGAGCATCTAACTTCTGGACCCTAATCTCTTGCTTCCCTCTAAGTAAAAATCAAAGTCTCCCTTGGTGATGGGTTGGCAAGGTAACAGAGAACTGGAATGTAGAAGAGCCGGCATATAAAATACATACCTTCCTATGAACCACATTTAGACAAACCCATGTGGACATAGATGCAATCTACATGGTTAACAGAAATCTTATTTATATTTATATATCTACTTCTTTCCTCATTTAGAATATAAGGGCCTTGTGAACAGGGACAAGTTTGTTTTTTGTACTTGTAACCCCAAGAAATTAGCATGGTGCCTGGAATATAATAAGGTCTTAATAAATACAGATTGAGGGAGTTTCCTTCTAAGATGATTCCAATCTCCAGGGTGGTACTATGTTTTGGGAGGACAGGAAGACGCTGAGGAAGGTTAGAACTCCTTGGAGAAGAAATGGAAATAAATATAAATAGTTTATTAGTATCTATAAGTTCTTATTTTTCACATTTTCTTTGTATGGTGGGGGTGGTGGGCAAAAGCCTTTTTTTTGTTCCTTATACACTTTAAGGAGAGAGGAGGGGAAGGGAAGGAAGGAGAGAGGAAGGGATGGAAGAGGAGGGAAGAAGAGGGGAAGGGAGGATAGGGGAAAAAGAAGAGAGGGGAAGGGAAAGGAGAGGAGGGGAGGGGAGGGAGAGGAGAGAATGTCTTCAATGAAGTTATATTCTAAAAGAGGAAAACAAAACATAAAAAGTAGCTGAAAAGCAAGGGGTGGAGGAAGATACAGGTATGTGCACAAATATATCAAAGGAAAAGGAGGACTGTAGGAGCAGAGGGATATTTCAGGGAAAAAAGGTCAAAGGAACTGAAAGGAATTTCAAGATGAGAAGGCAGCCAGAGGCATAGCAACACAATAGTGAGAGTCAGAATCTGATCAAGTAGGAGAATAAAAAAATGCTTAACCTGAGCCCTTCCTCCAAACACAGGCCATAGAAGGAACTCAACAGTGTGAGCAGAGGGTTACAAACATGGAGGGATGTTTGTAGGTGAGAAAACAGGCACTGAGGGTTGTTCTAGGGCCAGCTGGCAGCTGAGGATCAGAAGACAATCTGGGAGAGGAATAAAGGAGTGTCAATGTGATTTAACTGAGAAATATACAAGTAGCAGTGTGGTATGTTTTTTTTTTTTTTTTGGTAACACTAAACTTAGAATTATAAGGCATAAGTTTGTGTGAACTTGGGCAGGTGAACTTCTCTGATCTTTAGTTTCCTGTAAGTTCAGACCAGATAACCTTTAAATTACTTTTAAAGTCCCTTCCATCTCTATATCTATGATTTGGACTGGGTATGAACAATATGAACAAAAAATGGAGGTATTAGAAGCCAAAGCCTAGATACCTAACATTGGAGCCAGTCTATATTAAACTGAGGTTTGGTTCTTGGTTCGTGACTTACATGAAATACCTCATTCTTTTCTGATTATCCTGTATAATTAGGGTCAGATACAAGGCCTATGAGTGGCCCAGGATAAAATTACAACTTTCTAGAAGAAATAGAAGTGATTTCCCCTCCCCTTCCTTTTCCCTGGCAGTACTCTTAATTTTGGGTCAATGTATAGATTTTCAAAGAATCTGCAAAATTATGAGAAAAATTATATCCCTATTTCAATAACCTCTAAATTCAATGTAATATTTCCTTGAATTATTAAAAAAATATTCAGAAAAGAAGTCTATAGACAACCAGATTATCAAAGGTGTCAATTAACATAAAACAGGTTAAATATTTCAGTATTAGACTGAAGTAGGAGAGTGTGTGTGTGTGTGTGTGTGTGTGTGTGTGTGTGTGTGTATCCTTTAGATACATTTTCTTTTACTTATTGAGTTCCTATAATATGTAAGGCATAGTGTTTACCTGAGGGTGGGTGGGAAAACTAGGGGAGAAGGGAGAATAATACATTTTCTATAACCTCAAGGAGTTTATAATCTGGGGGAAAAATCACACAAAAATGTTAAATACTTTTAACTTGTCCCAGTGTAGTCTAACCTATTACTTCATTGAGTTACTGCAAGGTTTGTTTTGTTTCTTGTAATCGTACATGTTCCCTTTCCCTAACAGAGATTGCAAATTCTCTATGATTTTATAAATGCTTTTTGAAAATTAGTGTGTGTGGGGGGGGAGGGGTTGGATCTCACCATGATTGTCCTGGTGATATACCTTTTCAAAGAGTGCTTGGCTGGTTCTCAAACAGCTGAGAAAGAGTCTATCACAAGGATCCAAACTTGAAACCTTTCCAACTTAGTAGAACCTCTTTGTTATTATCAAGGGAAAATAAAAATATTCCTTCAGGCTGAAAAGTTTAAGGGAAATCTTTCTCAAGATCACTTTTCTGGCTAAAGGAAGTACACCCTTTTTCAAGTGTGAGAATTGAGCTCATTTTCATGTTACCAAATCCACATGAACTGAAATAAGTCACAGAAATCTAGCATCCTATGCTACTCTGTTGCTCCCTGTCAATACCCTTTATACATATTCAATGCCTTCCCATGTTTTCATTTCCCCACACACAAAAAATTGTCACTTCATGTTCCATATACTTCCCCAGACACATCTCAGAGAGAACTAAGTGATCCACAGATTGTACACATGTGTTAAGTTCCTGGTTGAGAGACAAACATTATGAGAAGGTTATTGGCAAGGCAATAGGTGAATGAAAAATAGTTTACTTGCTCAGAGTTCATCATGAGTTTTGTGACTTGAAAGGATATGCAAAAATAACATTTAAAATGATAATTTTAGCATAAACAGTGAAATATTTTGGTCATGTATGAATATTTCTTCAGAAATGCTGTGGGTTAAAACAGTTTTTTTGGAAATGGATTAATTAATCAAAACAGGTAATTATGTTGGCTACACTAGAGAAATATAATGAAACCACCAATCTTATTTTATCAATGTTAAATTGAATTAATTCCTTGAACTAGCAACTTTGCAAAGTAGTCCTATAATATTCCCATAACCAGGTTTGAAGAATGAAAACCAACAATTTTTATTATTAATTCTACTTCACTCAATGGAGCTCAGTTGTGTTTTTACTTTACTATTTCTGATGACTTCATTTAAGTTTTGTTTTTGTTGTTCCATTGTTTCTCTCATGTCCGACTCATTGTGACCCCATTTGGGATTTTCTTGGCAAAAATACTGGAGTACCTTCCTTACTAAGACTTACAATACTTGGTGGCCTTTGGCGGAAAAAAACAATGAATTCACTTCTCTGACACTTTATCCTGAATTTTGCACTAAGCAAAATGACATTTATTTACTTAGATTAATGGCAGATACATAAAATATTCTTATTTAAGCAGAGGGAAGAGTTCATTTGGAGCAACTCTGAGAGCTTTTAATGTAGGGAAATCAGAATTCCACTCTCCACTAACCAAACCTGAATCTGGACCTAATATCCAGACAATATGAATCAAAATACATTTCTCTAAAGTTGTTTTTCAAGCTGATTTATTAAATTAGGAGCAAAATATTTTAATGAAATAGGAATCAATATCATTTTGTTTTTATATGATAAATCTGAAAAAATACAACAGAGTGGATTTGCATAATAATGAAAGAAGTAATAAATGAATAGGAATGTAAATTTTTTGCTCATTATAAAAGAAAGTACTGTTGATTATTTGAATACTAAATTCAGTGAGGGGAAACTATGGGAAAATGAATGTTATGATGATACAAAGGAAATATTTGGGATGATAAAGTTACTTCCTTTCTATCAAAGACTTCTATTTAACCATTCTTTTTCCATATGTGAATACTGTTCTTTCCACATTGTTTTATTAATTCATTCACTAAATGTTTATTAAGTACTGTGTACATAAGTACTTGTAAAGTTCATAGTACCTGTAAAGTGCTTTGCTTGGTAGTAAGGAGATGTACAGAAATGTATTACTTGCCTTACAGATTTCCAATCTACTAATTAAGAGTGAAAACATACAAATAACTCTTAACTAAACATAAAATAAGATAAATGCATGAAAGAGAGAAAAACTGATCAATTTCTGTTGTGCAGAACAGTACAGCTTTATGACACAGATAGCATTTGAACTGGACCTTGGACTACAGGTAAAATTTCAAGATAAACTGAAAGGTAGGTTACTGTCAGATTGGAGTACAGTATTTGTGATAGTGTTTTTCCTTAGTGCATGATGTTGGTAATATACTGAAGTCTACTCTGTCTCTCTGCTGCCTTTTCAGCCAACCATACATTTGAATCTTCATTGTTTCTGATCTTTCAAGATTCACAAATACAAAGCAATACCAGAAAAATGTTGTTAGTAAAAATATAGGCATATGTGCAAAGAAATAGTTTAAGATTGTTGTAAATGCTATTCTAACCCTTCCCCCAAGCAGAGCCTTCTTCCTACCTCGTATTCAATTCTAAACTCAATGAATCATCCATCTATAATGTTGGTCCAAAATATATGTAATAATAGATTAATTCAATGGACCATTAATCCATTTCCAAGTAATGGTGCAACAAGAAATCTTTGTCCCAGTGGCGGCTAGGTGGTGCAGTGAGTAGAGTACTGGCCCTGGAGTCTGAAGGACCTGAGTTCAGATCCGGCCTCAGACACTTAACACACACACACACACACACACACACACACACACACACACACACACAAACCCTAGCTGTGTGACCTTGGGCAAGTTACTTAACCCCAATTGCCCTCCAAAAAAAGTGCAAAAAAAAAAAATCTTTGTCCCTCTCTTTGATGCTGCTGCTGTTGCTGTTATTGTTTTGTTTGTTAGTTTCTCCCTGCATGGATTGATAGGTCAATTTCTTTAGAAGATAGTTGGAATTCAGGGAGGAGGTCCTAGAGTATTCTGGGACTTGATAGGATTGATATAAAATCACCTAAAGAAAGAGGTAATTTTAAGATATTATTACCTGTGTACAATAACTTCTATCTGAACACTGTACATGACACCACATCTTCCTGGACAAAGGCAAAAAGCTTTGGAGAACATAAAAGGCAGATTTCACACTTGCTTGAAACTGATACTAATTTAACAAAAGTTGGTTCTATGGTTTTGTCTACTATGGCATTTCAAGTGATTTTAGAGACTTTAATTCATTGTACATATAAACAGTACCCTAACTGGCCTCTATAGTTAGTACCAGAAAATGACACTACATGAAGACTCACTTTGCAAAATAAAACACAAATTATAGGGACGAGGGACCACAATGGCAGAGTGATCCCTGGATGCTCCAGTATTCCCCCCTGACCCTGACAATATAGTAATTATTACACCAGGGAAAAATATTAAACAGTAAAGGCTTGGGAACCCTAGAGGAAGGGTATGGCAAGGGCCCTGCCTCAAAATGGGTAAAAAGCAGTTTTCGAAGACAAAGACACTGGAGTCGTACTATCATCAGAGGGGGGAACCAAATTCAGAGGGAGACAGTGTAAACTCCACACCATAGCAAAAACCTAAACAGGGAACTGGTTTCAAGCACAGAAAGCATACTTTGATGAGCTCAAAAAGAACTTTGAAAACCAAATGAGAGTGATAGAAGATAAAATGAATAACTCTTAAGATCAAAATTGCAAAATTAGTAAAAATATTACAATGAATAAAACAAATCTTTGAAAAGAAAAATGTGTAATATGGAAAAGGAACTCCAAAAACTAACTGAGGAAAATAATTTGCTAAAAACTAGAATCAACCAAATTGAAGCAAATGACTCTATGAGGAACCAAGAATTAGTCAAACAAAACCTCAGAAATGAAAAATTAGAAAAAAAGAGGTAAAATATCTCAATGGAAAAATAACTTACATGGAGAAAAGATCCAGGAGAGACAATTTGAGTATCATATGCCTGCTAGAAAATCATGATGAAAAAAATGAGCCTGGCAACATCCTCCAAGAGCTCATCAAGGAAACCTGCCCTGAGATACCAGAAACAGAGGGTAAAATAGAAATTGAGAGAAAACACCAGTCACCTCGGGAAAGAGATCCCAAACTGGAAAGTCCTCAAAATGTTGTGGCCAAAGTCCAGAACTACCTGGTAAAGGAGAAAATACTTCGAGCACCCAGAAGGAAACAATTCAAATATTGAGGAACCACATCAAGCACCACACAAGATTTGGCAGCCACTACACTGAAAGATCAGAGGAACTTGATTACAATTTTGTGCAAGGCAAAAGAACTCAGGTTATAACAAAGGATACCCAGCGAAACTGAACATAGTCTTCCAGGCAAGGAGATGGCCATTCAATGATATAATGGATTTCCAGACCTTCCTGATGGGAAATTCAACCTCCAATTATGATATGCAAGAGAGACATAGAAAGGTAAAGAAGGAAAACACACATGTACACACACAGATACACACACACACACACACACACACACCATGTTATTTAATGAGAGCAAACTGTTTGTAGACAAGTAGAGGGTATGAGTATAAATTATACAAAATGCCAATTAACAAAAACCTTATTAAGGGCTACAAGGGGACTGCTATGGAAGAAGAGGAAAGAATGAAGGGAAAAGTGTAAACTATACCAAACAAAGAGGCATAAAAACAATGTAGCAGAGGGAAAGAAGGGGAGGAGATTAGTATTATCTGTGGTTTTCCCTCATTGGTTTGGGTTGAAAAGGGGGGAATAATACAACCAGTTAAGCATAGGACTCTATTGAGAAGAGACACAAAATTTATCATTTTGGAGGGAAAGAAGAGAGGGAGAGGAGTTGTGCATGAGATTTGTTTCTCTCTCTCTTGGTTTGAAGAAGAAATAGCACACTACATTAAGTATAAAAATATCCTAAAGGCAGTAGGAGGGGGAAGGGCTGCAAAAGTGGGAGAGGGTTAGAAGGGAGGGAAGAAGAAAGGGGGGCGCGGGAGAAAAGGGAGTGGGGCTGATGAGAGAGGTGGTGGTCAAAAGGAAAACTCTTAAGGATATGAAGGGAATAGGCAAGAAAATTATTAGCATAAACAGGGGAGGGAATAGGATAGAGGGAAAGAAACAGATAGTAATCATAACTGTGAATGTGAATGGAATGAACTCTCCCATAAAACAGAGGCAATTAGAAGAATGTATTAAAAACCATAATCCTACACTATGCTGTTTACTAGAAAAACATCTGAAACAGAGGGATACACACAAGGTAAAGGTAAAATATGGGAGTAGAATTTATTATGCCTCAGCTAAAGTAAAAAAAACAAAACAAAACAGGGGTAGCAATCTTTATCTCAGATAAAGCAAAAGCAAAAATTGATCTAATTAAAAGAGATAAGGAATGAAACTATATCCTACTAAAAGGCACCATTGAGAATGAAGCAATATCACCACTTAATATATATGCACCAAGTGGTATAGCATCCAAATTCCTAGAGGAGAAGTTAAAGGAATTAGAGGAAGAAATAGATAGCAAAACTATACTAGTGGGGGACCTTAATCTACCCCTCTCTGAACCTGATAAATCCAACCTCAAAATAAACGAGAAAGAACTTAAGGAGGTGAATAGAATTTTAGAGAGTACATACGATAGACCTCTGGAGAAAACTGAATGGGGATAAAAAGGAATTTACTTTCTTCTCAACGATGCATGGTACATACTCAAAAATAAACCATGTACTAGGACATATAACCTCACAATTCAATGCAGGAAGGCAGAAATATTAAATGCATCATTCTCAGATTATGATGCAATAAAAATCTTATGCAAAAAAGGACCATGGAAAGACAGACTAAAATCTAATTGGAAACCAAACAATTTAATCCTAAAGAATGAGTGGGTCAGGGCAGCTAGGTGGCGCAGTGAGTAGAGCACCAGCCCTGGAGTCAGAAGGACCTGAGTTTGGATCTGGCCTCAGACACTTAAACCACACAAACAAAAACCTAGCCATGTGACCTTGGGCAAGTTACTTAACACCAACTGCACTCAAAAAAAAAAAAAAAGAATGAGTGGGTCAAACAAGAAATTGTAGAAACAATCAATAACTTAATTCAAGAGAATGATAATAATGAGACAATATACCAAAATTTGTGGGACACTGCAAAGGTGATTCTTAGGGGAATTTTTATATGCCTGAGTGTACACATGAATAAATTAGAGAAAAGGGAGGCCAATGAATTGGGCATTCAATTGAAAAAAATTAGAAAAAGAACAAATTGAAAACCCTCAATTGAATACTAAATTAGAATTAAAGAAAACCAAAGGAGAGATTAATAAAGTTGAAATTAAGAAAAATATTGAATTAATAAATAAAACTAATAGCTGGATTTATGGAAAAAACAACAATAAAATTGATAGACTCTTTATCAATATGATAAAAAAGAAATAAGAAAACCAAATTATGAGTATCAAAAATGAAAAAGGTGGATCTACCTCCTATGAAGAAGAAATTAAAACAATAATTAGGAATAATTTTGCCAAATTATATGTACATAAATTTGACAATCTTAGTGAAATGGATGAATATCTACAAAAATATAAGTTGCCAAATAAACAGAAGAGGAAGTAAATTACCTAAATAACCCCATCTCAGAAAAATGAAATCTAACAAGCCATCAGAAAGCTCCCTAAAAAAAAAAAAATCTCCAGGGCCAGATGGATTTACTAGCAAATTCTTTCAAGTATTTAAAGAACAATTGATTCGAATACTCAACAAACTATTAGGGAAAATTAGTGAATAAGGAGCCCTACTGAATTCTTTTTATGACACAAACATTGTACTGATGCCTAAATCAGGAAGAGATAAAATGGAAAAAGAAAATTATAGACCGATTTCCTTCATGCATATAGATGCAAAAATTTTAAATGAAACATTAGCAAAAAGACTACAGCAACTTATCACAAGAATAATACACTTTGATCAAGTAGGATTTATTCCAGAAAGGAGAAGGATGTCTACATTCAGGGAAAGAACCAGAAAGACCAGAGTTGGAATCCAGATTGAAGCAAATTACCTGCTCTCTTTCTCTTTCTTATTTGGTTTCATTTCCTCTTTCCCATTCTTCATTCCACCCATTACATCCCTTCTTTTCAACCTGACCAATGTCTAATGTGATAGTATCTGCAGCTCCTATACCTGATTGTATGCTGCCATGGCTGGGGTGGCGGGGGGGAGGAGGGAGACAGAAGGGAAGGGAGGAGGAGAAAATTTGAAACTCAAGGAACTTTGAAACTGAATTCTGTAAACTCAAAGTAAACCAACAAATTAATAAAAATAATTTAAAAATAAAAATTAAATAAAAAGAGCAAATAGGAGGTTACAGTCAAGATGGCAGTGTAGAAACAGGACTTCCACAGGACTCTGGCTTCCACCTCCCTCAATTCATGTAAAAGGTGACACTGAAGAAACTTTGGAGCTACAGAACCCACAAAATGACACAGAGAAGCTAAACTCCCACTGAGGACAGCCCAGCAGACTAGCAGCAAGCAGTCAGCGAAGCACTCTGGGAACCCACCCTGACCTCACAGGACCTGGAAGTTTTAGTCAGGGTGGGCCTGACCAACTACTGGCTGGAGGGACTTCACATCACCAGCAGCAGGGGTAGTTTCCAGAATTATCAACAGATAGATGCTGAGGATAAATTGAGAGATCAGTGCAATGTGGTCTTTGGGATCCAGTAGTTAGGAGGGTGGTTGGCTTTTACCCCCAGCGCGAGAAGTGGCTGAGGTGCTGCAGCCTTGCAGTTACAGTCACTTGGCTGTTTCAGCTCCTGTCCTGCAGACTTTAGGGGGACCCACCAACCAGTCTGAGGGGTAATCACTCTTGCTTTATTCTGCTTGGATCTGGATTATGGTCTAGGGTAGAGGTCATGGGGTGTGCAGCTAGCTTGCCAGAGTGTGTGGAGGCTTCAGAGAGGGCACCCAACTAATACCTTCAGCAGCTGAGAAAACCTCAGCATTTTGGACAATGCTTCCCTGCCTGGTGGCAGAATACTAATGTGAAAAAAAGCCCAAAAGTCAAGTAATTGAGTGGCAACATGAGCAGGCAAAGAAAGCAAAATAAACAGAGCAACCCAACTTTACACTCTTATTTTGGCGACAAAAAAGATCAAAGCATGAAACAGGAGGAAGACAGTGAAGTCAGAACTCCTGCACCAAAAGCTTCGAAGAAAAATTCAAGCTGGGTACAGGCCATAGAGAAAGTTAAGAAGGATTTTGTGAAGCAAATAATAGGTGGTTGGAGCAGGAGCTCCAGCAATTTCCTGCTTTTATTCTGCCATCTTGATACCACCTCAGTACTGAGATTTTTAAAGAACTTGTATATGGTTAAATGCCCAAGATATGTCAGAGTTTCTGGAATTTGAGGTCTCCTGTATTTTCACTATACCATGTTGTCACTTGTGATTTAATTACATTTAAGACAGAGAACTAGGTAGATCACATGTTCAGTTTTTCAGTCATGTCCTACTATTCATGACTCCATTTGGGGTTTTCATGGAAGAGATACAGTCCTAGTTCCTCATTTCCTTCTCCAGCTCAATTTCAATATGAGGAAACAGAGGCAAGTTTCTTCATTTTTACTGTGATATAATTGCATTCAGTGACATACAAGTCCTTTTTAGCTTTGAAGAGGCATGATCAAACTCTGAAAATCAGGTTAAATTGGAATGGAATAAAAATGGTTAAATTTTCTTATCGCTCTTTCCTCCTTTAATTCTAAGATTTTCAAATTACATTTCTCAGAAAAGTTCTGTCTGTTTTTCTCACTAAGACTGAATTTTCCTCAATCAATTGATCAGTCAAAATTTTTCAGTCCTTTGAAATAATCCACAATAATTGTATGTTATCTAAAACTGACTTAAATTATGTTCTCGCTCTTCAGTCTTCCCTCCAATCATAATTAAGAGAGCACTAAGTGTTCTTCCCTATCTTCTCTTTCTGCTCATTTTTCTTAGTGTTGGTCTTTCTATATTCATTCTCTCTGTTACCCCACTCCAGAATAATTTATTGGAAAGAACACTGGATTTAGAGTCAGAATAGACTCAGGTTCAAATGCAAACTTAATACCTGTGTGTGCTTAGGAAAACTAGTGGCCTCAATTTTCTCATTTACAAAACAAAGAGATTGAACTGGATTATAGAAGAGATGTTTACAACTTTTAATATCTGAAAACTGTAGCCTCTTATCTCTCCACTACTTTCTACTTCCGCATTTTCCCTACTGTCAAAGGGACACAGTATTTTGCATACATCTTCACTCATATATCAGCTTTCCAAGAGGTACAATTTTCAAGAATTCCAAGAACAAGTATTCATAATGTAACTCCATATATCCTTCCAGCATAGAATTATGAGGTGACAAAGTGACCAATGTCACTCTGAGCTAGTAACCTATCATTAAAACTGACCTAATGCAAATCTAGATGGAAATAACTAATTTGAGGGGGCCATATAGGCAGTGGGTTTGCATTGTATAATTGTCAAAATTCCTCTCTGCCCAGGAATATAGTTCTTAGTATAAAGAAAGACGTTCCTCTCTCCTCTCATCTTCATGACAATTTCAGAAAACACTTCTCATTGACATTTCCGAATATTGTTCAATCACTGATCCTTAATCTCCTCACTCTTTATTTGTTAAGATTTTTAACAAAATAATCATCAGACATATTTCCAAGGGAGAAGGGTCCTGTGGCCCTAGTAGCAGTCCCATTGTGCTCCCATTTAGCATTTCAGTTCATAGCCTGGTTTCCTAGAGTCAATATCTGCTGATTTGACACCCCTATTTCTAGGTTCATTTTTATGTCAAGTGTATACAGCTTAGCCATCTCATCTAGAAATTTTATCCTGTCACCTATATTTAAGATAAAGTAGTTATAAAAATAATAATGTAATATCCCTAAAACAAAAAGTGAAATTAACATGATAATTTGTAAAAGAGCAAGGGCATATTTTTGGATGTGAGCTAGCTGTTTCCAACTCAAAATATGATTTGTCCTCTCCAATTCCCTGTCACCCTCATTATATCTACCGTAAGTATTCATCCAACGCTTTCTTTAATCTGCCTCTTGCTACTGAAATAGCTAAATATGAAACTACATTTTTTTTAAATTTTCATTAGCATGGGAAAAATAGCGATTATGTTGTTGCCAGGAATATGGGGGTGGCTGGGAGGAGGGAGAGGGAGGGAAAGTAGGACAAAGGATACTAGCTCCTTTCAGTCTTTTCCACCCAACTCATGATTTGTACTGATCACAACTGGCCTCAATGAGAGTAGGGAAAAGGAATTAAGAGAAATATTCTCACATTCAGTCAAATGATTCAGCATAAATTATATGTATATGTGTATTTGCATACACATATATACATATATTTACATATGAATACATCTGTGTGTGTGTGTGTGTGTGTGTGTGTGTGTGTGTGTGTGTGTGTGTGTGTGTGTAAAAAGAGAAGCATGGAAAAGAAAAACCTAAATTTCTAAGGACATTATGCATTAAGAAAGAATGAGTATGAGGAATACAGAGAAGCATAGCTAGATATACATGAAAAGATGTAAACAAATGTGTGCAGAATGAGGAAACTTGTTTTTACCATGGCCACAATATAAATGCAAAAAACAAGAGCAAAAACAAAACGAGAGAAAGTAATATTAAAAAAATTTATAATGATCCAGCTTGGCTTCAAAATAGACATATAAAAGCACACTTCCTCAAACTTCTTTGCAAAAATGGATAACCAAGGATTTAGAACACCCCATGTAATATAAAACTTCCTAGATATATTGGTTGAATTTGCTGAAATTTACCCTTTAAAAATTCTTTATTCTAAGAGAAGATTCTCTGGTAGAGGAATTTGGGAGAACATAGTTGAATATACAATGTAAAATACAAGTGACATAAGAACAAAGCCTATTTATAAAATTATTTGAAAATGCCTAAGGGCATTTATAGATCCCCTAAAACTATATGCTAGGGAACTAGAAGACACTGCCTTTATAAGAAGTCCCATATGAATATCTTCCCATACTATAAGAGGATATTCTTCCATACATTGAATTGGCTTCTAGGAGAACATGTTCAAAACTTAACCCATGTTCTAAATATCAGTTCCTATCGTTTATATCTGAAAGTGCCATTAGTGATAGTTACCTTCTTCTACTAGTCTGGTGCCCTAAATTTAAGGGCATTCATTATGTTCCGGTTCAAGTATTGACACTGTTCTGATCCTGACAACATCCTGGATGCTGAATTTCAGATTCCTGTGATTTGTTCTCCTGACCTTTGACAATACTTTCACATAATATGAGGAAAAATGAATGAAAAAGCCAAGGTGACCCTATTTTGCAAGAACCATATGCTTTAGATGGGGAAGACCCTAAATATTTCCCCTAACTACATGGTTCTTCATTGTCTCTTTTTAGGTGTTTCATATTGAATCCCCCCATATTTGAATGAAATAGTCACCTTCTTCACATTTTGAATCCCATTTTTATATCATTTAGCGAAACCATAAATTTATATCAGTGTTTAATAGAGAAAGAGCTCTGTTGTATGTCTGTATGGTTGGAGTCCTCTATCACTAAAGTGTCATGTTTCTATAACAAGATTATGATCTATTTCCTGTTCCTTCTGTATATCAGTCTTCTGTCCAGTTAGTTTGTAAAATGACCCTAAAACGCCTTCTCTTCTGTTTCTGATTTTATTAGTCATCATTCAAATGTTCTTTATAGTTTTGAAGGATGATTCTTGCCTCAGGTTCCTGGATGGTTTTTATTGTTGTTGCTGCTGTTCTTGCTATTACTACTACTACAACCAGAAAACAATAATAGCAAATAAAAATAACAAATATAACAATTGGTTGTCATAGAACTTCAAAGCTTAGAAAATACTTAATATTTATAAAGAATATTATCTTATTCGAGCCTCACAAGAAAACTCTAATTTACTTTCAACTGGGATTTTCATTTTTATTTTATAAATAAGTGGATGGTCAGAGAGCTCAAATTAATGGGTTATAATCATACAATTTCTATCAGAGGCTACATTTGAAATCATCTGTTTCTAAGTTAATTCTAGGGACAATATCTACTATTATGCCATGCTGTCTCTAAAATATATTTGTGAGAGGCAGAGTCAAGATGGAGGAGAGAAGCCAGGAAGGTTTCTGAGCTCTTCCCAGTTTCCCTTGGAAACAATGTTAAATCAAGCCTCTGAATGGATTCTGGAGTGACAGAATACACAGAAAGATGGAGTGAAATGATTTTCTAGTTTAAAATAACTTAGAACGACTTCAGGAAAGGTTTGTCTCACTTTGGTAAAAGGGGAGCAGAACCCAGTACAGACAGTGTCCAGGCAAGTCCGGGGAGACTCTTAGCCACAGCAAAGATCAGCAGCTGAGACCCTTCAGTCCTGAATCATCAAGCAAGTGGCACAGAATGCCAATTGCGAGACCTCAAACATTAGCACAGAAAGCAAAATGCCAGTCTTAGACCCCACCACAAGAGGTGCAACTAGGCTAGGCCACCCCAGTACAGTGGGCAAGCCACCAGCCAAAGAGGTCTGGGTGCAAAAAGTCAGTGATCATGCCCCTGACCCCTAGCACAAGAAATTTGGACAGTGCCACCTATGGCCCACATGAAGAACACAACTTTTAAAAAAAGACCCCTGACCATAGAAAACTACTAAGGTGACAGGAAGATCAAAACACAAACTCAGAAAAGGACAATAATGTCAAAATACCTATACGTGAAGAATCAAAGGGGATTATGAATTGGTCTCAAATCCAAAAAACTTCTTGGAAGAGCTCAAGAAAGAATTTTGAAAATCAAGTAAGAGAGTTAAAAGAAAAATTGGAGAAAGAAATGAGGAGAATATGCAGGAGAATTATGAGAAAAAGAGGCACAAATGCTAACTGAAATAAATAATTCCTTAATAATTAGAATTGGATAACTGAAAGTTGATGACTATATGAGATGTAAGAATCAATCAAACAAAATCAAAAGAATGAAAAAGCAGTAGAAAAGGTGAACTACCACATTGGGAAAAACAACTGATCTGTAAAATAGATTCAGGAGACATAATATAAAAATTACTGGAATACCTGAAAGCCATGAGCAGAAAAAAAGAGAGAGAGGATAGACTTTATCTTTCAAGAAATCATCAAGGAAAATTGCCCTGAGATCTGAGAACCAGAGGGCAAAATCATCATTAAAAGAATCCACTGATCATATCCTGAAAGAGATACTAAAATAGAAACTCTAAAGAATATTGTAGCCAAATTGTAGAATTATCAGGTCAAGGAGAAAATACAGCAAGCAGCCAGACTAAAACAATTAAAATATAAAGGAGTCATAGGATTACACAGTATTTAGTAGTTCCCACAATAAAGCATCAGAGAGCTTGGGATACATTATTCCATAAAACAAAGGAATTTGGATTACAGTCAAGAATTAATATTAAGCAAAATTGAGTATAATCTTTCAGGGAAAAAAGATGGAATTTCAATGAAATAGAAGATTCAAAGTTTTCTAATAAAAATATCAGGCCAAAAGAGAAAATTTGATCCTCAAATACAAGACTCAAGAAAAGCATAAAATAATAAACAAGACAGAAATAAAAATCTTATTCAATAAGATTAAATTGTTTATACTCGTAGATGGAAAGATGATATTTGTAATTCTTTTTTTTTACACTTTGATCAGGTAGGATTTATTCCAGGAATGCAAGGATGGTTCAATATTAGGAAAAACATCAATATTATTGATCATATCAACAATAAAACTAGCAGAAAAAAACATGAATATTTCAACATATGCAGAAAAGGCTTTTGACAAAGTGCAACATCCATTTCCATTAAAAGCACGAGAAAATACAGGAATACATGGAGCCTTCCTTAAAATAATAAGTAGTATCAATTTAAAGCCATCAGCAAGTATTATATGTAATGGGAATAAGCTAGGAGCATTTCCAATAAGATCAGGGGTGAAACAAGGGTGTCCACTATCACCTTT
The DNA here is from genome assembly GCA_011680675.1 of Gymnobelideus leadbeateri. Classification (NCBI taxonomy): domain Eukaryota; kingdom Metazoa; phylum Chordata; class Mammalia; order Diprotodontia; family Petauridae; genus Gymnobelideus; species Gymnobelideus leadbeateri. The sequence goes on along the minus strand of WOXC01012396.1, from coordinate 233,453 downwards.
CTCATTCTTTTTTATTTTTTTAACAAATGCTTTATTAACTTCTGGTTTACATCATTCATTTCTGCCAGATTTTGAGTTACAATTTTTTCCCATTTTTACCCTACCCACCACCCCAGAATAGCAGTCCCACAAGATATCCCCTAATCCAATCTGTTCTCTCCCATATCTTCTCCCAAACTCCCTTTGTCTTTATCATTAGGGCAAGGTGAATCTCTGTGCCCCCATACCTGCACATCTTATATCCCAATTACATGCAAATTAGTATTAATAATAGTATTTATATATATTTGAAACAATTAATTTTAAAACTACGAATTCCAGAGCCATTCCCTGTCTCCCTTGTCACCCACTCCCTCTGGGAAGATAAGCAATTCAGTATGTGTTCTACATGTATATCTATGCAAAACATTACCATAGTAGATATATAGTGAAAGACTGCTTGTATTTCCCTCCCACCCATCCCACCATCCACCTGGTCCATTCCCTACTGTGATCCTGTCCCTCTTCAAAAGTGGGTACCTCCAACCTCCACTCCCCCATAATGCCCTCCCCTCTATCATCCCCTCTCTCATCCCCCTACCCCCTACTCTCTTGCAGGGTGACATATCCCATTTATTATGGATGTCATTATCTCCCTGAGTCAAATTCAATGAGAATATGGTTTTGCCTTTTTGCCTTCCTGTTTTTTCTCTACCCTGAAACCACTTCCTCTTGCCTCTTCTATATGATATTGTTTATCCCACCCAGTCTCTACCCATCTCCTCTTGCTACATTCCTCTCTCAACTCTTAAGTATCATACCTTCCCAACAAATTCAACATGTGCCCTCTATCCATGTATACATGTAAACATATATACACACATTCACATGTGTATTCATATGCCCATATACCCTTCTTCAATTATTTTCATATTGAGGTCTGTTTCATCAGTCACTGTTATTGTTTTTCAATGTAGGAATGTAAATAGTTCAACTTTGCTAAGTTCTTTTTGATGTCGTTTCCCTTATTACCTTCTCAAGCATCTCTTTCTTCTTGTGTCTCAATGTGAAATTTTCTATTCAACTTTGTTTTTTTCCTCAAGAACGCTTGAAAGTCCTCTATTCCACTGAATGACCATATTTTCCCCTGAAACAAAATACTCAGATTTGCTGGGTATGTGATTTTTGGTTTTAATCCCAGGTCCTTTGTCCAGCAGGATATAATATTCCATGCCCTTCAATCCCTCAGTGTAGAAGCTGCGAGGTCCTGTGCTATTCTGATTGTGTTACTATAATATTGAAATTGTTCCTTCCTGGCTGCTTGTAGTATTTTCTCCTTCATCTGCGAATATTGGAACCTGGCTATAATATTCCTAGGTGTTTTCTTTTTGGGATCTTTTTCATGAGGTGATCTCTGGATTCTTTCTTATTTTTTTTTTTATTTTATTTTATTTTATTCTTTCAACCTCTATTTTGCCCTCTGGATCTAAAACATCAGGGAAATTTTCCTTGAGATTTCTTGAAGGATGATTTCTAGATTCTTTTTTTGATCATGGCTTTTAGGTAGTCCAATAATTTTTAAATTATCTCTCCTGGATCTATTTTCCAGGTCAGTGAGATATGAGATACTTCACATTGCCTTCTATTCTTTCATTTGTTTGGATCTGTTTAATAGCATCTTGATTTCTCATAAAGTCAATAGCTTCCTTTTGCTCCAGTCTAACTGTGAAGGAATGAATCTCCTCAGCAAGCTTTTGAGATTCTTTTCCCATCTGGCAGATATTGGGTTTTTAAGGCATTCTTCTCCTCATTGCCTTTTTGAGCCTCCTTTGCCACTTGAGTTAGTCTATTTTTGGAGGTGTCATTTTCCTCAGTCATGCTGTTTACTCTTATGTCTTACTTTTCCTATATCCTTCTCATTTCTCTTCCCAGTTTTTCCTCCACTTCTGTCATTTGGTTTTTAAAATCCTTCTTAAGGTCCTCTATGGCCTGCAACCCACTCATATTCCATTTGGGGCTTTCATTGCAGGGTTTCTGACCTCACAGTCCTCCTCCAGTTCCATGCTTTGATCCTCTTTGCCCCCAAAATAGGAGTATAATGTTGCGTTTTTCTATTTATTTTGTTTTTTTTTTTTTTTTGCCTAGGCATGTTGCCACTCACTTACTTGGCTTTTGGGCTTGTTGCCACAGTAGGATTCTGCCACCAGACAGGGGAACTTCTGTCCCAAACATTAGGGTCCTCTCATCTTCTGGAGGCATTAGTTGGGTGGTCTCTGTGAAGCCTCCACATGCTCTGGCAAGCTGTATATCCACCCCAATACCTTCAACCCAGACTGCAATCCAGATCCAGTGATGTTAAAACAAGAGTGATTAAATGCCAGCTGGATTGATGTATCCCCCTACAGTTCTCAGGCCAGGGGATGAAGCTGCAACTGAACCTGGAAAATGGCATCTGTGCCCCATCCCCTCAGCTGCTCCTCACCCCAGTGGAAGAAGCTGATGTGTTCCCAAATACTGGTCCGAAAGTCCATAAAGCACTAACCTCTCACTTTGTCATAGGCACATCTATGTTACTAATTCTCGAATCACCATAGCTGCTGGTATTCTGGGGTCCTTCCAGCCAGCTGCTGGCCCTGCCACCCTGGGGCTAAAACTGCGACTCATGCAAGCCTTGGTTCAGCTCCCAGAGTGCTTTGCTGTCGGCTCCCAGAGCTCTGCAATGGCCACTCCCTGCAGGGCTGCTGGGCTGTCCTCAGTGGGAGGTTAGGTTCTCTGTGTTGTTCTGTGGCTGCTGGAGCTCCAGAAGTTGTTCAGAGTCCCCTCTTACATGATTTTGAAGTGGTGTGGGCGAGAGCACCTTGGAAGTGCTGTTTCTACTCCACCATCTTGCCCCGACCCCCGATATTTGTAATTCTTGAGAATTATATCCCTATTATTATTATATAATAGAACTATATTCTCTATTAGGGAAATTATAAGTACTATATGTATACAGAGGGTGTGAAGATAAATTGACTTTCATTTCATGATAAAAAATAAGGGGTGAAAAATTATAGTACTGGGAGAAGAGGAAAGGTGAAAGCAGAATGAGATTAATTGTACCTTATAAAGAGGCTCAAAAAACTTATCATATTAGTGGGAAAGAAGGGAGGGTGTGAATATTGTTTGAACATTACTCCAACCAGATTTGACTGGAAAGTGGAATGGCATAAACACAACTCAGAATAGAAATTAAACTCTATTGGAAAATATGAGGGGAAAGGGGAAAGAAAATGGAGGTGGCAGATAAAAGAGAGAGTGGATTGAGGGAGGTGTTAGTCCAAAGCAAAACACTGGCCAGGACGGAGAGTGTGAAAGGAGGAAAAAAGTTATAAATAGGAAGGAGGGAGAATAGGATGGGGGGAAATACACAGTTAGTAATCGTAATTGTGAATTTTAATGAGATGATCTCTTCCATCAAATGGAAGCAAATAGCAAAGTGGATTAAAAAAACAGAATTCTACAATATATTGTTTAAAAAATACCATATTGGATGGCAGAGTAGAAACAGCTCATCCAAACCACTCTGCCCCCAGATTCCCCCCAAATTATGTAAAAAGGGGACTCTGAACAACTTCTGGAGCCGCAGCACCCACAGAACGACACAGAGAAGCTAACCTCCCACTGAGGACAGTCCAGCAGCCCTGCAGGAAGGACCAGCGCAGCACTCTGGGAGCTGGCAGGGCACAGTTTGCAGAGCATGGGAAGCCGAGCTGCAGAGGAACTTAAGAAGGACTTTAAAAATCAAATAAAAGAAGTGGAGGAAAAATTGGAAAGAGAAATGAGAAGGATGCAGGAAAAGTATGAAATGAGGGTCAACATCCTGACTGAGGAAAACAACTCCTTAAAAAATAGACTAACTCAAATGGCAAAGGAGGCCCAACAGGGCAATGAGGAGAAGAATGCCTTAAAAAGTTGAATTTGCCAGATGGAAAAAGAATCTCAAAAGTTCACTGAGGAGATTCATTCCTTCAGAGTTAGACTGGAGCAAATGGAAGCTAATGACTTTATGAGAAACCAAGATGCTGTTAAGCAGATCCAAACAAATGAAAGATTAGAAGGCAATGTGAAATATCCCATGGGAAAAACCACTGACCTGGAAAATAGATTCAGGAGAGAATTTAAAAATTATTGGACTACCTGAAAGCCATGACCAAAGAAAGAACCTAGAAATCATCCTTCAAGAAATTCTCAAGGAAAATTGCCCTGATTTTTTAGATCCAGAGGGCAAAATAGAGGTTGAAAGAATCCACCGATCACCTTAACCCACAAAAAAAAAAAAAAAAAAAAACTAGCCATGTGACCTTGGGCAAATTACTTAACCCCAATTGCCCTAAAAGGGGCGGCTAGGTGGCGCAGTGAGTAAGAGTGCCGGCCGCAGAGTTGGGATCACCCGAGATCGAATTTGGCCTCAGAAAATGAGCACCCACACACAAATAATGACTAGCCGTGTAACCTTGAGCAAGTTACTTAACCCCAATTGCTTAAAAAAAAAAAAAAAGAAATTCTACATGAAAATCGCCCTGATGTTTTAGAACCAGAGAGTAAAATAGAGGTTTAAAGAATCCACCTATCACCTCCTGAGAAAGATCCCAAAAAGAAAACTCCTAGGAATATTATAGCCAGGTTCTGGACTTCCCAGATCAAGGAAAAAGTATTACTAGTAGCCAAGATGAAACAATTTGAACACTGTGGAAACACTATCAGGATAACACAGGATCTGGCAGCTTCTACACTGAGGGATTGAAGGGCTTGTAATATGATATACCCGAGATTAGATGAGCCAGAATTAAAACCAAGAACCACCTGCCCAACAAAACTGAGTATCATGTTTCATGGGAAAATATGGTCATTCTATGAAATAGAGGACATTCAAGCATTCTTGAGTGAAAAAAAAGAGTTGAATAGAAAATTTGACATTCAAATACAAGAAGCATGAGAAGGTAAACAGAGAAAAGAAATCAGAATGAATCAATCAAAGTTAAACTATTTACATTCCTACGTGGAAAAATGATAATTGTAACTTATGAAACTTTTCTCAGTATGAGGATAGTTGAAGGGAATATAAATGTGTATGTGTATGTATATACATATATATATATATATACACATACATATGTGTATGTATGTGTATATATGTGCATACATGCATATATATGAGGGTATGTGTACATATGAATACATATGTGAGTGTGTGTATATATGTATTCAGGTATACATAGACAGAGGGCACAATATCAATTAGATAGGGAGGGATAGTATTTAAAAGATGGAATTAAGAGGTGAGAGAGGAATATAATGAGAGAAGATGGGTAGAGATGGAATAGGGCAAATTATCTCATATAAAAGAGGCAAGAAAGAACTGTTGCAATGGAAGAGAAGAACAGGAAGGCAGAGGGGAGTGGGTCAAACTTACTCTTATTTAATTTTGCTTGGGGAAAGAATAACACGCACACTAAATTGGGTGCCTTGCCTGCAGCAAGGTGGGGGTAAATGGATGAGATAGGGGATGATGGAAGGGAGGGAAGATTGGGGGGAGTTTAGTTAGAAGTATACATATTTGAAAAGGAACAGGGTCAAGGTAGAAGGTAGAAATAGTTGGGGGTTAGATGGAATGGAGGGAAATATAGTCAGTCTTTCACAATATATCCACTGTGGAAATGTTTTGCATAACTATACATATAAAACCTATATTGACATGGTTATCTTCCCAGTAAGGGCAGGTGATGAGGAAAGAAGGGAGAAAAGCTGGAATTCAAAGTTTTAAAATCAAATATTTTAATATTATTATTATCATCATCATTATTATTATAAGTTATTTTGCATGCAACTGGGAAATAAGATATATAGGCACTGGGATATGGAGATCCATTTTGCCCTACCATAAAGTTACTGGAGGCATGGGGGAGGATATGAGAGAGAATGGATTGGCAGAGAGGGTATTGAGTGGGATGGCTGTTCTGGGGTGGTGGGTAGGAGAGAGATGAGGAGAAAATTTGTATTTCAGAGTCTTGTGGAAATGAATGTTGTAAACTAAAAATAAACATATTTTTAAATAAATTTTGTTGGATTTTCAGAAAAAAATAATTGTCTCTGCTATGTTCATCATTCGGGATGGAAACAGACCTATGTTGGATAAAAAAAAGAAAAGAGTTGTCCTGGAAAATAATTGAAAAAGATGGATGCTATAGTTGGATAGTTTATTTTTTTATAAATTTATTTATTTATTATTTGTTTTCAGCATTCACTTACATATGTTCTAAATATTTAACACCTTCTACCTGTTTCCCCTCCCCAAGATAGGATCCAATCCAATATAGGCTCTATACATACATTTTTATTAAACATATTTTCACATTAGTTATATTGTATAGAAGAATTAGAGCGAATAGAAGGAACATGAGAAAGAAAAGCAGAACACAACAAAACAAAAAGCAAGTAGTATGCTTTGATCTTCATTCAGACTCCATATTTTTTTCTATGGATGTGGATGACCCTTTTCATCAAGCCTCCTTTGGAGTTCTTTTGGGTCCTTGCATAGCTGAGAAGAGCTAAGTCATCAAAGTCATTCCCCATATGATGTGAGTGTTACTGTGTACAGTGTTCTGGTTTTGCTCACTCCACTCAGCATCAGTTCATATAAGGATAGTTTAAATTTCAAAACCAGTCAAGTTGCTGAAATGGAAGGTTACTTACTATGACCTGGAAGTGTCACTGAGGAGGAAGGAATTTGTTTTACATATAGTGATATATTTCACTGTCTTATTTTCTGTTTTTGTAATTTATGCAATGATAATTCCTGCATTACAGATAGCTCTAATTTTTCATCCTAATAATTTTCTTTTCATGATATTCCTTAGGATTTAACATTTTTCATAACTTATTAACTTACAGATGCTGTGTTATGCAGAATGCTATTTGGCTTTTTACAATATATCTCCATTATTGTTGTGTAACATTTCTAATATGTATTCCCAGTGTTATGAGTACTTTGCTCCAAGAACTGAGATGACAACCTCAATAGAGAACACAGATTTGGGCAGGAAAACAAAGATTCCAGGTCCTCAATACTTTGTTGTGTGGTAAAGAATAGATTGAACTCCCATTTATAGTCAAGTCAAAATATCTAATAATTGAACAATTTGTTTTCTTTGTAATACAATCTGATAGAGTAATATACTGGATCTCAGTGAAGTGTCATTCATGTCAAGGATTCCTAGAAGTCTGTAATAAAGGCAGCTATACAAGAGTGCGTCTTTTTAAGCTGTTGAATGGACAATGGTTTCTGGGTCCGATTAAGGTTTTGTTGTAACTCAAAAGTAATTTGAAATTGGTAACAACTATTAAAGTAAAGTAATACAATGCTTTTGGCTCACCCAAACTATTATAAAATGTGAAAATCATAAATTATCTCAGGGGAGGTGCACAATTCTTATCTTTGCAGTTGTGGAAGATTTTTTTTTAATTCGATGACTTAATTTAATTCATTTTGTCTATACAGTTTCTCTGAAACCTGCCACCTCCTTCCCATTTCTATTGTCATCACCCAGGATAACACCTCCATTACACAAATGGACTATTTCAAGTCTCTCTCTCTCTCTCTCTCTCTCTCTCTCTGTATATTTATCCCTAGTACAGAATATAGTTGTTGGGGTTCATGAGCCCCCTAGAATTTTGGGGTGCACTACAATGATGAGGAGTAGAGTCGTAAGTTGCCGTGTCTCTCCTGAAAAGAATCTTCTCAGAATGGCTCCAAGACAAAAGCATTTACTGGGGGGATCAGGTCACAATTCTTACGGGAGGCCAAAACACTTAGCCAACCTAGGTATCTGATCTAAATATAGTTTGACAGGATAGAAGGAAGGGGGAGTAGGAGAATGGGAGGAGGGGCAAGCCCAGCCCTGGAATTCTTGCAATATCAAGTAGTCCAAAGTTCTCTTTGTCAAACTAATAAGCAAAAGGAACAGGAAAGGGAGAAGAGGAACACTGATTTGGAATGTCACATAGTTGGGGGGTGCATCCATGCAATTCATGGTTGAGCATCGATACATAGTCTATGGCTTGTCACATCCTGCATTTTATGTCATGTTTCACATCCTGAATCCTGCCTGCCCCTTCTGCCTTGAACATTTCTTTCTGCCTTGCTTCTTTATATTGGTTGTGGGCAAGGATAAGATACTCTGCACCAGAGTTGTCAAATTCACCATCCAGCTTAAACCTCTGAGTTTTGCCCAAATCAGACAAAAAATGCAATTGGGAAATGTTTAACAAAATTTAAAAAAAAATACAGTGCAACATAGATAATGCTAATTTGTTTTTTTAAGTCAATATGCAAAAGCAGGTATCTGTTTTTGTTTGAGTTTGACAGCACTGCTCTACAGTATTAGTGTTTGTTGAATGGAAGTATAAATGAATAAGAGAATGAAGTTTCGAGAAGTTTGTTGAATTCCTGTCTGTATGTCACTTTAGGAAAAGACTGAAATTGTTCATGAGGAGGAGTAGGAAGTGTCTGGATTCTAATTAGTCACTAATTTATTCCTATTTTGAGGATTACCATGATTGTATATAAAGCTCATATACAATATATACAATATAAAGCTTATATTAAATATGTCAAGTGTTCTCCTGGCTTCCATGCCATCACATTCTCAGTGGATAATTGATTTCATTAAAGATAGATAGACAATTCAATCAACCTGTCACACCACAGAAATCACAATCGTTCTATTTGAATGGGAAAATAGGATATTATTTTTTTATTTTGGATGAAAATAAGCACATAAGTAAAGCTTCAAATCTAGTAATTTTAGCAAATTGTTTTGAATTTACTTTGCATTTCCCTTAGATCTTTTGTCATATCAAAGCTGATGAAATCTATATTCTTTAGGAATGGCTTAAACTCAGGGGTTTGTCTTTGCTTTTGTTTTTCCATAGGCATCAAAGAAATTCTCAACCTTATGGAAACTAAAGAGTAAGCAAGATTAGTGACGAACTAGAAAAAAAGGAATTTAAGAATGAAGAATGTTGAAAGTCTCTCTCTGTCTCCCTGTCTCTGTCTCTGCCTTTGTCTCTGTCTCTGTCTGTCTCTCTCTGTCTCTGTCTCTCTCGAAAAAGGGCTCTTGGCTAGGGTCTAGCTAGCCTTTGGGGTAATTATAATCAATAATTCAACATACCTTTTTTTAAGCTCCTCCTATGTGCCATACACTGTGCTAAAGGATCAAGATATAAAGCTTAAAGATGAACCCTGCTCTAAAGGAGTTCACTGTCTAATGGGAGAGACAGCAAGAAAACAAGTTTTATAGGTATAATGAATCTTTATACTGGGTAAAGTGGAAATACAACAGAGGGAAGAAATATACTAAAATTAATGAAATTTAGGAAAGATTTCCTGTAGAAGATGGGATTTTTATATGGGACTTAAAGGAAATGAGAAAGTGAAGAGTAGATGAGTAGGGAGAGTCAGTCAAAGAAAAACCCAAGGTACTGAATCCTGGCATGAAAGTGACCCTGAATTCTCACAGGACACTCCAGCAAAAAAGCAGGGGTGACCAAACTAGAAAGACTTCATATGTATTATGCATTCATCATATATCATTGCTTAGGTAACTCAGAGATAATAATGACCAGAAACCTAATAACTAGGTGATACATTTGGAGAGGTCCAGAGCAAATCATGAAGCATCTGTAGAAATAGTGTCCACTTAACTGAAATGATAAGTTTTTTTGTTTGCTTATTTTTTGAAGAATAGTTGGGACTACATAATCTAGCTCTTTCTCACTGTACATATACACTCTTGGAGCAAATGTCTTTAGCCTTTCATTTTCCTTTTTGAAAAGTATTCACAGAGCATCTAGGAAATAATTGAATAGCTCACTTTGTCCCATTGAGAAGGATAAAATTATAAGTTGAAGGTACAGGGATGTTTTTCTAAATCCCTTGACTCAGAAGAAGTTTCTGTTCAAGAAGGAGCTATATCACCTAGATGCTATGAGGAATGGAGTAAAAAGAAGAAGGAATCAGGTGGTAAATATTCACTATAAACCTATGGGGCAGGGACTCATACTTAGTTATAAAATAAAACACACTACCTTTTCCTCCCCCAAAAATGTAAGGCTGGGAGCAAACAGGACCATGCAAAAACAGTATGATTACAAGAGTTGTGTTTTTTGCTCATACTTCAAGACTGGTTCCATATAGTTCCTGGCAGTTAATGATTTGCTATTTTGTTGAAAAGGATGAGTATCAATTTCTGGAAGAGACCTGAAATGCTGAAAGCAGTAAACAATACAGAGTGGCAGACAAAGAGTCAATACTATGTATGTACTGAAAGAGTATGTGAGATTGTGAGAAGCAGCAGAGATAGGTATAGGGGTAATAGGTATTATTTGCAAAAATAAAGTTGAATGATAGGGAGCAGTGAAGTAGAGAGACAAAACATTTTTTTAAACAAATGTTTTATTAACTTCTGTTTTACATCATTCATTTCCGCCAGATTTTGAGTTACAATCATTTTCCCCCCATTATTCCCCTACCCAACCTCCCAGAATAGCAGTCCCACAAGATATCGCTTCCTCCAATCTGCTCTCTCCCATACCTTCTCCCATACCCCCATCGACTTTTCCATTAGAGGAAGATGAATCTTTGTGTCCCAATGCCTGCACACCTTATCTCCCAATTTTAGGCAAAAGAATATTAATAATAGTATTTATATATATTTGAAACATCTAATGTTACAACTTCAAATTTCAGATCCATTTCCTTCCTCCCTTGTCACCCATTCCTTCTTGGGAGATAAGTAATTCAGTATATGTTGTACATGTCTAGCTATGCAAAACATTATCATGGTAGATATATTGTACAAGGCTGCTTATAATTCCCTCCCACTCATCCCAACCCCCACCTGGTCCATTCCCTACATGATCCTGTCCCTCTTCTATAGTGGGTACTTCCAACCTCCCCTCACCCCAAGGATGCCCTCCCATCCATCATCCTTCCTCTCATCCCCCTTCCCCCTATCCTGCTGCAGGTTGAGATATCCCATTTAGTATGTATATCATTTTCTCCCTGAACCAAATTCAATGTGAATGTGGTTTTGCCTTTTTAGCCTTCCTTATTCTCCCCCTCCTTTGCAACCACTTCCCCTTGCTTCTTCTACATGGGATAGTTTACCCTACCCTGTCTCTCCCCATCTCCTCTTGCCACTTTCCTCTCTCACCTCATAATTTCATCCCTTGAGTATTCTCCCTTCCCAACAAATTCAACCTATGCCCTCTATCCATATATAACTGTAACCATATACACACACATTCACATATGTATTCATATGACCACACACCCTTCTTCCATTATTTTCATAGTGAGAAAGATATCATCAGTCACAGTTATTGCTTTTCCATATAGGAATGTAAATAGTTCAACTTTGATAAGTTCCTTTTGATTTCTTTTCCCTGATTACCTTCTCAGGCATCTCTTCCTTCTTGTGTCTGGATGTCAAATTTTCTATTCAATTCTGGTTTTTTCCTCAAGAATGCTTGAAAGTCCTCTATTCCACTGAATGACCATATTTTCCCCTGAAACAAAATACTCAGTTTTGCTGGGTAGGTGACCCTTGGGTTCATTCCCAGCTCTTTTGCCCTCTGGAATATCATATTCCATGCCCTTCAATCCCTCAGTGTAGAAGCTGCCAGGTCCTGGGCTATTCTGATTGTGTTTCCACAATATTGAAATTGTTTCTTCCTGGCTGCTTGGAGTATTTTCTCCTTGATCTGGGGATTCTGGAACCTGGCTATAATATTTCTGGGAGTTTTCTTTTTGGGATCTTTTTCAGGAGGTGATCGGTGGATTCTTTCAACCTCTATTTTGCCCTCTGGATCTAAAACATCAGGGCAGTTTTCCTTGAGAATTTCTTGAAGGGTGATTTCTAGGTTCTTTCCTTGATCATGGCTTTCAGGTAGTCCAATAATGTTTAAATTGTCTCTCCTGGATCTATTTTCCAGGTCAGTGGTTTTTCCCATGAGATATTTCACATTGCCTTCTAATCTTTCATTTGTTTGGATCTGCTTAACAGCATCTTGATTTCTCATAAAGTCATTAGCTTCCATTTGCTCCAGTCTAACTCTGAAGGAATGAATCTCCTCAGTGAACTTTTGAGATTCTTTTCCATCTGGCAAATTCGACTTTTTAAGGCATTCTTCTCCTCATTGCCCTTTTGGGCCTCCTTTGCCATTTGAGTTAGTCTATTTTTTAAGGTGTTGTTTTCCTCAGTCAGGCTGTTGACCCTCATTTCATACTTTTCCTGCATCCTTCTCATTTCTCTTTCTAATTTTTCCTCCACTTCTCTTATTTGATTTTTAAAGTCCTTCTTAAGGTCCTCTATGGCCTGCACCCCATTCATGTTTTCCCCTGGGGCTTTTGGAGCAGGACTTCTGACCTCACAGTCCTTTTCCTGCTCTATGCCTCCAAAATAGGAGTCTAGGGTTGCATTTTTCTGTTTCCTTTGCCTTGGCATGTTGCCACTTAATTGCTTGACTTTTGGGCTTCTTGCCACACTATGGCTTTAAGGCCAGCTAGAGGAATTTTCGTCCCGAACGTGTGGGGGGCAACTTCCGTTTCTGGCAAGCTGTAAACCCACCCACAACTTCCACCCTAGATCACAATCCAGATCCAGGGAGGTTAAAGCAAGAGCGATTACCCCCCAAGACTGATCGCTGGATCTCCCCACGATTTGTAGGCTGGGAGCCGGAAATGCCTCTGAAAACTACAAAATGGCGTTTCTCCTCAGTGGCTTCTAGTCCCCAGGGGAGGGAGCTGACGCATTCCCCAAATACAGGTCCCAAAGTCCATAGGACACTAACCTCTTACTTTGTCCTAGGCATGTCTATGTTGATAATTCTGGAATCGCCACAGCTCCTGGTGTTCTGGGGTTCCTCCAGCCGGCTGCTGGCCCTGCCGCCCTGGAGCTAAAACCTCGGCTCACGCGGACCTGGGCTCGGCTTGGCTCGGCTCCTGCGCTCTGCGCGCTGCCGGCTCCCAGACAGCTGCGCTGGTCCTTCCTGCAGGGCTGCTGGGCTGTCCTCAGCGGGAGGTTAGCTTCTCTGTGTCGTTCTGTGGGTGCTGGGGCTCCAGAAGTTGTTCAGATTCCTTTTTTTACATAGTTTGTGGGGAATCTGGGGGCAGAGAGGCTTGGAAGAGCTGTTTCTACTCTGCCATCTTGGCTCTGCCCGATACTCACTATCTCTTGTTTGTTCAAAAATTCTTCCCTTATCCATAAAACTGACAGGTAAAATTTTCCATGATCTCTTAAATGCTTTTTATTTCACTTTGTATATCTAAATCATATCCCTTATCTTGTTATTCAATAAGAGATATTGACCTATATTAAATTTCTGCCAAACTGCTTTCCAGTTCTCCCAGCAATTTTTGTCAATTGCTGGATTATTATCACAAAAAGTTTGGATCTTTAGGTTTGTCCATCATTAGACTACTATGGTCGTTCACTACTGTGTATTGTATACATGAACTATTCCACTGTTTTGATTATTATCACTTTGTTATATAGTTTGAAATCTGGTTCTGGTAGTCTGACTTCTTTATTATAGTTTTTCATTGTTTCCCCTGTTATTATTGACTTTTTGTTCTTTGATATAAATTTTGACATTTTTTCTAGCTCTATAAAATATTTTGGTGCTTTGATTGTTATGAAACTAAAAAGGAAATTATTTTAGACAGAATTGTCATTTTTATTATATTACCTTAGTCTACCCATGAGCAATGAATATTAATTACATCATTAGATCTTGATTTTGTTGATAATGTTTTACAATTGTTTTCATATAGCCCTTGATCGACTGGTAGACTCCCAAGCATTTCATATTTTCAGTAGATATTGTATTTATTTATTTATTATCATTTATTTATTTTATTATATATTATTTATTTATTATATATATTTATTATATATTATATTATATTGTAATGGAAATGCAAATTTAAAGATCTTCCCTGCCCCTAGCTTAAGTGCACCTGGAGTCTGTGGTGGGAGGCTTGTTTTTCAGGAAAGCCCATACCTTGATACTTTGTGATTGGGCAGTGGGTCCAGAAGGTTGTTACATTCTCTGAGCTAGGAGAAGACTATATAAACCCTGATGAGAGGCTTTGCTTTGGGGCTCACTTTGAGAAGTGTTGTGTGATTTGACCAGATGAGACTCTGGGAAGCCGTTGTTGAGAGCCCCCCGGCTTTGAAAACCCAGATGTTGATGCTTCCCTCTCTGGTAACTGTGATTTGGTATTGATATAATGGTAGGGCAGTTTGGAAGCCTGTCTGTTTGATCTGTAAGTTCTGTAACTCTCAAGTTCGGGGTGCTGACCTTTTTCCCCTGAACTAGGTAATGTATGTTTGTTTGATTAAAGTAAGCTTGTTAACCCATTCTGAATTGCTTTCCTTTTGAAAAGCAGATCTAAGAACCTATATTGGCAGCTACCCTGGGGATACTGGGGTGCTTGCCGCTACATATATATTATTATATTATATATTATATTATATATTATTACATATTATTTATTTATTATTATTTATTTATTTATTTTACTTGCTTTCTTAAATAATATTTAATTTACCCAGATATATATATATAAAAAGATAATTTTTCACATTAGTTTAAAAAAATGACTTCCAAATTTCTTCTCTCCTTGCTTTACCTCCCCCCTCCCTGAAACAGTAAAAATTTGTTATATACTTTGTTATATACTTTGTTGTGCATGTTCAATCATGCAAAATATATTGCCATATTAGTCATGTTGAGAAAGAAGACAGAGAACCAAAGAAAAAAATGAAAAATAGTATACTTTTATCTGTATTTGGATAGTATAACTTCTTTTCTCTGGAGGTGGATAATATTTTCAATCATGATGCCTATGAAATTGTCTTGGTTCATTGTGTTGCTGAAAATAGCTAAATAATTCACAGTTGGCCATTGTAAAATATTCCTCTTACTGTATATAATGTTCTCCTGTTTCTACTCACTTCACTTTGAATCATTTCATTTAAATCTTTCCATTATTTTTCTTTCTGAAATTGGCTCCTGCAGTTATTTTAAATGAAATTTCTATATCTATCTATTTGTGTTGGACTTTGTTAAATACACTAATGATGATGATTTATGTGTATTTATTTTATATACTACAACTTTTCCAAAGTTATTGTTTCAACTAACTAGTTTTCACTTGATCCCCTAGAATTCTCTATGTATACCATCTTATCATCCATATAAGTGGTAGGTTTATTTTCTCATTGCTTATTCTTATTCCTATTTTCTCCATCCTATTTTTTAGCTTTTTCTCTCATCTTTTTATGCTGTCCCTCTTCAAAAGTCTCTTTTGTTTTTTACCTCTACCTCCTCCAATCCACCCTGATTTTTAACCCCATCTCTTGTCCCCTTCCTTTCCTACTTCCCTGTTGGTAGGATACATGTTAATACCTCCCTAATTGTGCACATATCTCCTTCCTCTTTGAACCAATTCCACAAGAGTGAAGTTCAAGCATTGTTTGCTACCCCTTCCATTTTCCCTTCAACTGCAAAAAATATTTTTGAGAGTTCAGTTTTTTAAGCTGTCATCCAGAGCTTGGTCAATGACGGGTCCAGGAGGTCTCACTTGAAAGGTCAATTCTTTAGCTGTAATCTGGAACTTGGTGGAATCCAGGTCCAGAAGTGGCATATCACAGTCATTGACAAGGGAATAATATCTGGCTTAAGTGATCAGTCATCTCTAGGTGGAAGGTACCAGACCTGGAGAAAACAAATCTCGCAAACAAGGTTAACAGACAAAAAGCCAAAGAGAGACACATATAGGATCGGACATGCCATTGGAGTCCATTATCTCATTGTCATAACCTCATTCACAGCAGACTATATGACACTGTCCTCCTTGCTCTATTCAATGGCTTGATACACTGTTGCAAGCTCAGCACATTGAAAAAATCCACCTATCCCAGCACTTTCTTTAATCTGAGGCCCTCTGAAGATGTGACAAACTTGGATAAAATGGTTCAGGAGCATCTGTAGGGGCAGTTGTCACTTTTCTATTCCATCTGACATCAAGCCTATTTTCTTGATATATTTTGATCATTAGTTGGAATACCATCAATTTTTCTAAAATCAACCCCTGCTCTCAATAGAGCAATAAAAAGATCTTTCTTTGGCAATCTATTCTCAATTTGAATCTGCTGACTACTCTTCTCTCTTGAGGAAATTTATCATTTTCCCATTCTCCTAAGTCAGTTAGCTGTGAATCTTATCCAGCACCTCTGAAAGAGGGTGCCCTATTTCACCAATAAATAGAGTCAGAATTAGGTGCTTATAAGGAGGAGCTGTCTTCAGCATGATATTTCTATGAGGAAATGCTAAGGGGATTTCATGATATGTATCTGAATATCTAAAAATGACCGCAGTTTTCATTATTTCTTCTTTCAATTTTCTCATACAGTCTCTAAGTTGAGTACCAGGGTCTGTCTCCACTAGGTCGCATAGAATCAGTGGGATACATTCTATTGCATCCATCAGCAGCTAACACCAACAGATTGATTGTATTGTTACCTCCTGTTAAATGAAAATCTCTAAAAGCTTGCTGGACAAAAGGATTCTGGCAAACACTTATAAATTTCAAGCAGTCCACTCTATCAGTACCCCAGCAGCTCCTTCATCAGTGATTCTTACCATCCGAGACCCTACAGATTCGCTCAGCTCAAAATAGCAGTAATTTCCTGTTGAGTAAAATCTTCAAGTCTCTCCTTAAATACTGCTTGGCCATCCTGTCTCTCCTGTCTTCTGCTCAGTATGGGGTGTACTTCTGCACCTATAGAAGCTTCCTCATGAAACAGTGTAACACTCTATAATATTGTATCATTCTCCTTTCAGTCATTGCCATAGCAACTAGGATCAGACTTGCCAAGGCTGTATAAACTTTCCTCCTGTTACTCTTTTTCTTCTTTTTCCAAGCCAAATTTACAGTAGCACTGTCTACTTCAAGAGACTCTCCAATTCTCTCTCCTTCCACCCGAGACTCAGTTTGCTATTCTAAAGGAGGTCTCATATTCTGGCACTTAGCCAACTCTGGTAACTGTTTGTCTCTGCTTTTAAACACAATATGGCAGCCTTTTAGCAAAACCCAGGCTCTTCTACTCACTGCCTCCAGCCCTCTCCCAGAGTTCATTGGTATTCTTTGAAAACATTTTTCCAAATCTCGAGGTTCTCCTTGCTGTACCCACTGTTCCCAGTTTCATAGTTTTAGATCACTTCCTCGCTAGGGAGGCATAAGGCAAATCCTCCGATCCTGGGATAGCCATTGCTTCTTCTAAATCCCTTCTGCCTCCAAATAGAGGCCTGCTATTTCACAATCCCATTCTTGTTGCCAAGTAGCACCAATGCAATATTTATAGCACCCACAATCACAATAAATACCATGACTATAAGTATCACATGATGTTCAATAGTAAAATATATCAAACTCTCCATAAAGAGGATAGAACTAAAGCATTTATTTAGACACCAGAAAACTGCATTCCAAAAGCAGTAAGCCAATTCTAAAATAGTACCAAAGATATTAAGAAGCCATAATGCTGAGAGCCACGGCATCCTTCAGCCTTCTCACAAACCAATACAAGATCAGTATTTAGGGGCGGCTAGGTGGCGCAGTGAATAGAGCGCCGGCCCTGGAGTCAGAAGGATGTGAGTTCTGAGCCAGCCTCAGACACTTAATCCACACAAATAAAAACCTAGCCGTTAACCTTGGGCAAGTTACTTAACCCCAATTGCTTTAAAAAAAAGATCAGTATTTACTCGCAAACCTCTCTATCTCCTTACCTGAGGTAATTCTCTCTTCCTCACCATTTGGCTAGCTCTGACTACCAGATTCCTGTGGGCTCTGCTTCCCTTCAGCAAAGTCCTCTCACCACGGGTTCCACGTGATTACATTCAGACCATTAGGGGGCAGAGTTTACTTTAAAAGCAGGGGAGGTCTTCAAACTACCCCTTAGGTCTATTAAGGGGTAGGAAAGATCTTCAAATTCCCTTACCATTACACTGACCCAAATATTTGTGTCTAGTACCTATACTGAGATGCTTTCCTGCTATAGATACATTGCCAGTATGCATTACTTCCTGAGAAGACCCCACTGAAAAGAAGCAGCAAACATTTATACTGCTTAGCAACATGATTCTAGATAGGGGCCTAAAATACCCTCTCCATACTCTAACTTACAAAGGGAAGCAAATGATGATTCAGCTCAGTCACAAAAGGAGAGTAGAGTGAAGGGAGAAAGGCAACCAAGAGTTCAGTTTTTGTGGCTTCAAGGAGAAAGGGATTGAAATCTGGATGGTGCAGTCTGATAACTCAGAGATTAACTGAATTTTGAGGGCCATGCCAGTGAATACTAAATCCTGAAATGGGGGAGAAAGTTGAGACTGTGTGGTGTAACATTCTTTTTCTTTTTTTTTGGAGGGAGAGGGCAGGGTATTGAGGTTAAGTGACTTGCCCAAGGTCACACAGCTAGTAAGTGTTTAGTGTCTGAAGTCATATTTGAACTCAGGTCCTCCTGACCCTAGGGCCAGTGCTCTACTCACTGAGCCATCAAGCTGCCCCTGTGTAACATTTTGAACATTGTTCAGAAAACATGTCCTATTTTTCATGCTCCTAGTTTTCCTTCTCTGAACGCACTTCAGTTTTTTTAAGGTCCTTGCTAAGTTGTGGCACTAAGAACTCAACAGTCTCCCCAGATGTGGTCTGACAAATGAAATACAGTATAACTACCACCTCCTTCATTCTGACTCCTACATTTACATTAATGCACCCTAAGATTTTATTCACTTTCTGGCTGCCGTTTGACAATGTTGACTTTCATTGAACCTACACGTTTTTCCCATTGCAAACTGTTCTGCCAGACATGACTGATTTTATATTAATTCAATTAATGTTTCTAACCCTAGGACCAGACTTTACATTTACATAGGGGTGAAATAATTCCTCCCATTAAATTTTATCTTCGATATTTTTTTCAATCATACTTTCTGGGGCGGCTAGGTGGCACAGTGAATAGAGTGCTGGCTCAGGAGTCAAGAGGACCTGGGTTCATATCCAGCCTCAGACACTTAACACAAAAATACCTAGTCATGTAACCTTGGGCAAGTCACTTAACCCCAATTGCCCTCCAAAAAGCAAAAAAAAATTCATTCTTTCCATTCAAACTTTCAGGGAGCTAAATTTTGGCATGTAGCATGTTAAAGTTTCAGTTTTGCATCATTGGAAATGGCTGACTCCATCTGACTTCAATGCTATCTCTTTCATGGATTGTGGGTCCTAGAAACATTGTGGTAAACTGTGTTTTTTTTTTCAGTAACTTTGACCTCCTGTTAACATTTTACATGAACATATTTATTCACATACTGTCCAGCCTTCTCAACCATTCACCCATAATTTTGTTATCCAACCTTACCCTTGGTTGATTCAATAACAACACTGTATTTTAACCTGTTAGCTATAATAAATTTATCCATTAACATAAAATCAGATTTAGCTTAATGTTATAATTGCCAGAAGCATAGAGGTAGTGTAATATAATGGGCAGAAAACTAGAATGGAAATCAGGGGACCTAGATTCAAGTACCATCTGTGTCATAAATGAACTTGTGACTTCATATTGAGTATGTCACTTAACTTCACTAAGGCTCCCTCTCTCACTTCTAAAATAGAAATGTTCATTTTACTACTTACTTCATTTGTTTGTGAGAGTGTGCATGCCACAAGGTCACCATAAGATATTACTCTACAGGCTCTTTCTCATAAAAAAATAATTCACCAATTAATCTACAATTCTACAAATAAAGATTAATTCCTTTTTTAAATTTAAATCTTTGTCCTAAAGAAAATTTTGAATCCTGGTAGAATGCACAACCCACCAAATAATATCAGTTATTTTCACCTTGGTATGAATAGATTTAGCAGATCTTTTCATGAGAGTAGGTTTTCATAGAAAAAGAAACACGGTGGCAAAAATGTGTAAACATTGGATATCTAATTGGTTATCTAACTGAGGATAACAACATCAAATCTTCTTGTATTGTTCTTTATGGTTAAGCAAATACTTTCTTAGAACTTATAGGATCATATTTAGAACCAAAATAATCCTTAAAGGTTAACTCAAACTCATTAATTTTACAAATAAATGATGTAATCCAGAGTTAAACAAGTTGTCCAGGGTCACTAAACTAGTTACTGTGTAAGGCAGGATTTGAACCTTGGTCTCCTTCAGCACAAGCCCAGCATTCTAGTCAGTATGTCATGCTGCCTCCAAGTACTTTCACTTCAATTTTACAGATCATGAAATGAAGTCGTAGAGAGAATCATAAGATAGAGAGCTAGAAGGAAATTTGGAGATACAGCTTGGCATCATTTTAAAAATTTATTCTTTATATGCTCCCATACCTTTGCCTATCCTGAAGGAATATAAATAATGTCCTTCAGAGCAAGAGCTGTTTTATTTTAAAAATCTGTGTCTCCAGTGCCTAGCAGAATGCCTAGTACAAAGTAGATATTCAATAAATGCTTCCTAAAAAAGGATGATTATTCCCAGGAGAATATGAATATTTCTTATAAAAGTTTTATCCAGATTTGCTCCTTATTTCCCTTGAAAAAATGTAAATATTACTCTTTATCTATGATCTCTAAAAGAGTTAATTTTAAAACTATACTACTGTTAAAGGGGGAAGAGAATAAAGTCTGTATTCTCTTTCTTTTATGACTTTTATAGCTGCTCCAAGGAGCATATGGAGATATCTTGAGTCTATATGAACAGTTCTTTGGTCTCTTGAAGTTTTTTGAAACATTATCTTGAGCATTCCAAGTTCTTTTCTCCTTTAAGTAAACTATACATAAATAATGCAAAATTTGTTCTGCTTAATGAAATGATGACTGTATTATTTCAAAAACAACTTATAAAACCACAAGATAATGAATAACTATCACTAAAATCATTATCTATTAAACTTTTAATTGATTCACTTACTAAATTTAGACTGAATTTCATTATTGATCCTTTCTTAAAACTCCTAGCTAACCTTAATAGGTGTACACATACATAATGATGCAAGTTTCTGGTGACTATCTATAGTCCAATTCTATTTCTTCCACATCATTGAAACCAACAATCTCTTGATTAGGAATTCTACTTTTAGGTGATTAATGGATCACATCTCAAAGTGCTTATGCTTCTTGCTGCCATTACTATAAAAGTTTAATTCACTGTTAACATTTCCCAAGTATAACATCCTCATTATGTCTCAAAGAAACTTTTTTTTTTCTTTTTACAAAGAATAGTGTCATTAGTAGAAAGTATGGAACATCTATCCCTGTGAGAATAAAATAGCTCAGGCCTAGTCTTAAGCAAGGTTATGAATTATTTTTTTTTATTTTACTGCTCTTCTATTTCTCTTTTGCTGTCAATTATTGCCCTTGTGTCCTTTGTTTTCCAAGAGATCTGCTCTCTCAAGCACTATCCCATCCTTTGTATATTTATGTTTGCTATGGTCCATTTGATCATCCAACTTAATTAAATCTTAATTTTCCTATTTCCTGTTTTAATTCAAATAAAAATCATTTATTATGCCCCTACTATGTGTAATGCACTATATTAAATGACATAGTTTGTTCCCTTAACTTACATTCTAAATTTGGGGGGGAGTGGGTCATAGTGTGCATAGGAATAAGTATAATCCAAAGCAGAGAATGATTAGGGCAAAGGGAACTATAGCTAAGAATTCTTACAGATAGATGAATCCAAGAGGGCTTCATGGAGGAAAGAGAATCTTTTATAAGCCTTAAAGGAAGCAAAGTATTCTGAAAGATAAATATACAGACTTGTAAAATAGACATAAATTCAAGGAATTCTTAAATTGCCTACAAACTCACAAAAGTTGGAGATATATGCAGTAGCAAATCTGCTGTACAATTGAATCTACAAATAGCTTGCTATTCTCTGTCATCCAGAAAGCATTGCAACCAAACATAAAACTTCAAAGATAATAATAAGAGGAAGAATCTAGATTTATATAGGTCTTTATGGTTATATCATTAAGTATAAGAAATGCCCAACTAATGTCATTTTCTTTCTGGGGTAGAGTAGGTTTGGCTTTGATTCAGATATTCCCCTGGCAACCGGGAGGCTAAACATAATGGATTACTTTCTTGTTTTGTGATTTAGCATTTCCATTGACACAATAAATATTTCAAGATTTTTAGACCAATATTCTTTCTTCCAAGGAGCCAAGCTAACCAATACTTACATGACTTGAGGTCAGAGAGTGTTTCTTGAAAAAAAAATTCTTTCTCACAGGAATAAGGCCATGGATAGGGGTACACATTTGTATACAATGGAGATGACTGCATTATGCATATTGCTTCTTTTAAAAAAATTGCACTTAGTTCTCAGAATTCTAAGCCAGTCATAGTTCTCAGAATTCTAAGCCAGTCATTTTGAGTGTAGGGTCCGATCTACTAAATTTTGACTAGTATATGGCCTAAATATGAAATACTTGACTTCGGTACATATAAGTTAAATTCCCTTTATCTCAGATGTTCTGAGTTTTATTTTTTAATATAATTTTCCAAAGTATATATAGATGAATGGATGGATAGATAGGTTACATGTAGATAGAAACAGAAAGATATATGGATATAGATGATACATACATGCATGTTTTTAAACAATCCATAAAGAAATAATTTCATGATTGCCTAGGTTTCATTTGTGTCATTATTTTCTTGACATATATAATTATGTATATGTGATGTGATGCAGGAACACAAGTTCAAAAACTGTCTTAGACACTGTTTTGTTGTGTGACAACGTAGAAGTCACTTAACTTCATTTTGCTGAATGGGAAACTGAGGCTCTAAGATGTTAAGTATCTTGGCATAGCTAATTAGTGCCTATGATAAAATATGAATCATTTTCTCCTACTCCAAGTCTAGCAGTTTGCACATTGTCTGGCATATAGTAGTTGCTTAATAAATACTGTGCTAACTGACAGACTCTGTCCTATGTGCTTCACCACTACCATTCAGGAAGCAAACAAAAAAGCACAAAGGTATTTGTAGAGAAAATGCTATTGCTCTAAATACTTTTTTTTTTCTTATACTGATAGAAAAATCACTATTTCCCCAAAGAGAAAAAGTCAACTAATTATCTTATACCTTACAGGCCTGATATTTCATTATCAAATTAGTACAATGGCAAAGAGAAGATCATCAGCATTCCGCATCAGGAGGACAGATGGAAATTTTTTTCCATATTCCTTTTGAAGCCCAGATTCCTCATTCCTATTTCCTAATCACAACTTCTTTGCACTTGTTGTAGCAAGTAGAAACAGTCATGACTTATCATTCTTTTTCACTTACACACACACACACACACACACACACGTGCAAACACACACATGCACGCACACACACAAACACACACACACACAAAGCTGACATCATTGAATTTAAATGGTTAAATTTTTGTATAAAGAACTTCATTTGGCAGGTACACTCATATTTTTGCTTCTTGACCACCTTATAAAAGAGTTGACAGGTATGGAAACAAATCCCAGCACTTCAGTTTGTACCTCTCCAAGGTACCATGCTGTAATAGTATGGTTTATACTTATCTGTGGTGTGTAGTTCAATCTTGTCCTACATATTGTGTGCTGAGAAACCTCTTGCCTTGTGTATTATCTAAAATTTTTGTGTCTTCTGGAAGCTAGCAAGGGGCTCTGCACACAATAGTCATATAATCAAAGTTTTTGTAAAGGAATTACAATCTGTTCTGAATATGGTAGAGGAAATTTTATCTTCATGTACTATGCAAATGGCTGTTGCTTTTTCTGTGAATAGAATTAATCCTTTAGTCTCTAGTCTGACTATAGATTTTGGGGATGTGGAAATATTACTGTGAAGCCTAGCTCATCTGGGCTTTATTCAGTGAACTAAT
The DNA here is from genome assembly GCA_011680675.1 of Gymnobelideus leadbeateri. Taxonomy (NCBI): domain Eukaryota; kingdom Metazoa; phylum Chordata; class Mammalia; order Diprotodontia; family Petauridae; genus Gymnobelideus; species Gymnobelideus leadbeateri. The sequence continues at coordinate 209,412 of WOXC01012396.1, read as the reverse complement.
GCAAACTACTGCTAAATTATATTAGAGCTCCATGTTCATAATGCTTATAAATGATCATCTGCTTTAGATTTTGACCTTGGGGCTCTCCTATCAGTCTAGATTTTCATACCTACAAACACAGCTGTGAAGGTGGCACCTGCAAAAGCCATGAAGCATGACTTTAAGTAGGAAATGAATAAACTACCTGCTGGGTTGGAAGCTGGTGACAGACACAACCATTATTTGCATCCTACTTGCTCTAGGCTTTTGATTTTAAAAGTGCTTCACTGGAAAATCCATAGGGTACCATTTGTACACATTGTTAAACATAAAAGAAGTCTGTCAACAACTCTATGTCTAGGACAGGAATCTTCCCACTTTTGTTTTCTCCAGAAATGCAATTAGCGTTTTTCTCACCTGGGGCTAGTTTTACACAGCATATTAGGGCAAGCAGCCTGAAAAGTACCCTCCAATCAGCATTTTAAACCAAATTCAATTATGGGTGGAGACTCCAACCCAGGGACACAGTGAAACTAATCCTGTTTAACCCAGTGCATGGTACCTAGTATGAACTTGAAAGGCCTATGTTTTACTCCATATTTTTACATCTATTCAACCATTATAAAAATTCAACCCTTTTTCTAGCTTTTTTACTTTCATGCCCAATTTATTGATCTCCTCTTTCTCTACTTTATTCATGAAAACATGTAGAGATACAAAATTTCATAAGTACTGCTTTTGCGGCATTCCATAAATTTTGGTACTTTGTCTCCTTATTGTCATTTTCTTGAATGAAATTATTGATTTTTTCTATGATTTGTTGTTTGACCCACTAGGATTATATTTTCTAATTTCCAGTTCATACTTGGTCTATCTTTCCATGGCTCTTTATTACATGTAATTATGATTATATCATGATCTGAAAAGGATGATTTTAATATTTCTGCTTCTTAACAGTGGATTATGAAGTTTTTATGCTCTAAAATGTGGTGAACTTTTGGGTGTTTGCCATGTCAGCTTTTAATGCTAAGAAAAAAGGTATATTCCTTTCTATCCCAATTCAGTTTTCTCCAGAGATTTACTGTATCTAGATTTTGTTTTATTTTTTTTAAGATTGTTTTAACTCCTTAACTTCTTTCTTATTTATTTTGTGGTTAGATTTATCTAGTTTGAGAGGGGGAGGTTGAGGATCCCCAGCAGTAGTTTTACTGTATATTTCTTCCTATAATTCACTTAACTTCTCCTCTAAGAATATGGATGCTATACCACTTGGTGCATATATGTTTAGCATTGATATTGCTTCATTGTCTATGGTACTTTTGAGCAGGATATAGGTTTCTTCTGTATCGTTTAATTAGATCTGTTTTTGCTTTTCCGCTGTCTGAGATCAGGATTGCTACTACTCCCATTTTTAAACTTCAGTTGAAGTTTGATATACTCAGCTCTAGTCTTTTATCTTTACTCTGTGTATATCACTCTTCTTCAAATGTGTTTCTTGTGAACAACATAATGTAGTGTTATGATTTTTAATCCACTGTGCTATACACTTCCATTTGAAGGGAGAGTTCATCTCATTCCCATTCACAAGATTCACATATAGGATCAGTCATGCCTCTGGAATCCATGAACTCACTATCATAACCTCCTTCACAGGGAATATATGACGCTGTCCTCTTCCCTCCATTCCAGTGGCTTGATACACTGCCACAAGTTCAGTAAATTGACCAGTTCCACTTATCCCAGCACTTTCTTTAATCTGAGGCCCACTGAAGGTGTGACAAACTTGGATACAATGGTTCAGGAGTATCTGTAGGGGCAGTTCTCACTTCTCTATTCCATCTAACATGAAGCCCATTTTGGTTCATTAGTGGAAAACCATCAATTTTTCTAAAATCAACCCCTGATCTCAATAAGAGCAATAAACAGTTCTTTTCTTGGCAATTTATTTTGACTTTGAATCCACTGACTATTTACTCTTTTCTCTAGAGGAAATTTATCATTTTCCCATTCTCCTAAGTCACTTAGCTGTGAAATCGTATCCAGCACATCTGAAAGAGTGTTCTCTATTTCACCAATAAATAGTCAGAAGTAGGTGCTTATAAGCAGGAGGAGCTGTCTTCATCATGATATTTCTATGAGGAACTGCTAAGGGATTTCATGATATGTATCTGCATCTCCAATCATGATAGCAGTCTTCATTATTTCTTTCAACTTTCTCATACAGTCTCTAAGTGCTGCACTTTCCTTATCTTGTCCTGTGGATGAATTATGAACTCCTGGGTTCCTCAAAGGAGGAAGCTGATCCTGGCTTCTGCACCAGTCCCAATGCAGGCAGCTGACTGTTCTTGCTCTCAACTCATCGAAGTTGGCATGCTTGCCATTCTCTGCTCCTATTTGATGGCTCCACAGAATCCTAACTATAAAAATTGCGAAACAAAGTTATCCCAGGCCCCTTACTTTTCTTTTAGTTTTCAGATCCTGTTCTTGATGCCATTTATAGTAGCCAGAACCCTAGATATGCAGGATGGCTGCTAGCACAGGTTCTTTGATAAGTTTTCCTACATTACAATTTTTTCAATGCTTTATTAACTTTTGATTTACATCATACATTTCCACCAGATTTTGAGTTACAAATCTTCTCACCGTTTTCCCCCTACACACAAAACAATATAGCAGCCCCACAGGATATACCCTCCATCAATCTTCTCTCTCCTATATCATCTCCCATACCCCCTTCAACTTTTCCAGTAGGGCATGGTGGATCTCTATGCCCCAGTGCCTGGATATCTTATTTCCTAATTACATGTAAAATAGTATTAATAATAGTGTATATATATTTAAATATTTGATTTTAAAACTTTGAATTCCAGATTCATTCCCGTCCTCACTTGTCACCCAGCCTTACTTGGAAGATAAGCAAATCAGTATAGCTTGTATATGTGTAGCTATGCAAAATATTACCATAGTAAATATATCATAAAAGATTTGACTATATTTCCCTCCTTCTCATGCCACCTCCCACTTGTTCTATTCTCTACATAGATCCTGTCCCTTTTCAAAAGTGGGTGCTTCCAACTTCCCTCCCCCCCAACCTGCCCTCCCTTCTATCATAACCCTTTCATCCCCTTCCCCCCTACTCACCTGTAGGGTGAGATGCACTATTTAGTGTGTATGTCATTCCTTCCCTGATGCAGATTCAATGAGAATAAATTTGACCCATTCTCTTTTGCCTCACTATTCTTCCCCTCCATTATAACTATTTTCCCTTGCCTCATCTATATGAAATAGTTTAACCCATTCTTTCTCTCCCCATCTCCTCTCATTATATTCCTCTCTCACCTCTTAATTTCACCTTTTAAGTAGCATCCCTTCCTATTAAATGGGTCTTGTGCCCTCTATCTATGTATAACTGTAAACACACACACACGTATATACACAATTCACATATGTATTCATATGCCCATATACCCTCCTATATAGAAATATAGACATATATATGTATATATATACACACAATTCACATATGTATTCATATGCCCATATACCCTCCTATATAGAAATATAGACATAGAGAGAGAGAGAGAGAGAGAGAGAGAGAGAGAGAGAGAGAAAGAAAGAGAGAGAAATTTCTGTTCACTTCAACTATTTTCATTTTCCATGTAGGAATGTAAATATTTCAACTTTGATAAGATCCTTATGATTTCATTTCCCTCTTTACCTTCTCATTCTTCAATTGCTTCTTGTTTTTGAATGTAAAATTTTCTATTCAACTCGGGTTTTTTCATCAGGAATAATTGGAAGCACTTTATTCCACTAATTGACCATATTTTCCCCTGAAACATGATATTCAGTATTGCTGGATAGGTGATTCTTGGTTTTAATTCCAGCTCCTTTGCCTTCCGGAATATCATTTTCCAAGCCCTTCGATCCATCAATATAAAAGCTGACAGATCCTGTGTTAACTTGATTGTGACTCCACAATATTCAAATTGTTTCTTCCTGGCTGCTTGTAATATTTTCTCCTTGATTTGCAAATCCTGGAACCTGGCTGTAATCTTCCTAGGAGTTTTCTTCATGGGATCTTTTTTTTTCAGGAGGTTATAGGTGGATTCTTTCAACCTCTATTTTGCCCACTGGTTCTAAAACATCAGGGCAGTTTTCCTTCAGAATTTCTTGGAGGATTATTTCTAGGTTCTTTCTTTTATCATGGCTTTCAGGTAGTCCAATAATTTTAAAATTATCTCTCTCGCATCTATTTTCCAGGTCAGTGGTATTTCCAGTGAGATATTTCACATTGCCTTCTATTCTTTCATTTGTTTGGATCTGTGTAACAGCATCGTGATTTCTCATAGTGTCTAGCTTCTGTTTTCTCCAATCTAATTCTGAAGGAATGATTCTTCTTGGTGAGCTTCTGATATTCTTTTTCCATCTGGCAAATTTGGCCTCTTAAGGCATTCTTCTCCTCACTGGCTTTTTGAACCTCTTTTGCCATTTGAGTTAGTTTATTTTTAAGGTGTTATTTTCCTCAGTCAGGATGCTGACTCTCATTTCATAATTTTTTTTGCGTCATTCTCATTTCTCTTCTCAATTTTTCCCCCACTTCTCCTATTTGCTTCTTAAGGTCCTCTATGGCCTGTAATCAACTTATATTTTTCTTGGAATCTTTTGGTGCAGGAGTTCTGAGTTCATTGTGTTCCTCCTCTTCCATGCTTTGATCCCTTTTGTCAACAAAATAGGAGTGTAAAGTAGGGTTGTTCTGTTTATTTTGCTTTCTTTGCCTGCTTATGTCGCCACTCAATCGCTTGACTGGTAGGCTTTTTGCCACAATAGGACTCTGCCCCCAGAGAGGGGATCTTTATCCTAAATGCTTGGATTTTTTCAGCTGCCAAAGGTATTTTTTGGGTGCCCTCTCTGAAGCATTCACACACGCTGGCAAGCTGGTTGCACACCCAAGGACCTCCACCCTACACTGCAGTCCAGATCTAAGCAGGATAAAGCAAGAGTGATTACCTCTCAGACTGGTTGCTTGGTCCTCCTACACTCTGCAGGCCAGGAGCTGAAGTTGCCATGTGGTGGCAGCTGCATGGCCATGGCACCTCAGTGGCTTCTCACCCTGGACACAAAGGATAACCACCCTCCCAACTACTGGATCCCAAAGTCCACACTGCCCTGACCTTTCACTTTGTCCTTTCCATCTATGTGTTCATACTTCTGGAAACCACCACAGCTACTGGGGATCTGGTGTCTCTCCAGCTGGTGGTTGGTCAGGCCTGCCCTAGGGTTAAAACCTCTGGCTTGAATTGGGCTGGGCTTGGCTCCCAGAGTTCTGAGCAGGGTCAATTCCTGCTGGTCTGCCAGGCTGTCCTCAGCAGGAGGTTAGCTTCTCTGTGTCATTTTGTGGGTTATGTAGCTCCAAAGTTTGTTCAGAGTCCGATTTTATATGAATTGTGGGAGGTAAAAGCTGGAGCCCCACAGAAGTCCTGTTTCTATTTTGCCATCTTAACTTCGCCCCCCTCCTATGCTTTTCTAAAGGAAAGCAACTCAAAAAGATTAGCCATCATGCTTTAATAAAGAAAACATATCATTTACCTAATTCAGGGGGGAAAGGCAGCACCCTGAACTTCAGAGAATGCAAACACATGCTACCAGCAGACAAAGATACAGAGAAAATAACACAATTCAGTGGACAAGGCTTCTAGCTGTCTGACCATTACACCTATACCTAGTTAGTCACCAGAGGGAGAAGCAGCATCATCTGGGTTTTCAAAGCCAGGATCTCAACAGCTACCCAGAGTCTCACCTGGTCAAATTGCACAACTCTTCCCATAAGTTAGCCCCAAAGCAAAATCTTGCCTCAGAGGTATATATAGCTCTCTCCAGGGTTAGAAAACATCACAAGCCTTTTGACTCACTTGACTACAAAGTAACAAAAGATGTGTCTTCCTGAAAAACAAGCTTACCCCCCAGGCTCTATGTGAGCAACTACAGCTAATCAGGGGGCAAAGTACATTTTCAAATAAGGAAAGGTTCTCAAATTCACCTATGGTTTTAAAGGGGCAAGTAAGATCTTCACATTTCTACTACCATTACAGGTAGTAGCATTAGTAGCAAACACTTTTGAAAAGGGACTGAGTCAAAGGAGAAAATTGAATAAGTGGGAGATGGGGTAGGATGGAGGGAAATATTATTTCACAACATAATTACTATGGAAATGTTTTGCATAACTACACATGCACAACCTGTATTGAATTTTGTCTTCGCAGTGGGGGTGGGTGAGGAGTGAAGAAGCAAAAGAGCATGGAACTCAAAGTTTTAAAAATAAATGTTAAAAATTGTTTTTGCATGCAACTGGGAAATAAGATATACAGGCACTGGTGTATAGAAATCCATCTTGCCCTACAAGAAAATTGGGGGGAATGGGTGAGGATATAAGAGAGAACAGATTGGGGGAAGGAGTATTCAGTAGGCTCATTATATTAGGGTAGGGGGAAAGATGGGGAGAAAATTTGCAACTCAAAATCTTCTGGAAATGAATGTTGAAAATTAAAAACATATCAAAAATGAATGAATAAATGAATGAATGAAGAAGTATATTTATTTTAAGAAAGAAGCTGCTAAGTCCAATGTAATTCTGACTATGGTTCCAAGCTATTAAAATTGTTTCTTTCTGGTTGCTTACTATTTTTTCGTCTTAACTTGCTAATTCTTGAATTTGGCTACAATATGTCTTAGAGTTTTCATTTTGGGATTTCTTTCAGGAGATGATCATTGTATTTTTTCTATGACTTTTGCCCTCTGGTTTTCTCGGTGTTGTTTTCCTTGATAATTTCTTAAAAGATGCTGTCAAAGCTTTTTTTTTATGTTTATTTTTTTTTTCGGTCATGACATTCAAGTAGTCTGATAATTCTTAAATTATCTCTCCTGAATTCATTTTTTTTCCAAGTCAGTTGTTTCTTCCAGTGAGGTATTATATGTTGTTTTCTATTTTTTATTCTTCTGATTCTTAATATCTCATAAAGTCATTGCCTTTCATTTGCCCAATTCTAATTTTTAAAGAATTATTTTCTTCATTTAACTTTGGCACCACCTTTTTCATCTAACCAATTCTGTTTTATAAAAGTTCTCTTCAATGAATCTTTGTACCTCCTTTTCTTTTTTTTTTAAACAAATGCTTTATTAACTTCTGTTTTACATCATTCATTTCCGCCAGATTTTGAGTTACAATCATTTTCCCCCCATTATTCCCCTACCCAACCTCCCAGAATAGTAGTCCCACAAGATATCGCTTCCTCCAATCTACTCTCTCCCATACCTTCTCCCATACCCCCATGGACTTTTCCATTAGAGGAAGGTGAATCTTTGTGTCCCGATGCCTGCACATCTTATCTCCCTATTACAAGCGAAAGAGTATTACTAATAGTATTTATATATATTTGAAACATTTAATGTTACGACCTCGAATTTCAGATCCATTTCCTTCCTCCCTTGTCACCCATTCTTTCTTGGGAGATAAGCAATTCAGTATATGTTGTACATGTCTAGCTATGCAAAACATTATCATAGTAGATATATTGTACAAGGCTGCTTATAATTCCCTCCCACTCATCCTACCCCCCACCTGGGCATTCCCTACATGATCCTGTCCCTCTTCTATAGTGGGTACTTCCAACCTCCCCTCCCCCCAAGGATGCCCTCCCATCCATCATCCTTCCTCTCATCCCCCTTCCCCCTATCCTGCTGCAGGTTGAGATATCCCATTTAGTATGTATGTCATTTTCTCCCTGAACCAAATTCAATGTGAATGTGGTTTTGCCTTTTTAGCCGTCCTTATTCTCCCCCTCCTTTGCAACCACTTCCCCTTGCTTCTTCTACATGGGATAGTTTACCCTGCCCTGTCTCTCCCCATCTCCTCTTGCCACTTTCCTCTTTCACCTCATAATTTCATCCCTTGAGTGTTCTCCCTTCCCAACAAATTCAACCTATGCCCTCTATCCATATAACTGTAACCATATACACACACATTCACATATGTATTCATATGACCACACCCCCTTCTTCCATTATTTTCATAGTGAGAAAGATATCATCAGTCACAATTATTGATTTTCCATATAGGAATGTAAATAGTTCAACTTTGATAAGTTCCTTTTGATTTCTTTTCCCTGATTACCTTCTCAGGCATCTCTTGCTTCTTGTGTCTGGATGTCAAATTTTCTATTCAATTCTGGTTTTTTCCTCAAGAATGCTTTGAAAGTCCTCTATTCCACTGAATGACCATATTTTCCCCTGAAACAAAATACTCAGTTTTGCTGGGTAGGTGACCCTTGGGTTCATTCCCAGTTCTTTTGCCCTCTGGAATATCATATTCCATGTCCTTCGATCCCTCAGTGTAGAAGCTGCCAGGTCCTGGGCTGTTCTGATTGTGTTTCCACAATATTGAAATTGTTTCTTCCTGGCTGCTTGTAGTATTTTCTCCTTGATCTGGGGATTCTGGAACCTGGCTATAATATTCTTGGGAGTTTTCTTTTTGGGATCTTTTTCAGGAGGTGATTGGTGGATTCTTTCAACCTCTATTTTGCCTTCTGGATCTAAAACATCGGGGCAGTTTTCCTTGAGAATTTCTTGAAGGGTGATTTCTAGGTTCTTTCCTTGATCATGGCTTTCAGGTAGTCCAATAATTTTTAAATTGTCTCTCCTGGATCTATTCTCCAGGTCAGTGGTTTTTCCCATGAGATATTTCACATTGCCTTCTAATCTTTCGTTTGTTTGGATCTGCTTAACAGCATCTTGATTTCTCATAAAGTCACTAGCTTTCATTTGCTCCAGTCTAACTCTGAAGGAATGAATCTCCTCAGTGAACTTTTGAGATTCTTTTTCCATCTAGCAAATTCGACTTTTTAAGGCATTCTTCTCTTCATTGCCCTTTTGGGCCTCCTTTGCCATTTGAGCTAGTCTATTTTTTAAGGTGTTGTTTTCCTCAGTCAGGCTGTTGACCCTCATTTCATACTTTTCCTGCATCCTTCTCATTTCTCTTTCCAATTTTTCCTCCACTTCTCTTATTTGATTTTTAAAGTCCTTCTTAAGGTCCTCTATGGCCTGCAACCCGCTCATGTTTTCCCCTGGGGCTTTTGGAGCAGGACTTCTGACCTCACAGTCCTTTTCCCGCTCTATGCCCCCAAAATAGGAGTCTAGGGTTGCATTTTTCTGTTTCCTTTGCCTTGGCATGTTGCCACTTAATTGCTTCACTTTTGGGCTTGTTGCCACACTATGGCTTTAAGGCCAGCTAGAGGAATTTTCGTCCCAAATGTGTGGGGGGGCAACTTCCATTTCTGGCAAGCTGTAAACCCACCCACAACTTCCACCCTAGATCACAATCCAGATCCAGGGAGGTTAAAGCAAGAGCGATTACCCCCAAGACTGATCGCTGGATCTCCCCACGATTTGTAGGCTGGGAGCCGGAAATGCCTCTGAAAACTACAAAATGGCGTGTCTCCTCAGCGGCTTCTAGCCCCCAGGGGAGGGAGCTGACGCATTCCCCAAATACAGGTCCCAAAGTCCATAGGACACTAACCTCTTACCTTGTCCTAGGCATGTCTATGTTGATATTTCTGGAATCGCCACAGCTCCTGGTGTTCTGGGGTTCCTCCAGCCGGCTGCTGGCCCTGCCGCCCTGGAGCTAAAACCTCGGCTCACGCGGACCTGGGCTCGGCTTGGCTCGGCTCCTGCGCTCTGTGCTCTGTGCGCTGCCGGCTCCCAGACAGCTGCGCTGGTCCTTCCTGCAGGGCTGCTGGGCTGTCCTCAGTGGGAGGTTAGCTTCTCTGTGTCGTTCTGTGGGTGCTGGGGCTCCAGAAGTTGTTCACAGTCCTTTTTTTTACATAGTTTGTGGGGAATCTGGGGGCAGAGAGGCTTGGAAGAGCTGTTTCTACTCTGCCATCTTGGTTCCGCCCCCCTGTACCTCCTTTTCCATTTGGCAAATTGTACTTTTTAAAGAGTTGTATTCTTTAGTGGAATGTTTTCCCCATATAAACGATTTTATTTTTTATGGCATTTTTTCAGTCAATTTTTTATTTTTCCTTTTCCAAGCTAGTGACTCTTTCTTGCATACCTTTCATTATTTCCTTCATCTCTCTTCTACCTCTCTTATCTGACTTTTAATATCCTTCTTGACCTCTTCCAAAAAGGCTTTTTTCAAATTGAGAAGAATTCACATTAATTCCCCTTTGAGGTTTTGGATGTAGGTTTATTGACAATGTTGTCCTCTTCTAAATTTGTGTTTTGATGTTCCCTGACAGCATAGTAATTTTCTATGGTCGATGTTTGTTTATACTTTTTACTCATCTTTATTGCCTATTTCCTGGCTATCAAAGTTAAGCTCTCCTGCTGAAACACAGGAAGCATTGTCCCAAGCTTCTTATTCTGGGGGCCAGGGACTTGATAATTTACCTTGTACACTGAGCCTCAGTTGCTGGCATTTGGAGGTTGTAGGCATCTGACAGCTTACCTGATGTTGAGTTGAGATCCTAGGGGAGGTTTCTGGCATGTGCTGAGGCCAGGCATAGTTTTCTTGTGTTTCTTTGGGGTTACACTGAAGCACACAGAGGTCTGGCCCTTGGAGGATGCCTCTTTGTCTTTTACACTGAATCATCTGGAGATCTGGCAACAGAAGATGCCCTGGAATTCACTAAAGTACATGGAAGTCCATTTTCTATAGGACAGCTGCCTGCCCAGGCCTGCACTGAAGCACATGGTGTCTGGAGTCTTTCCCCTGGCTATGGTAAGGCATGTGTGAAGTCCTGGTGCTTGCATTTGCCTGGTCTGTCATCTTGGGGCTCATGATCTATCTCTGGCTCTTTGAGGTATGGATTGCTGCTGGCTTACTCAGATGTTTCTGTCCTGGAATGTGCTCCCTTTTTACCAGACTGAGAATGACCTTTCTTGACAATTCTCCAAGTTTCCCAGCCTAAAAGATTTTCCACCCCATCTTTTTACTGGCTCTGCTGTTCTAATATTTGTTTTGAGGAGTTAATTTATGGTTGTTCCAAGGTGAATATGGGAGAGTGACAATGATTTATAACTTATTCTACCATTTTAGCTCCCAGAAGACCCAAGGCATATTTTTGTTTTCCGTTCTTTATACCCTCAGTACCTAATGCAGTATCTGGCATATAGTCAGCCTTATACATATACACATGTTTCCACACTCACAAACACAAATATATATGTGGGCAGTCTTAAAAAATATGTGTATATTTAAGTGGATGTGCACATATATGTATAGCATATGCATATACCCATACACCTATTTCTATCCACATTATGAATATTTATATATTTATGTGCATATATTTCTTTTTTTTTTAATTACACCCATTCTTTTTGTTAGTGACATATATGTCTTCTTCTTAGTGTAAGAAAATCCTTCCACCAAGTAAATCATAGCACTTCCAAATTTTAATATAATTACCTGATGCTCATTGAAGTTAAAAGACTTGTCCATGACTACCCAGCTAAAAATTTTTTGCCGCTATTGATGATGATATGTGAATTTGTAAATATGTATATTAGAGACTCACAAATAAAATGTCTTAATAAACTATGAGACAACATAGTAACCATCCCAATGCTCATGGCAAATATGAAACCTAATCAAGGATGAGGTAAAGAGTAAAGACTTAATTTTCCTTAATTTACATTTTTTAATTTTCCTAAAAACATTTAGAAAACCATCATCTTTACAATACTTTCTGCTTTCATTTTAATAAAAGATTTCTCATTAAATCTTTTTTTCAGGCATTCTCTTTGTTTCTCAGGCTTAGTAAAACATGACATAAATCGCAAGAATTTACATTTTAAAGTCATCCATTTGGTTGTTGAAAATTATACCATTCAATGTTACATTTAAAACACAGAAATAAATATGGCTAAAATTTTCTCACCCCTTGTCTTATATTGCTGTTTGTTCTGAATGCTATGTTCTTCATTTTTCACTAGTAGGAAAATCTTGATATGGTTCTTCTTAGGGGAGTAGTTAAGTAACCATAGTTAAGATTTTATTGCAATGCTTTTTACTGGGGACTATGAATAAATCGTGATTCCTTACCACAGGCTGACATTGAAATGCTGTAGTGTTTACTCAGACAAATGCAGTGGACCACAACAGAATGCTTTCTGCATTTTCTCATCCAAACACAACATTAACCATATGTTCACACAGTGAGAAGCTGTCATTAGGTATTATAGTGACACTATTCACACCAATATGGTTGAGGGCCTGTTAGTGTTTCCATTATAAATTCAGGGGCTTATAAGTCAATTGGAAAAAATATTTCAGAGCTAAATCTGTCGTACCAAATCTCAGTTTTGATATTTTTATTTGTTTGTTTGTTTTATTTTTCTATATGAAGCTAGAAAAGCAGGGGTTCTTAACTTTGGGCTCATAAATTTTTTTTTTAATATGTTGATAACTGGATTTCAAGGTAATCATTTCTATTTTTATTAGTATGTATTATTATGCATGTTAAAACATTATTCAAAGAAGTTTGGTGACAAACACACATGCACATGCATGCATGCACGAGTGTGCACTTGTGCACACACACACACATAAGTTTATCTAAGGAACAAAATCACAGCATTCCCATCTTTTTTCAAAGATAAATGGCAGCAATTGTTGTAATCATTCTCTTTATATCCCCAGCTCCTGGTTTAGTGCCTGTAAAGTACTAAGTGTTTGATAAATGCTTAATGAATTAAATTCTGGAAAAAAAATATTAAAAACCCTCATTTATCATGGACAGTATGCAGTAAGGGATAGGATAAGTAATTAAAATCTACAGATAATCTTCAAATTGCATTTAGGTCATTGATTTCAATTCTTTTTCCCACCAAGTCACTTACCAAAATGGCAATAAATAATAAAATTGACCAATTCCAGCTTTACCATCTATGAAATTTTTCTACACAGCAATAACTATTTATGAAATATTGAAAAGGTATTAGGCAATATGCTAAGACTTTATCAGAAATACCTACAAGAAAAGAAATTTAAAGAGAGTTTATGTCCTCATGGAGCTTTTATTCTAATGAGAACAGAAAAAACTACAAAATAGAATTGTAAAGCACAGGGGTTGAAGAGAGAGAAGTTACCCTCAAGCATGATATTATTCAAGTACAGTCAAAAGCTCAGACTGAGGAAAGTGAAAACGGCTGATCTGGGTCTGTACTCAAAATGGAGGCTCCATGGGGGAAAAAATACCACAATGGGACAATACATGGTAATGTTAAAAAAATGACAAGGCCCCAGGAACTGAAAAATGTTTCAGGGTAAAAAGGTAATTGAGTATTTTCATACTGAGAAAGGTTTCATCAGTTATAGTTATTGTTTTTTCCATGTAAGAATGTAAATAGTTCAAATTTGATAAGTTGCTTATGATTTACTTTCCCTGTGTACTTTCTCAAGCATCTCTTGCTTCTTGTATCTGAATGCCAAATTTTCTATTCAGCTCTGGTTTTTTTCCTCAAGAATGCTTAAAAGTCCTCTATTCCACTGAAAGACCATATTTTACCCTGAAACATGATACTCAGTTTTGCTGTGTAGGTGATTCTTGGTTTTAATCCCAGCTCCTTTGCCCTCTGGAATATCATATTCCATTCCCTTCCATCCCTCAGTGTAGAAGCTGCCAGATCCTGTGATATCCTGATTGTGTTTCCACAATATTGAAATTGTTTCTTCCTGGCTACTTGTAATATTCTCTCTTTGATCTGGGAATTTTGGAACCTGGCTATAATATTCTTAGGAGTTTTCTTTTGGGGATCTTTTTCAGGAGGTAATCTAAGGATTATTTCAACCTTTATTTTGTCCTCTGGTTCTAAAATATCAGGGGGATTTTCCTTAAGAATTTCTTGAAGGATGAAGTCTAGATTCTAGATTCTTTATTTGATTATGGTTTTCAGGTAGTTCAATATTTTTTAGATTATCTCTCCTGGATCAATTTTCTAGGTCAGTGGTTTTTTTCCCCGTGAGATATTTCACATTGCCTTCTATTCTTTAATTTGTTTGGATCTGGTTAATAGCATCTCATTAAGTCACAGTAAGGGATGATACTTAAGGGGTAGAATTGAGGGGTGAGAGAGGAACATAACAAGAAGAGATAGGGAGAGAAAGAATGGGGTAAACTATCTCATGTAGAAGAGGTAAAGTAAAGTGCTAGCAGGGGAGGGGAAAAACAGGAAGGCAAAAAGGCAAAACCTCATTCTCATTGAATTTGGCTCAGGGAGAGAATTACATACATACTAAATGGGATATGTCACCCTACAGGAGAGTGGGGGGGAGGGGGATGGGGGCAGTAGATGATGGAAGGGAGGATAGGCTGGGGTGTGGAGGGAAGTTGGAAGCACCAACGTTTGAAAAGGGACAGGATCAAAGTGGGGAGTGGACCAGGTGGGAGGTGGGATAGGAGGGAGGGAAATATAGTCAGTCTTTTATACTCTATCTACTATGATAATGCTTTGCATAGCTACACATGTACAACATATACTGAATTGCTTATCTTCCCATTAAGGGTGGGTGACAAGGGAGGAAGGGAATGAATCTGGAATTCAAAGTTTTAAAATCAAATGTTTTAAAAATATGTAAATACTATTATTAATACTATTTTACATATAATTGGGAGATAATATGTGAAGGCATTAAGGCCCAGCAATTCACCTTGCCCTACTGGAAAAGTGGAAGGGGGTATGGGAGAAAAGATAGGAGGGACCAAATAGGATGAGGGGATATCCTGTGGGTCTGTTATTCTGGGGTTGTGGGTAGGGGAATATGGGGAAAAATTGTGACACAAAATCTGACAGAAATGAATGATGTAATCCAGAAGTTAATAAAGCATTTGGAAAAAAAATATTGGTGTCAAGTAATAGCTTAGACAAGTTAATAGGTAATGCTTTATCCGGCCTCTCAAGGCTCAGGTAAAAGCAAATACCTGGGCCTGAGAATTTCTAGAAAATTGGTACTTAGTGAAATAGTTCTATTGTCAATTTTATTGTTGTGCAATGCATCAAGTAGGCAAATGAAACATATACACATTATAGCAACATGAAGTGGAGACAAGTTGGAGAGGAAACACACTCAAAGTTGGGATTCAGCTGGCAAGAATGGGCTTGGGGGGGGCGGCTAAGTGGCGCAGTGAATAGAGCGCCGGCCCTGGAGTCAGAAGGACCTGAGTTCGGAGTCGGCCTCAGACACTTAATCCACACAAACAAAAACCTAGCCGTGTAACCTTGAGCAAGTTACTTAACCCCAATTGCTTAAAAAAAAAAAAGAAAGAATGAGCTTGGGGGCGGCTAGGTGGCATAGTGAGTAGAGTATCAGCCCTGGAGTCAGAAGGACCTGAGTTCGGATCCGGCCTCAGACACTTAACGCACACACAAACAAAAACCTAGCCAGGTGACCTTGAGCAAGTTACTTAACCCCAATTGCCCTCCAAAAAGGCAAAAAAAAAAAAAAAAAGAATGGGCTTGGTTGAGAACAGATAATTGTTTCCAAATGTAGGAGGGGGTATTTCTAAGTAGACACAAATATGGTGGAAAAGTTCTTGGCCTCTATTATTGATAGACACTTAATGCTCATTTCTCATGCTTTTATATTTTATGACTTCAAGCATGTGCCTGATTTTATTAATAACTTCATTTTTACTTTTATATATTTGTGGCTATGCCAAAAGAGATAAAAATGAGAGACTGCCCACAAAAGCAGCTGGTATCCTACCAGCCATTTCATGGTTTGCTCTATTGTTATAAAGAGTTTCCTGTCCATTTGTTGAATATTATCATTGTTTGTCTTTAAAACTCATTTTGTGTTATAGTTATGCTCCTAGAGCATAGTATATGTCCTCTGGGCTCTAAATTGCAAATGAGTGGTACTTCTCAGTGAGAAAATAAAGGTGTTAAATAAATTTGTGTCATAATGTCTCTAGCTTCTGTCAGCCTAATTGACCACCTGGTTAGAAACATCAAGGCTGCTGATCTCATCATCAATGGAAGTGTTGAGGTTTAACATCAACTTGCCTCTGCTATGCTCCCATAATCTGAGACCCTTAAGGATCTGAAACAGTGCAAGAAACAGATGTCACTGATGGATTCTTTCAAGCTGGTTTCATCCTTCAGGATCATCAAGGCCATCCACCAGCATGAAGGACAGGGCGTCAGAGGTGATGTTGACACTTTGCCAGGCATCTTCTGACAGCATTGACTAAAGTCCCAGCAACCTCTCCCTTGGTTTTCAGAAGATTGCCAGAATAGATATTTACAACAGTACAATATACAGTAGAAAGCCCTAACACTGCTATTTGACACAATGGAAGGTAAAATTCAGGTTGAAGAGTGTTTTAGTTTCCAGAAGTTTATTTGTTGTGTAGTATTTATGGCCCAATGAAAAGTTCCATATGAAAAGTAAATATTGTTTGAAATTTTTAAAATTAAGGTATTAGCACAAAAGGTCACAGAATTATAGGGGATTACTAGTGATAAAAATGTTTTACATGTTACCAATTTTATTTTGCATTCTGCATTTTGTGGGTAATTTCATGATTATTGTGTTAGGGAAAGGGGATATTATTAGAATTAAAGATTCATTATAATGAATTACATGCATAAAAGTGTATTTTCAGCAATATCTAATGAATATTACAATTTTTGGGGAACCTAACCCCCTTTTCCCATGGCTTCAAAATATCAACATTCATGTTATTTATTTTTGTGCTGTTTTTCTAGGAATTTTATACCCTGGAAAGTGGCAGATTGACTTGGGTAAAGTTCAGGTTCTTTTTACATCCTCAGAAGTATGGACAGAAAAAAGGCAAGGAAGGTGTTAGGAATAAAATAGCACAGATCAATCCCATTTTTGTATCACTTGAGCCATGGTAGCTTAGTGCTTTACAAGAACACCAGGTAAAATTAGCATGAAGGTAATGTTCTCTTTAGATCTAGAATAAGAAATATTTAAGACTCACAGGAGGCCATATTTTAACCATTAAAGATGCTGAGAGGATTTCCTTTTGGCTAATATAGAATAAAGATAAAATAGGTCTCTTTTTTTTCCTTGTTGAGGAGAACACAATGTTTTAACTCCATAGCATTGGGCAGGAGTGATTATTTTTATGAAAGCTGAGTATAGGACCTACCCCCTCCAGTGAAGTGCTATTATCTCTCATTCAGTCTCTTCAATGTTTAACAAAAGTTTAATTTAAGTGAAATACATTTATTACTTTTAAGGAAAAGGTTTATCAGGAAAAAATCTGATTCTTAGAAAAGTTTTATAGTATATATATATATATATATATATACATATATATGTATATATACACACATATATACATATATATACATATATGCAAACACATACATATAAACACACAGCATATACTATAGTTTGCATGTGTACATTATTTTTTCCAAAGGACACATATGTTCAAATAATGGCAGCACTGATACTTGGATTAATAAGATGACAGTAAATTAACAAGAAACATATGGAAACTTATCATTGGTATAGGAAGAAGGCAAGGATTGCTAAGAAACCTCAAACCAGGTTCCTAGCATAGTGTCTTTTGCATGGTGGGTACTTAATGCACTTTAAAATGTGTATAAATAAATGAATACATTAATTGATCAATGAATAAATTAGCAAATACTCATTAAATATTATAAGAGCAATTATAGAGTTGTATATCAATAAGCACAAAATGGCATAAAATGGAAGACAAATTAATCTATATTAAGTACTGTGTAGAATAAGAGTGAACAGAGTAGAGTGAGATTAAATAAAAAATATAGGGAAAAGGTATAGTATAATGGAACGGATACTGGATCTGGAATCAGAAGACCGAGGTTCAAATTTCCACTCTGTTTACTACCAATGTGATGTGACCTTAGGCAAGTCACATACAACTGGGATACATGTGTCTTGTCTATAAAATGCAGTTGAAACTTATGTTTATTAAGCACCTATTAAGTTCAAGGTAACTTGTGCATTGACAGAATTCCCCCATTGGAGATATGCCACCTTAATCAAATCACAAGCTCTAGACCAAAACATTTATGAGAAACAGTTCTGGAAAGGTAAATGTACACATATGGTCTCAAACCTCAATGAACTAACATCTACTTATATTATGAATACAAATTAATACATTCAAATATCCAAAAGGATATGTGAATGCACTGTTGTGGCTGCCTCCTTCCATTGATGTTAACTGAAAAGTTTTCTAAAACAATATGATCAATAACTTCCTCTTTTTCTCTTGGCATTTCAATAATAACAATACAATACTCAGACTGTCCATTGGTTATTCCTCTTTCTCACCAATTTATTAGCTTATCTCCTTTTTTGATCATGCATTTAGGATGACATAATTTGTTCTAATTATGCTTTATAATGCACTATTTATCATACATTACAGCCCCTTCATACCCTCCATGTGCTTTTATATTACCTTCTGGGTGAAATTCATTTTCATTTCATTGGGGATTGAAGTGTCCTAGTTTTTGCAGTCATGTGACAATAAAAAGATATTGGAGTTGTTTGGTCTTTTTCATGGGGAAACTTGGGATCATTAAAACAACTGTGCAGTTTCCCAAGAGAAATATAGTAATGTAGTCCACTGCCATGGTCCAGTTGAATTATGCACAAAACTCATTTTTTTCCTCATTTTCAATGTCTGTCTAGGACCAACAAACATACACACTGATTCACAAATTCCGTAAGTTGTCCACTTGAATATATATCATCTGTAAAATAACCATTTAAGATATATTTGATTTCCTTTTCATTATTTTCATCACATAAAAGTATCTATGTAGCATTTTGGAGATGAAATATTGATAACTTCACCATCTCTAGGAAATCTGCCTTGAACTCTCCACTGGATTTCCATGGTGGCCCTGATGATTACCTCTGCTAAACAGGTTTCCTTTTTTTTTAACAAATGCCTTATTAATTTCTGGTTTACATCATTCATTTCCACCAGATATTGAGTTACAATTTTTCCCCTACCCACCACACCAGAATAGCAGTCCCACAAAATATCCCCTCATCCAATCTGCTCTCTCTCATATCTTCTGCAATACCCCCTTCAACTTTACCATTAGGGTGAGGTGAGTCTCTGTGTCCCAATGCCTGAACATCTTATCTCCCAATTAAATGTAAAACAATATTAATAATAGTATTTATATATATTTGAAACATTTAATTTTAAAACCTCAAATTTCAGATTCATTCCCTTCCTCCCTTGTCACCCATTCCCTCTGGGAAGATAAGCAATTCAGTATGTGTTGTACATGGATAGCTATGCAAAATATTACCATAGTAGATATATTGTAAAAGGCTGCTTATAATACCCTCCCACCCATCCCACCCCCCCACCTGGTCTATTCCCTAATTTGATCCTGTCCCTCTTCAATAGTGGGTACTTCCAACCTCCCCTCTCCCCAGAATGCCCTCCCTTCTATCACCCCCCTTCCCATGCCCCTTCCACCTACTGTCTCACAGAGTGAGATATCCCGAACGCTGGGGTCTTCATAACTTCTTGTTCTGGCAAGTCGGATACCCACTCCAGACATCCCCCCAGATCACAATCCAGATCCAAGCAGTTTAAAGCAAGAGCGATTAACCTCCAAGACTGCTTGCTGGATCTCCCTACAGTTTGCAGGCCAGTAGCTGATGCTGCCACTGAAGCTGCAAAATGGGGAGTGTCTCCTCAGAGGTTTCTAGCTCCCGGGGGAGGAAGCCAATGCATTCCAAAAGTCCACAGGGCACTAACCTCTTACTTTGTCCTAGGTATGTCTGTGTTGATAATTCTGGAATCGCCATAGCTGCTGGTGTTCTGGGGTACCACCAGCCGGCTGCTGGCCTGGCCGCCCTGGGGCTAAAACTGGGGCTCACATGGACCTGGTCTCAGCTCTCTGCCTGCTGGGCTGTTGGCTCCCAGAAAGCTGCGCGGCCTTCCCTGCAGGGCTCCCAGAGCGCTGTGCTGGCCTTCCCTGCAGGGTTGCTGGGAAGTCCTCAGTGGGAGATTAGCTTCTCTGTGTCGTTCTGTGGGTGCTGGGGTTCTAGAAGTTTCCAGAGTCCCCCTTTTACATAGTTTGGAAGTGGTATGGGGCAGAGCACCTTGGAAGTGCTGTTTCTACTCCACCATCTAAACAGGTTTCCTTCTTTTATGCCTTGCCAGATATCACTATTCAAACAATCATTGAACAAGCTATCTCTTTAATGTTATATCTTTCAAGGAATCCTGTATAAATTACATATATATATATATATATATATATGTATATGTATATGTGTGTGTGTGTGTGTGTGTGTGTGTGTGTGTGTATATATATATATATATATATATATATATATGTCTAATGGTAGAGATGAAATCAGCAGTCTAATATGTTTTGTGAAAATCAATTTTTTTCTTTCTAATAAGCTCACCAGCTGTGCTCTCAATATATACATACATAATTCTCATAAAAATGTATATAGCTGGAACATGTCCAGTCTGAAAATTCATTTGGAATACTTGTACCTGACTTTGGATAGAGATTCCAAGCTTTTATTGATCTCATCAGTCACATTGACCCCAAAATAGTGATGTCCTTTTTCCTCTTCAGTTATGAAGGAAAATAACTAGGGTGAGATGAACAAGATTGATATAATTCAGTTCATCCCATTGTGTGTCCATGCATTGGACATAACACTGATATCTGACATTTAAAGTACCAATAATTAATTTTATGTCCTTAAATATTCTAAACACTGTGATTCCTAGCAACATCTGCTTTGTCCATCAGTAGAGAGATATGACACTATACCACATTTAAGGACAGATAGGTAGCACAGTGGATAGAATGTGGGGCCTGGAATCAAGTAAACTCATCTTCTTCAATTCAAAACTGGTTTTAGTCATTTATTACTTGTGTGATATTGGGCAAGACATGAAATTATTTACCTCAGTTTTCTCATCTGTAAAATGACTTCAAGAAGGAAATGGCAAACTACTCGAGTATATTTGCTAAGGAAACCCCAAATGGGGCCACCAAGTGTCAGGCGTGACTGAAACAACTGAACAACAGTGATTTAACACCTTTGCTTAAATAGTAAGAGTGGGCGGCAAAGACAGAGAGATAGGGACAGAGACAAAGACACAGAGACAGAGACAGACAGAGAGAAAGAGAGAGGGGGAGAGCGAAAGGCTTTTTTGCAATTTATGTCATTTCATGGATTGCTATGACCAAAAACGTAATTGCCAAATGGTCAAACTTTTGATGATTCTCTCCAAATAACAGATGCTCCTAAGAGAACAGACAATTTATTTCCAGGATAATAGTGAGAATTATTCTGGTTTGGTAATACTTGTTTGAATCTGCATTCCACTGGCATAGACTCCAGGAACCGAGGGTTACCTCTAAACCCTAATAAGAAATCTGAGGAAAATGTCTTAGATGCTAAACAAACAACGCATAGGAAAAGAATTGAGAAGGGAGAAGATTTTCTATTAGTTATATTTAAGATCTTGGGGGCAGCTAGGTGGGACAATGAATAGAGCACTGGCCCTGAAGTCAGGGGCCTGTCACATTTAAACTGTGTTCAAATCCATCCTCAGACACTTGACACTTAACTAACTTTATGACCTTGGGCAAGTCACTTAGCCCCAATTGCCTTGCTTGCCCCCGTCAAAAAATCATTTATTGTAGAGTTCTATATAAATAAGAGTAAATAAAATTTAAGCTCTTTAGAAAGAAATGATGCATATGGGTTAACAAAAGAAGGGAAATGTAGATGAGATGAAGCAAATAACATGAACATGCAGTCAGTCAGTAAGCATTAAGTGCTTACTATATGCTAGACCTTGTGTAGAACTCTAGGAATACAAAGAATGGTAAAAATTGACGTTACTACCCAACGTGTCTAACATATTCTCATATACTATATTCTCCTATATTCTTTCTTCTCAATCACTTGATCTAGGAAATGAGAGAAAGAATATGTTATGCATTTACATAATTTCTACTTATCTTTCACTGCTCATTTGTATATGGAGTAGATCAGGGAGATAGAAAGAATAAGAATGCAGAGAAATTCTGTTAAGCATAAAATTTATTTTTAGCTCAAAGATTTCTAAATTAAACCTTGCAAGCCACTATTCTCTTATTTCAACAATTTTTTTTTTCATACACTTATAATAATTAGTCATTCCACAGTCTTAAAGAATGATTTCACCTAAAAGGGTCTGTCTTTCTTGACATTTTATCTCCTGATTATTGGGAATAGGAACTTAGGGTAGCAATGGCAGCCTGGTCTTTTGAATGAAACTTTGGGCTAATAGTTATATTCCCTAAAACTGTAATTTTTTTTCAAGTCATCTGATTATTAATGTTTTTGAAAAGGAGAAACATTAGCAACTTCTTCCACAATGCTAAAGGAAAATTTTATAAAATCCGCTGGTATGATCTGAATAATAAATATTTTTATGTATATTTGCTATCCATGTCTTCCCTCTCACTACACAGTTGAGGATAACTTAGGAATTGTTTCCTTAGAAATAATTTTCTTTTTTTCTTTATTTGTCTGTAATTTTGTTAATGGGAGGCTAAGTTGACTCCCACTGAATGCAGCAAATTGATCACTGAAACTAAAATCAAAGGGGTCCCAGAGCATATAGAATATAGATCTAAACCTGGTTGTGACCTCAGGGGCTGTCCAATTTCCAAATTTTATTGATGAACCAAATGGGGACTAAGGTAATTAACTTCTCCAAAGTCACACTGTTAATAAATGTCAGATGCATGGTTTAAACAAAGACCCACTGACTCATTTTTTTTCTTTTGTAGTGTGCTACCCACTAAAATGAATTAAAACCCAAAGAAACTAATCCAGATCAAATTGTTGCCAAGAACCAACACTATGATTGCTTTTCTATCACAAAATAGTAAGCTATATAGTAGTCAGTTGATAACTATTTATTAAGTACCTCCTATGTGCCAGACTCTATGAGATACGAAAAGACAAAAAATGGTCTCTCCCATCAAGAAGTTCACAATTTAACGAGGGAGAAAACAAACATACAAATATGTCCCACAAAAAGCTATATTCTCAAAATTGGAAACACTTCCCATAGAAGATGAAATTTTAAGTTGGTTCTTAAGGAGTCCAAAATGATGATGAGGAGGAGGAGGAGGAGGGGGAGGAGGAGGAGGATGATGATGCTCTACTAAAGACTTATTGTCATAGTGATTTAGAAGTGACACTGTGCTGTCAAAAGGTAGTCCAGGAGAACATAAATTCTGAAATATCCTGCTAAGTTCTATGAAGTAAATGGAAGTACCCATACCAAGGAGGAGACAGATCCTTATAGTATTAAATAAGAAAACAAAATCTAATTAATTGCCTTGTGAAGAAAAACAGATTATTTGCCTGATTTTATTTCAGTTATGTTTTTGTCTTACAATACCAATTTCATAAGCAATAGCATCATTTTTTTCATTACAACCATGTAATTTGCTAATTAAAGTCATGATTGATTCATTTAAACCATACATTTTTCCAATTTAAAAAGGAGCTCTACAGATACCCATTTTCAAAGTTAATGAAAATGTACCTTATTGTTTAATAATTTTATTATAACATTTCCTTTTTAACAATCAATATTCTCAGTAAGGATTTTCTTTTTCTTTAGTATTTAATTATTTTATTTCCAATGTCTTAAAACTTTTAGATCTTGTATATGAGCTCAATTTAATTAGAAAAAAAGCAAATCTAAAGTAATTTATAATTATAATATGCTTCTAGTATAAAAATAATTACAACTAGAATTATAGCCCCATAATCAATTAACATTTGTGGAGTACCCACTGGGTATATGGCAATGTGCTGATATTCATGATAGTTGATGACTATTAGGCACCTTGCATACAAGTTCTGCTACTTCATTAACATTCATTAAACCTCATAATGCCCCCTGAGAACTCTGGTTGACAGGTGTCCTACCAACTTCCAGAGATGAGTAATTCCCACATGCAGAAGCCCCAGGCCAAAGAATGAATCAGTTTTAAGACCCAGGAATAGAATCTGAGACCTAATTCTTGGCACCAACTTAAGCCCTAGGAATCATCTGATAAAATGATCCCCACTCAGTATCTCACAACAAAGTTTTTGTGAAGATTCAATTTGTCCTTCATCCCACATGTGAAAGGTGACTGACTATATGGTCGGTTTTCATTAATACTAAAACAATAGTCCCACGTTGAAGCATTCTAGAGGTTACTTCTCTTATGCATAAAACACAAATTGTAATCCCCTAAACCTCCCTGCTACCTGAAGTGGGTCTTTTCTCACACTTTTGGTTCTGACTTCATAAGTAAGAAGTACAACATATCTCAAAATGGGTTTCAAAGGATCATTTAATTAAGAAAAATAATTATTTACCTTTATTTCTTCAGTTTTTGGAGACAGAGAATGCTTAATTTTTGTGTCTATCATAACACAGCACAATGTTTGATACATAGTGGGTGTTAAATCAGTATTTATTAATTGAATGGTCTTTTAGATCATGTCAGAATTATCTAAAACATTGATTATATGATTAATTTTAATTCAGTCTACTGTTTCATAATGCTAAATTTCAGAACAAATACATATGGTAGAATAACAAAGTTGGGTCAGTATTGGGTACTGTGTCCAAACTTACCATAGAGTATCAATGATATGATTTTTTTAAATTTTAATTTTACAAAAGACAAGGCATGACACACATATATACATACATGTACATACACATACATTTACATTTGAAGTTTTATTAGCAAGGATACTGGAGTCGTTTGCTGTTTCCTTCTCCAGCTTATTTCACAGATGATGAGACAGAAAAACACGGTTAAGTGACTTGCGCAGGTTCATAGAGCTACTAAGTGTCTGAGGCTAGATTTGAACTCAAGAAGATGAGTTGTCTGGACTCTAGGCCAGGTGTTATCCATTGTGCCACCTAGCTGCCCAGTTTAAGTTCACTTTCTCCCTAAATTCATTTTTTCTTAGAGTTTTTACAAATTTATCATATAGTGATAGTAATATCAAATCTATTTTTTATGGAAATGGTGGAAAGAACCAGAATTTATGTGACATGATGCAATGTGCCTTCTTTCCCCTACAGTTTAATAGAAAGTTAAATCAAATTTGAATGGAGGATGTCTAAGGAAAATATTTAGCTAGATTTATGTTCAGTTTATTATATGATTTTTTATAAGGGGATAATAAACTATTTACAAAAACCATTTGGGTAAAATTGATGCTATGTTCACTCCCGAAACAAACAAAAAGGCAGTATTTACTAGAAAAATCCCTAGCCTCTATACTACACCAAGCACTATTAATTGAGACATAACACTAGAGTGCTCTTTTGGATTCCTAGATATAAAGGGTGCTAATTAGGCATATTTCTTCAATGGCAGAGACACAACTGGTTTAACACCTAGTTAACCTTGTATAATGGTAAAGGAATTTGAAGATCTTCCCTCCTCCTTAATAGGCCTAGGGAATTTGAAGTTCTTTCCTGACACTTAATGCACAGCACATGGAGCCCAACAAGAGAAGCTTTCTTAGGGGAGTCTTGTTTTTTAGGAAGGCCCACACCTTTGTCACTTTGCAATTAAGTAGTGGATCATGAAGATTGTGAGATTGTGATGTCCCCTGACCCTGTAGGAGGGGATATATATATATATAATATCTTCTACAGGATATATATGTGTGTGTGTGTGTGTGTGTGTGTGTGTGTGTGTGTGTGTGTGTGTGTATTGGGACTCACTTATGAGAAGAGTTGTATGATTTTAACAGATGAGTCTCTAGGCATTTGTTGAGCTGCCCCCTACCACCACCCCTGCCCCACTATGAAAACCCAGATGCTTCTTTCTCTGGTAACTAGCTATAAATGCAATGGTCAGACAGCTGGAAACCCTGTCTGTTGGTTTGTTAAATTGTGTTATTTTCTCTGTCTTTTTTGTCTGCTTGTCATTTCTGTTTGTATTTCTGAATTCAGGGTACTGATTTTTCCCCCTAAACTAAGTATATATATATATATATATATATATATATATATATATATGTTTGATTAAAGTAAGATTGTTCACCTTTTTTTTTTGTTGCTTTCCTTTAGAAATGCAGATCAAAGAATCTGTGTTAGCAGCCCTCCTGGGTATTCTAGGGTGCTTGCTGTTACACCTTGCTAACACCTGTAATGGTAAGCAAAGGATTACTTAATGTCTTGTTTCTGCTATTTAATTACTTAGCACCTTGTTTCAGTTCAAGTTTCTTTTAAGCCTTGTCCATGATTACATCAAGTCTTTGTTCAGAAACAGAACTTGTGAACCCCACAGCTCTTGAACCCTAGCACTTGTGAACCCCTGTTGCAAATGCAACAGGAAGGGCAGAACAGGGAGGAGCTTAATAACCATATTATATATAATAACCATATTATAAGGAGAAACCTGAGCTGGGAAAGGGCAGAACTGAGGAGAGAACTCTTGTGGTGGCAGAATTTAGAAGGAGAAAACTTGTGGCATCCTGTCACTCTCTTTGTTCTGTGTTGATTTTTGTTGGTAATGCCTTGTGCAGAAGCCCTGGGACCTTACTGAAAACGCTGAAAAAGAATTTTCTGGTTGTCTGTTTACAGAAGTCCTGGAGGAGGGTTTTGGAGGTCCTGGGACTTTATTTATGATTTCTGTTGACCTCTCAGACCTTATTTGTGGGTCTGTATTGATTTCTATGTTGATGATTTGTGCTGACTTCTTGGATCTCGTTTTGTTGGTGTGCTGATTTCACAGGCAGATAGTGAATTGATGACGGTGCCAGCAATGTGCATGAATATTATTGTGATTCCATTAAGTTTTGTCTTCCTAGAAACAGGAACTGTAAAGGATTTGAAGTGAACTGTGAGCTTTAATATGGAACAGGGACTAGACGAGCAGCTGGATAAGGAGCTGAACAAGGACCTGAGAGCTGCCTGCCTTTGTATCCTGGTGACAGTTGGGTAGATTCAGGTAGGAGCTAGGACAATGGAAGAAGAACCATGGAATCTGAGAGCCAGCTTTGAGTCAAGATTAAAAGACCTCTTCATGGGTACTTAATGGTGACTGAGAAGATTATGATTTACTATGACCTAGCAATGGAGAATTTTGACCTTTGTACTTGGTGTCTCTTAAGGAGGCCTGCTCCTTAAGGATGATTGAGTTAAGGACTTACTGCATGATATCTTTTGGTTAAAACTATGTGCCCACTTTGGTGAAAATTACGTGGCCACTTTAGTGATAAGTTGTTATGTTACAACATTGTGAATGCTGTACATTGGTTTCTGTGAATGTTTTGCTTTAATTTACTGCTAAATATATAGAGAGTACACTATATTATGTAATCAGAACCTTAAAGCTGTTCACAGCAACAGTCCTTTGGAAAGCTGCTCCTGCTTACCTTATAACACCTACTTAACAAGCATAATTAGTTTGAGTAGGAAGTTAACAGTAGGTACAACCCATACTATTCTACCATCAAACCATACACCACAATAGTTCATCTAGAAACAGTTTCTAAGTGTCTCAGCATCTTTGTCATTCCTGACTCTAAACTGAGATTGAAGTCCATAGTACTTTTCTCATGTCCAAAGTTATTAGGCTGTACTATACAAGATATAGAGTATATCAAAGACAATAGAAGGAAGATCCTTATGTTCAGAGAAGATTATGATTTATCTGGGAGTTAAGACAAACATTTTAAAAATGACTATTATATACACAACATGATTATAGTATACATTGCAAATAAGTGTGAGTTAATTAGCCAAACCAAAATGTACCCTCCATAGGCCCTGGGGAATATCCTTGCTATTTACTTAAGAAGTAGTATATAAAAGAAGTGGGGCAAGAAAGAGAAAAGCCCAGACATGATAAGACAGAGATCTGGGTACAAGCCCTACTTCTGACACTTTACTGTTGTGTGATTAAGGTAAATCATTTAGTTTCTCAGAGTCTCAGGTGACCAGGTGATTCTCTAAGACATTAAATTATTCAGGTCTTTAAAGTAAATCACTAATCTACTTTAAAGGGATCTGTTAACCCATTGAGGATTCCCTCAGGAGTAGGGAACCTGCACCTCGAGGCCACATGTTATTTTCTAGGTGCTTTGGTGAAGCCTTTTGACTGAATCCCAGTTTTACAGAACAAATCCTTTTTTAAAGGGATTTGTTCTGTGAAGTTTGGATTCAGTCAAAGGGCAGCACTTGAGGACGATAGGGCCACATGTGACTTGGAGACCAAAGGTTCCCCACCCCTCCCACTGATAGAATCACATGTCCAGACCCCTCCATTCTCCCCGAAATTAGGTGTATATGGCATTTAGTCCAACATTTAAATTGAAATTAAATTGGAGGGGCAACTAGATGGCACAGTGAGTAAGAGCGCTGGCCCCAATCAGGATGACCTGGGATCATTCCCAGCCTCAGAAAATGAGCACCCATACATAAATAATGACTGGCTGTGTAACCTTGAGGAAGTTACTTAACCCTGTTTGCTTTAAAAAAAGAAATTACATTGGAAAAAACAAAGATTCTCAAGATGCATAAATTTATTTCCCTAAAATGCCCTCATCCCTTATACTCAGATATAGATATTAATCATAAAGAAAGTTATATATTAAATGCAACAGATTAGCACACACATTTATTTCCTTAAATACTTGGCATAGAGAAAATATGTTGTCAATACCAAAGAATGATAAAATCACAGAATTTTCTATCTAAAAAGAATAAGTATTGGTACCTCATTTATGAAATGGGGATGATAATAATAGGATTTTGTGCGAATCAAATGAAATGTAAACTTTAACGTTCAATAAATGCCACTAACTTTCATGAAATTTATTAATGGAAATGTCAACCTATGTTCAAGTTGAAGGGCCACCAACAGCATCTGGGTTTTAAGTACAGAAACCATACATTTATGAAGCTTTTATATGATGGCTAATTTCAAGAAGAGCCATTATCTCTCTTAACAATGTTACTAACACTCCCCAAAGGCCTCCAGTATCTTTCACACTGGTTCAAGTGATTATTGTTTGATTTCATAATCCAGTTCTCAAAATATTCTGTTGTTAAGAAATGCATGATGCCACTCCCTTTCTTTTTCCAAGAAAACTTTTATCTCATCACTTTAAAAACTTCCTGGCCTTAATATCCTATGCACTCAATCTTTAGTGCCTTTGAGACTAGGTTTCAGAACTAATTTAGTGCCTCACCTAGTTAAGTACTTTAGTGGCATAATTAGGGCATGCTAAAGGCCTTAACTGTGTCTGGCATTTTCCTGTGCTGCTAGCAATAAATATTCATTAAATGTATATAAATGTTTTTGCATTGAGCCTTATACTTTCCAGGCAAATTTTATTGAAGCAAACTTACAAGCATTCCAACAACACAGAACATACATGTTTTTTTCTCCCAAAATCATTGTTAACCAATGTATAAAGTTCAAAGTTTGTTTTTTGTTTTTATTTTTTGTTTTGTTTTGTTTCCCAAGGTGGAGAATTTCCAGTACCCAAGTTTGCTGTCATGGGCATTTCAGCCTTTCTGACATCTGTTCAGTTACCCTTTAACCCTGTGAAACTAGAATCTAGTTTTCTCACCATTGGGGATACTGGGACAGTCTATTAATAATGATAGAAGATAGAATGTTACCAAACAAGACTCCTAATGATTCCAAGGTCAACAATGTCTTGGTCATTGCCACCCTTCTTCACTAGGGTTTTCATTGCCCTTAATATGAGCCCAAAACTAGCCTTTCTGAATATCAGGAAGTCCTCTGGGCCTCAAAGGTATTTCTATGATACTCATTAAATTATACTAAGCCAGGTGGACCTCTTCTGAATATCTCAAAGAATTCCAAGTAATTTGCAATGCTGAGGCATTGGAGATCATTGTCAGTCCAGCAGCCTTTGAAAGAGATCAACAAAATGTTTATGTTATGAAAATTTCTCCACACTGATGCCATTCCATGTTTCCCCTTTAATTACTCAAAACAGATCTAGGAGAGAAAAAAAAATCAATGAGCAAAATTACAAACTGGTGTTGCATTTCATTCCTGAATTCCCTAACAGTAATGTTTATCTCTACCCTGAAACATCTGTTAAGCTTTCCAATGTCAGTGATTTTATTCTGTTACAGCATAATTGTCAGTATAGCAAGTGGGAAGGAGGGAAGCACTACTTTTACTAAATAGCAGTGATAGCATAGACAGAAGCGCACTTGGAACTTTGCACTGTACCTTACAAGACAAAGAAGGGTTATTAGGATCAGTGTGTGCACTGTCCTTCCCAGGTGAGCAGGTAATGGTGCATGCAGAAAGTTGGCACTTCCATTTGTTTCCTTAATGCACCTGAAATTTCTAAGTTTTCCCCCAGCCACCTTTGTCAGAGTAATAAAGCTTTTGACTGAAAGATCAAATTAATGTTTTTCTCCCTTTGGTTTTATTTTCTGGGGTTTTTTGTTTGTTTTCTACAGCTGCTACTTTTACCCAGTTTTGTTTCATTTCTCCCTATTTAAAAAATAATCTAATTCAGAATACAAAGAAAATCAACACATACTCTTCAAAAGGGTATTTAAGCCTAAGGTAGTGAAAGCCTATACTCCTCTTCATTTTTATAAGCTTCATAAACTTTGCTCTTGGTGTAAAATGTATTTAGATGGGTTATATATTATTTAGCAAATATTTTTTTAGGAATAAATTGGGAGCATTCAACTTTACCTTTGTAAGTGTACATTGATCCAGATAGCATAAGTCCTTTTGTTTTATGAAAGAACTTGCAATTTCCTTATATGATTTCCCTGACCCTTTCACATTTTCTTGCCCCTCATGCAATCTGATTGATGCCAGCTTCCCTAAATGAGCTTTCGAATCTGTGGGTATCAAAGGTCTTAGACCCATGTAGTTAGTGTCTCTCAGATTTAGTAGGTAACTGGGACCAGTCAAGTCACTATATCCTCATGACTAAAGTCTCTTTTAAGATGGAGATGAGGTGGGAGTAAGGGAGTGGGGGGGTCCCTCCAGAATAGCTAATGGAAATCTCTGTTGAATATTTTTGCTATGTTTAGGTAAAGAAAAACTCCTTCTCTGTTAAATATTCAGTGACTTTGGAGTGTCCCATTTCATCCAAACATGAATTTGAGGGTGCTGGTTTTAGAATCAAGTGTACAATACATGGGTAAGAAAACAAAATGTTCAGTTTTTAAAAATAATAACAATAATTATTATTATTATTATATATTTATATATTATATGTATTTATATATTATATATTAATATTATATATAATATTTATATTGTATATTATTTATTTATATAACAAATATTATATATTTATATATTATTATTATTATTATTATTATTATTATTATTATTATATGGTACTGATACCACTGATCATCCCCTCTTGAAAAAGTCTTTCTTTTCAAAGCAACTAGGTGGAGCTGGATCTGAACAGGTTTAGACACAAATTAAAATCTAAACTTACACACTTTCTAGTTTTGTGACTATGGGTAAATCTCTTAATCTCTTTATGCTTCAGTTTCCTCATCTGTAAAATAAGAACAAAAGGATTATGGTGGTTAAATGAGCCCAAATCCTGACTTACTTACTAGATACTTACTAGCTGTATTTGGCAAGGTACTTAACCTCTCTCAACCTCAGTTTCCTTCTCTTTAAAATGGACATAATAGAACTACCACCCAAGTGAAGCTAAAACTGTAAAGTGCTTTGCAAAGTTTAAAGTAGTATATACATTATAGCTAGCTATTTTTATTTTCTTACCTTCTATGACACTACACCAATATTTATTTTTGCCTCTAATAATTTTTCTCTGAGTTATTCTGTTTGGTAATTTTTAAGTTATGTTCTATTCTTCATGACCCCATTTGGGAGTTTCTAGGCATAAATCCTGGAGTGTGTTATCATTTCTTTCTCCAGTTTCTTTTGCTGATGAGTAAACTGAGATAAACAGTGTTAAGTGACTTGTCCAAAGTCAGACAGCTAATAAGTCTCTGAAGTTGGGTTTGTACTCAGGTCTTGCTGATTCCCAGCCTGGAACACTATCCTCTGTGCCATGTAGCTGCCCCTTGTTCTATTCTATACAAGATAGTTCTTAAAGTTGTCTTTCATTCTCTTCGTTTATGAATAGGCATTTAATTATTACCTATAAAAACTTCAACTATCACTTTTTGTGAATGACTGATCTCCATATCTGATCAAAAACACTTGTCTTGAATTTCTGATTGTTTGTCAATCAACTTTATGTTGGTGTCCTACTAGCACATTGAATTCATTGAGTCCAAAACAAACTAGGTTTCTTCCAGTAAACTAAGTTCAAAGTTTCAACTACCTTTGAAATCTCTCTTTTGGCTTATCCTTGAAATCTAATCTATCAAAATTCAGTTCAATTGACTTTGATAATAAAATATAAGCTCCTTGTGGAAAGGGATCTTTTATCTATTTATTTATTTATTTTTAATCTTTGCATTTTTCAGTACCTAGCCCAGTGTCAGACACACATAGTTGGCACTTAAGAAATACATATTGGTTTATTGATTAAGCTTCTATGTTTTAAGCATGATGTTGGGCACAGGATAGACAGTATGATACCGTGGATAGTGACACATTCGTAGAGACAAGAAGGCCTGGTTACAGATCATACTCCTGATATACATGGGATATTTTGCCCTGTTAACATCATTTAACCTTTTGCAATACCTTAATGCATTTTCTATAACAAGAAATTTGCAGAACAGGTATGGATGTACATTGTTACTGAGGTTTACATAATCTTCCTTTTTTCTAAAATAATGAATTGAGATATATACCTTCCATCTTTATCTTAAAGGAAGCTTACATTCTATAATACCCTAATGTTTTGTTTGTGTTTTTTTTTAATAAACTAAAATCTATCTCCTCTTTCACATTCCCATTGTCACCAATCCAGACCAGGCCTCCATTTTCTTTTACACTATCTCACTATTCTAACTGGTCTTCAATCTTTCAAAAGATTCTACACACTGCAACTAAATTCATGTTTTTGAGGTGTAGCTCTGATCCTATCAGTATCTTGCTCAAAAAATTTTAAACAGTTTCTTGTTATCAACCAAATAAAGTTCAAAGTTATTCATTTAACACCCAAGGTCTTATACAACCTGACCTCCACCTATCTTTCCAGTTTTCTGTTGCAAAGACAATATCTGCTGAATTCCTAACATTATTCAAATGGATAATTTGAAAGTTCTATATAGGGCCTCAGCAATCCTCCACCCCAAAAGTGATCTCTCTTTCCTATGACCTCCCATGCCACTTTATTTGTACCTTTCTAACACCACCTCATATGTATAGCATTGCATTTTAGTGAATTGCTGTTTCTGCCTCTTCTCTTCTAATAAAAATGGTAAGTAACTTAAGGGTAGAGATAGTTTTCCCATTCACTTCTGTATTACACACACATAAAAAAAAAAAGAAAGAAAGAAATTCCAGTCAGAGTGATGCAGAGTGATGCTTTTGTGTTCCCCAAGACTTTAGAGCTTATAAAATTGAAGTAATTAGGGTATGGTAACATTGAAGGCCTTACAAAAACCCTGAAAATTATCCATAAATTTGCAAGAAGTACAACCAAACAAAACTTGGGTTGTATCAAATGAAAGAAAGTTTGTGCATTATTAATACAATGAAATATAACAAGCAATTACAATAAAGGGAGGGGGAATAAAGCTCTAGTCTCTTTACACAAATAGTCTGAAGGCTGACTGGATGAGATACATAATTAATTTGTCAAAGACTTGCATTGTAATGCAAGAATTACAAGTAAGGCATTCCCCTAGCTTTATCTCAGATATAAACTTGATCTCATCTTTCTTAATAGAAGACATTACATAGCTACTACCAAAGAATGAGAACATCAGAGACTCTTCCAAATGGCATAAAATTACATGCTTATATATTTTAAATAAAGAATTCACAGCTTTTATAAAAAGAAAATTTATAAGCATTTACAGGAAAACAATATTTCATTGGCTGAGAAGTAAAAAGTGCATGCCAAAAAGTTTCAGGGTTGCAAAGAGAAACTTATTATTGATTTGATATTTGTGTAACAAGCTTTCCAAAAGTTGCATAATATTTATACTCTCTGTTGATTAATGCAAGTACTTTGACTCAGTTTCACACATGTAGCTTATTTATATACTATAAACATATAAAACAATTCCAAATATAGTAAGAACTATAGAATATTCAAAGATTATGCAGAAAACTTCTCTATTTATAAGGTCACCACATAATAATGTCAAGAACAATTCATATAAATGTGGTGTTTTTTAAGAGGACAATTTAAACCCTTTTCGGTGCCTCCTAGAACTAAGTATACTCTCCAAATTAGAGGACTTAAACCAAATATCTGACTAAGGACATCATTTACATATATGGAATTAAATTGCCTGAGTTCATCAAGAAGCCAAATTGTAGAACTCATGGCATCTTGTGAAAATTTTCTCTAATTGTATCAATATTCCATTTGAATTCAATAAATATAAAATTCATTGTAAATGTTAAGGAAATATGATGCATGAACTTTTGAGCTTGAAACTTGAAGTCACATTGCCCCATTAGATAAAAAAAAATACACCTACAAATAATTTGATGCCCTACAGTGAGGGTCTATTAAGAATAAAAATATAAAGAATAGGTATCACTGAATACATTAAGAAATTATTATCATTATGGAAAAAAAATAACCGAATAGATCAACTCCATTTAAAGCAATTAACACCTGTTGATACCAGCCTTAATGTACATTTAAAAAATATAAAATAGGCCATTATAGATTTGGAAAGTATCCTAATAAAAATCAGTACATTCTTAACAAAACATAGATGCCATCACTCTAATGAAGCTATAAAAAGATTTATACTTCCAGAACAAAAAGGAAGAAGAGTATTGATACTTGGAGCACATGTGTAATGTCAAGCAAAGAAGTATTTAGCACCTTGTTTCAACTATTTAATTATTTAGCACCTTGTTTCAGTTCAAGTTTCTTTTAAGCCTTACCCATGATTATATTGTCTTTCTTAAGAAACAGAACTTGTGAATGCCACTGCTAGAGGAACTTGCTGATGCAACAGGAAGGAACAGAACAGGGAGGAGCTAATGACCACATATAAGGAGAAGTCCAAGCTGGGAAAGAGCAGAATTGAGAAGGGAACTTTATGGTGGCCAGGCACTCTGTTTGTCTATTCTATTTGTGTTGATTTTTGTTTGTCATACTTTGTACAGAAGCCCTGGGACCTTACGGGAAGCCCTGAAAGAGAATTTTCTTGCTGTCTGTTTGCAGAAGTCCTTGGTGGGGGGGGGGGGGTTTGGAGGTCCTGGGACTATACTAACATTTTTTTTTTAAGTTCTCAGACTTTGTTGGTGGGTCCATGTTGATTTTACAGGCAGATAGAAAAATAATGAAGGTGCCAGCAATGTGCATAAATGATATTGTGGCTCTGTAAAGCTTTGCATTCCCAGAAACTGAAACTGTTAAGTAATTGAGGTAGATTGGACACTATAAGCTTCACTGTGGAATGGGAACTGGATGAGGGACTGGAAGAGGAGCTGGACAAGAAGCTGAGAGCTGGCTACCTTTGAATCCAGGTGACAGTTGGGTAGATTCAGGCAGGAGCTGGGACCATGGAAAAGGAATCTTGGAATCTGAGAGCCAGCTTTGAGTCAAGATGAAAAGACCTCTTCTTGAGTATTTAATGCTGACAGAGGAGATCATAATTTACTGTGACCTAGGGGAGGAGAACTGTGACCTTTGTATTTTTAAGGAGACTTGCTCCTTAAGGATGATTGAGTTAAGGCCTTATTGAATGATATATTTTGTTTAAAACTATATGGCCACTTTGGTGAAAATTATGTGGCCACTTTAATGATAAGTTGTTACATTTTATTATTGTGATTTCTGTACTTTGGTTTCTGTGAACGTTTTGCTTTAATTTACTGCTGAATAAATAGAGAGTTCACTATACTCTATGATCAGAATCTTAAAGCTGTTCACAGCAGAAGTCTTCTGGAAGGCTGTTTGTGCTTGGCTTTACAACAAGACAAAGACATAAAAAAAAAAACTTTAAAATTTCTTTTGTTGCACTTTTATATCACTTCACTAAGCAATAATAAAGGCTGAGTACAGATACAGAAGTGCATATTTAAAAGTATTTAATGAAAGTGTTTTATTTCAGGTTGGACCAGGTAAACAAAAACCATTTACTGCAGGCCTATACAACATACTCCTGGCCCCTCTTTTGCCAAAGGATGTCTGACCATGGTCACTGGCTCCTGCTTGTCACACAACCTGCACCAACCAACCCTACTTATTCTGTCTCTAGTCTAACTGATCATGTGTCCCACAGCAGCCACCCAATGTAATTCTGTCTCTAATTTAACCTATATGCAGCCCAAAGAAATTTACAAATTGTGCAGGTCTGATTTAACATATTAAGTATTAGGTAAGACCTGAGGATATAAATATAAGCAAAAAGAAAGTCTCATGACTGGAGGAGTTTATATTCTTTTTTTTTTCATTTTCCAAAATGGGTTTTATTTCCATAGACTTCCTTTACATATTATAGGCAATGCAGGTGCAATAGTGGTATGTAAGGAAAGGTTATAACCTATGATTAAAACTAGATTATAACATCTTTTAGAAAAAAAAAATATGGCTGTAGCTTAGTGTGATGGTACACACCTGTAGTCCCTGAGGCTACAGAAACTGAGACTTGGCTGACATTTAAATTGAGAAGTTCTGAGCAATAGGGCTAAGGCCAATCAGGTATACTAAGTCTGGCACCAGTAAGATGAATTCCCAGAAGAGGGCCACCAGACTACAAAAGAAAGGACATACTGGCTCAGGTTGAAAAAACAGATTAAACCTTCCATAACCCACCTTGGTACTTGAACTGAACCCATGAGTGGCTGCTGCCCTTCCAAGAAAGAAAGAAAAGAAAGAGGGAGGAAAAAAGAAAAGCAATAAATTAGCAACAGAACAATAAATTTAGCGCTAGAGAAGATCTCAGAAAGCATTTAATTCAGTCCTCTAATTTTACAGATGGAATAAGTAGAATGACTTGCCCAAGGTCAAATAGTCCATAGGGGATGGAGCCAGGTCTCAAATGCAAGTCTTCTGATTCCAGCTACAAGGCTCTTTGCCTTTTGAAATAATGCCAAATCATATTAAAATCACAGATTAGCCAACTACAGGAAGAAACTATCTCCTAAGAAAATTGAAGATTCATCCCCAAAATATTATCAGCAATAAGCCAAAAAAAATCCCAGGATAAGTCAATTTAAAACAAGAAATGCATTACCCTAGGAGTTCTTCCCAGCTATAGTGTTGCCAAATGTAAGGTAAGGTGGGCCCAACTTGCAAATACTGGTTTAACTGGCTTTATTTCTTTTGCACTAAGGAACCCAAGTGGCCCCACTCTGGTGCAAGGACTGCATGAGGCTCCAGTGGTTTCACAGGTTTTTTGAATTTGTGGTTTTCTGTACATAGAAATTTATGATGTCCACCAGATCCTTTTTCCCCGTTGTATTCTGGACAGATTCTTCTACTACTCTCAGGAAGGGGTTTATTGAAACTCCTATCTTAGTGTCAAAGGCACTATGGGGATGTCATCATCAGCTCTAGCTTTGGCCCAAGCCAACTTGGTTTTCACAGTTTCACTTGCAGGCTCCACTTTCAAAGCAAACTTGAGATTCCTGACAGTGTACTCATGTCCACAGAATACTTTAAGGAGCCAATATGGTGGCTTAGAAGCAGGAAAGCTCCCTGTACTCCCCCCTATAATGACATCAAATACCAATAAAAATAACTCTAAACAAACTTTAGGCCTACAAAACCCACAAAGTGACAGAGAGAAACAAATCTCCCTCTGAAGGCAACCCAGCAGGCTGGCAGGAAGGGTCCATCACAGCAGGCTGGGAGCAGAGATCAGCCCCACCTGAGTCTGAGGTTTTAGCCTCAGGGTAGCCCAACCAGCTGCAACTAGAGGGACATCTGGAGAGTAGATGAACAGGAGCTGTGGTGGTTTCCAAAATTATCAATCCATAAATGCCAAAGATGAAGTGAGAATTCAGTGTGGACTTTGTGGGAACAGGTAGTCCAGGAGTGTGGTCTAGCCTCTGCCCCCAGAGAAAGAAGCTGCTGAGCCATGGCAGCTGCCATCACATGGCTGCTTCAGAGTTCCTGGTCTACAGATTGTAGGAGGACCAAGCAACCATATTGAATGGTAATTGCTCTTCCTTTAACTTGCTTGGATCTGGATTGCTATCTAGGGTGGAGGTGCTGCAGTGAGTAACCAGTGAGCCAGAGTGTGAGGAGGCTTCAGAGAGGGCAGTCAACTAATACCTCTCACAGCTGTGAAAACGCCAGCAATTTGGGACAAAGTTGTCCTCTCTGGAAGCAGAGTTCTACTGTGGCAAAAAAG
This sequence comes from Gymnobelideus leadbeateri, assembly GCA_011680675.1. NCBI lineage: Eukaryota > Metazoa > Chordata > Mammalia > Diprotodontia > Petauridae > Gymnobelideus > Gymnobelideus leadbeateri. The sequence goes on along the minus strand of WOXC01012396.1, from coordinate 170,863 downwards.
CTCAAAAGTCAAATGTGTGAGTGGCAACATGAACAAGCAAAGGAAGCAAAGCAAGCACAGCAATCTGATTTTAGACTCCTATTTTTGGAACAAAAAAGACCAAAGCATGGAATAGGAGGGAGACAACAAAGTCAGAACCCCTGCACCAAAAGCTTCCAAGAAAAATATGAATAGGTTACAGGCAATAGAGGAGCTTAAAAAAGAATTTGAAAATGAAAAAAGAAAAGTGGAGGAAAAAATGGGAAGATAAATGAGAATGATGCAAGAAAAATATAAAATGAGTATCAGCAACCTGACTGAATAAAATAACACCTTTAAAAATAGACTAACTCAAATGGCAAAAGAGGTGCATAAAGCCAATGCCTTAAAAAACTGAATTTGGGGGCGGCTAGGTGGCGCAGTGAGTAGAGCGTCGGCCCTGGAGTCAGAAAGACCTGAGTTCGGATCCGACCTCAGACACAATGCACACACAAACAAAAACCTAGCCGTGTGACCTTGGGCAAGTTACTCAACCCCAATTGCCCTCCAAAAAGCAAAAAAAAAAAAACAAAAAAAAAAACTGAATTTGCCAAATGGAAAAAAGAATCTCAAAAGCTCACTGAAGAGAATCTTTTCTTCAGAATTAGATTGGAGCAAATGGAAGCTAGTGACCTTATGAGAAATCAAGATAATATTAAACAGATCCAAAGAAATGAAAAAATAGGGGTGGCTAGGTGTCGCAGTGAGTAAAGCATTGGCCCTGGACTCAGAAGGACCTGAGTTTGGATCCGACCTCAGACACTTAACACACACAAACAAAAAACCTAGCTGTGTGACCTTTGGCAAGTTACTTAGCCCCAATTGCCCTCCAAAAAAAAAAAGCAAAAAAAAAAAAAGAAATGAAAAAATAGAAGGCCATATGAACTATCTCATTGGTAAAACCACTGACCTGAAAAATAGATCCAGGAGAGATAATTTAAAATTGATTGGATTACCAGAAATCCATGAGCAAAAAAAAAAAAAAAAAAGAACCTAGAAATAATCCTTCAAGAAATTCTCAAAGAAAATTGCTGTGATGTTTAGAACCAGAGGGCAAAATAGAGGTAGAACAAATCCACCAATCACATCTTGAAAAAGATCCAAAAAGAAAATTCCTAGAAATATTATAGCCAGGTTCTGGAGTTCCAAGATTAAGGAGAAAAATATTACAAGAAGCCAAGAAGAAACACTTTGAATATAGTGGAAACACAATCAGGATAACACAGGATCTGGCAGCTTTTATATTAAGGTATTGAAGGGCTTGGAATATGATATTCCAGATTTCAAAATAGCTGGGATTAAAACCAAGAATCACCTACTGAGAAAATCTGCATTTCATGTTCCAGTAGAAAATATGGTCATTCAATGAAATAGAGGACCTTCAAACATTTTCATATACATACATATGTATGTATGTATATATGCATACATACATGTATATGTATATACACACATATATAAATGTATATACACGAATCTACATAAATATCTATGTCTATATAGGTGTGTATATGGGCATATGAATACATATGTGAGTGCGTGTGTATATATGTGTACAAATATACGTGGACAGAGGGTCCAGCATCAATTGAATAGGAAGGGATGATGCTTAAAAGATAAAAATGGAAGGTGAGAAAGGAATATAATGAAATGACATGGGGAGAGACAGAATGGGGTAAATTATCTTATATAGAAGATGTAAGGGAAAACTGCTGCAGTGGAGTGGAAGAATAGGAAGACAAAAGGGAATGGGGTCAACCTTATTCTCATTTGTTTTGGCATAAGGAGGGAATGATATACATACTAAATAGGGTATCTCACCCTAAAGGAGTGTAGAGGGGAATGGGATGAGAGAGGGTTGATAGAGGGGAGGACAGGTTGGGGGGGAGGGAAGTTATGAGCACATACTTGTAAAAAGGGACAGGGTGAAAGTAGAGAATAGAATAAATGGGGAGGAGGCGGGATAGGATGGAGGGAAATACAGAATTTCACAATATATCCACTATGGAAATGTTTTGCATAGCTACACATGTACAACCTATATTGAATTGCTTATCTTCCCAGTAAGGGTGTGTGACTAGGGAAGAAGTGAAAGAATCTAGAATTCAAAGTTTTAAAATTAAATGTTTAAAATTAGATAGATAGATAGATAGATACATAGATAGATAGATAGATAGATAGACATAGTATAGAGATCCTTCTTGGCCTACTAGAAAGTTGGAGAGGGGATGGGGGAGGATATAGGAGAGAGCAGATTGTGGAGGAGGTAAACAGTGGGATAACTGTTTTGGGTTGGTGGGTAGGGGAATGAGGGGGAGAAAATTTGTAATTCAAAATCTTGTGGAAATGAATGATTTAAACTAAAAATAAGCATAAAATTTAATTTAAAATAAAGCATACCTTCAATGATGATGAGTTATCAACTTCAGTTCTTCCTTCTTTACAATTTCCAGCAATCTTTTGGGAACTGTTTGCATCTACTGCAATGGCTTCTCTGGTGTTCTTTTTAATAACCAAATACACGTAGTTGTTTTCCAAGACTGAAATAACCTTGACTTCATGGTCCATTCAGTTTCAGGCTTTTTTTTTGTTTTTGAGTTCCTTTATCCCCAAGATGCCTAAGAAAGGCACCTAAGAGTCGGGTCTAATCTTAAAGCAGTAGATGAAGAGCAATTTTCAGTCATTTAAGGAATTTATGCCAAAGTCAAATGCAGCTCCCATATGATGGTCGAGGCAAAGGTGTACTCATCTGCAGTCCCTTCTCTCTGGGCTTCAATTTCGGTGGTTGAGCCTAGCCTGTCCTGTCTTGACAGTGGGAAAGGTTCAGGGGGTATTGGGAAGTGGGGTATACAGACTGCAGCCAGCCTGGCTGGCTTTTGTCTGTCAATGGACTGGGGAGAAGGAGGTTACATTCAAATGGGGTGACTGAGGCAGGAAGAAAATGAAAAAATGTATTAAACAGTGGAGGAAAGAAGACACACCAATGGACACATGGTGGTGAAGTCCTGAGTGTAGGAAGCAAAGCCAGCAGAAGAATCAAAGAAATTTGTCCTGAGGTCTTCCACAAAATTGAAATCCTTTGTGGAACTCAAAAATGGAAAGGGAGACTGGTCTGAGGAGATAGAAGAATAGTCCAGGGAGAAAAGTCTACTGAGAGAAAAGACAAAGTCTGAAGAGTCAGAAATAGGGTCAAGGTAGGAATGAAGGAAGAACAGCCTGGGCCTCTCCACAAAATGGTGATACCAGGAAGTATTCACCAAGGGGAGAAGCCTATGAAATGACTATGATCCAAGAGTGAAATCAAATGACCGTTTCAGGGGTATATTTTCATTAAGTGGAAATCCTGTGTTAAAAAGGAATTGAAACTGCTGAATACTAAGCATGATATGTGGCTCAAATTACACATCAAAAGTTTCCTAACTTTTGTGAAATAGAAAAATGATGAATTCCCATATGACAAATGTACAACTTAAAGTCTCTTAAGTGAATTCATCAAAAATTATATTGCAATCAAAACATTACTGCAGATCATACTTCTGAACTATCCCCCAGTACTGATAAGGCATACCATTGAATCATTAAAACAAAACAAAATTAAAAACCAAAATGTTTATATAAACACTTTAATACCTTGTGGTATCACAAACATTTAAAATCTCCAAGCTACAAGCATTCATAATATAGTCACCTAGCTTAAAATATCAAAAGCATATTGAAAAGGGACAAGATATATTATTACTGCTGTGCTTTCTACTATTGACATTGCATTAAGGGTGGTTTTAGTGAGCACAGAAAGGATAAAGTTATATCCCATATAAAGAACAGTCCTTTATCTACTTCTTCTCCATCCACCCAACTTTTCTAAAACACTGAATGTAAAGGAATTACATTGCAAGATAGAGAATAACCTTGGGGATATTCTATTTCGACCCAATAAAGATGAGGAAGGAAGAAAGGAAACATTCATTAGTTGTCTACTATATGCCACAGACTCTATTCAGTGCTTCATAAATGTTGTCTTGTTTGTTCCTCACAATATTCCAGGGAAAGAAGTGCTATTATTTTCCCCATTTTATAATTGAGGAAACTAAGACAGACAGAGGTTAAGTTATTTGTCCAGAGTTATACATATAGTAAGTGTCTGAGGCTATATTTGAAGTTGTGTCTTCTTGAATTCAAAGCTCAGTACTCTACTCACTACACTATCTGCCCCACTCAATGAGGCTGATGGTGCCCATCATCATCATCATCATCATCATCATCATCATCATCATCATCATCATCATCATCATCATTATTCTTTGTCTGCTTGTGGGGTTATACCCAAAATATTTTCAGTGAGCCTATAACAATATGTACCAATATCCCAGTGCCTTTTTAACTATTTTTTAAATCACTCATGAGTCTGCTGAACAGCAACAACAAATTTAGGGGATACTGGAAAGAGATAGGTGATAAACAAACAAGAATAATAAGAGGATAGAGAGCTCTCCTCTCTGTGTTCCCATTCCAACTCTATTAATTAAAGAATGAGAGATGCATTAATATACAATAATAACAAAAATGATTTTTCACTTATAAATCAAGCACTGTCAAACTCACAAAATGACTTACATGTGTTATTTATAGTTAAAAATATTCAAGTCTCTGGAGAGGCACCCAATGACTTTCATAACTAACTCCAAGGTGATAAAGAAACTGTACAATTTGAAGAACAGAGTCAAAAAAGAGAGGGGAAATTATTTTTAAAAAGAAGTGCCAGTTATGTATTTTTATACAGATCTTCTCCATGAAGGAAATTCTCTGTTCCATTCCAGGATTACCATAAATTATGTATGTCTCTGTTGTCATACCATGCTTTGTTCCCTATTATTATTGTCAAGTGGAGGAGTTACCATTCAATATATCTGCCCTCAGTGAGCAAAGGCATATCTCTCTTTATGCAAAAAGGATTTTCTTGAAAAATCATGTCTAAATTTATGTTTTGTAAATTTAATTCTGCCTTAAATGCACCAAGCAGCTGGTTCTTTGCAGGAATTCTATAGTGAATCCTATGGTAATGAGGAAGTACCCTTTTGTAATGTAAATAATCACCCCCTAATTTATCTTTTGTGCAAACCCAGAGATCTGTATAATGGCTTTGTTTACAACTAGTTGCACCTGTATTTGGAGGGAAACATCTTGGAGACAATGATTATCATAATCTTCCCATAACTAAAATTTTCTTGAGTGTCTCTAGGAGAACCTAGTTGTTTTCATGTATTTGTAATACATATTACACTCAATCAAACAATGTGTCTCAAACATATTTGCAATCTCTGCCTATGTTACGTGTCATTAGGACAAACCCCACAAGGATCTTTCATGGATTTCCAGAAATTCTCTAGACTCTTAAGCTGTCACTACTAATTCCCATCATTCTACCTTATTTCAATACCATTCCCCCAACATTCCACTTTAGATTAAAATTTCTGGTACCTGTCTCTTAAATAGATCTTCTCTAAACCTCAGTCACTCAGCTTTGCTTTTCATTTACTTCTTCTTCACACCAAGTTCAACATCTTTACATGTACCCTTGATCCCAGTTACTTCCCATCTTCTTTGGAAAATCACCAACTCAATTATTTCCCTTCCCTCTCTAATATTCACACTCTTCCTACCTACTTGTTCCTTCCCTGATATCTATTTTAAAAAATTAAAGCAAAAACACTCAAACCTCCTCTGTCCTTAAATGGAAGAGAGAAGAAGGAAAAAATCTAATATTTTATTCTATATTTATGCTATTCTTCATAGTTGAAATCTTGGCGGGGGGCGGGTGGGAAGTCATTGTTTCTTTCTTTCCTTTCAGTCACTTCTCAGTTCTTTGCAATCAGGCTTTTAAATTCATCACTCAAATAAAACTGCTATTTGCAAAGTTACCAATGATGTCTTAAATGCCCAATGTAATGATGCTTTCTCAATCCTCAACACTTCTTGACATTTAACACAACCGACCACCCTTTCATCCTCGAATTTATTTGATTTTCCTCACTCCTCTCTCCCAGTTCTCCTTTTGTCTCACTGTAATTCTCAGACTCTTCTTGCTTACTCAATATCCCTCTTATACCCCCTACTTGTTAGCTAATCACAAACCTCAGTCCTAGGCTGGAACACTTCTTATTCTGAGGCTCTCATATGTTGTCATGAGTTTAATTAACCCTTTCATATATGGCTCTTAGATCTATAAGTCTATATATTGAGGACTAGTCTCTTGAGTACTAGTCTAGAATCACCAACTATTTATTGGATATTTCAAAGTATATGTTCCAGAGATATCTCAAACTAGCTATATTCAAAGCAAAACCCAATATCTTTTGTCCACAATTCTCCCCACCTCTGAAATTCCTGAAATATTATCAAGAGCACTGTTGTCCCAGATGCACAATATTTGACTGTTTATTCTCTTCTCTTTCCCCTCATGTAACTAATCAGTTACCAAGTCTTGATTCTGCCTCTGTAATATACATCGTGTCCAGCCTATTCTCACAGATAACACAATCACATTAATTCAGACTCTCATAAGCTCTTACATGGACTATTGCAAAAGACTCCTACTTAGTTTACCTTCCAAAAATGTTTTTCCTTTCTGACCCATACTCCATAGTTATCGAAATCATTCTCCTTAAGTGTAGATCTGAGTATGCCAATTGCCTACTTAATAATATGCAGGGGCTCCCTATTTCCTCTAGGATCAAATATAAAATCCTCTATGATTTAAAGCCCTTCCTACCCTGATCACCCTCAAACCATATTGTACTTGATTTCCTTGTTTGCATTCTATAGTAGAGCCACATATGCCTTCTTGCTGTTCCACACAAGACAGTACGTTTTTATAATGAGTAGAGCCAAAAGAAAACTATGCAATAGAAATAATATTGTTTTAAAAACAACATTGAGGGGTGGCTAGGTGACACAGGGTGTAAGAGTGCTGGCCTCAGAGTTCGGAAGACCCGAGATCTAAACCAGCCTCAGAAAATGAGCACCCGGTGGCGGAGCCAAGATGGCGGAGTAGAAACAGCTCATCCAAGCCACTCTGACTCCACATTCCCCCCAAACGATGTAAAAAGAGACTCTGAACAACTTCTGGAGCCCCAGCACCCAGAGAACGACACAGAGAAGCTAAACTCCCTCTGAGGACAGCCCAGCAGCCCTGCAGGAAGGACCAGCGCAGTGGTCTGGGACCTGGCAGCTTGCAGCGCGGAGCGCAGGAGCCGAGCCGAGCCGAGCCCAGGTCCGCATGAGCCGAGGTTTTAGCCCCAGGGAGGCAGGGCAAGCAGCCAGCTGGAGGAACCCCAGAACACCAGGAGCTGTGGCGACTCCAGAATTGTCAACATAGACTTGCCTGGGACAAAGTAAGAGGTTAGTGTCCTATGGACTTTGGGACTGGTATTAGGGAAAGTGTCAGCTCCCTCCCCTGGGGGCTAGAAGCCTCTGAGGACAAATGCCATTTTGTAGTTTTCAGAGGCAGCTCCCGCTCCCAGCCTGCAAATTTGTAAGGAGATCCAGCGATCAGTCTTGGGGGGTAATAGCTCTTGCTTTAACCTCCCTGGATCTGGATTGTGATCTAGGGTGGAAGTCGTGGGTGGGTTTACAGCTTGCCAGAAACGGAAGTTGCCCCCCACACGTTCAGGACGAAAATTCCTCTATCTGGCCTTAGAGCCATAGTGTGGCAACAAGCCCAAAAGTCAAGTAATTAAGTGGCATCATGCCAAGGCAAAGGAAACAGAAAAATGCAACCCTAGACTCCTATTTTGGGGGCATAGAGCAGGAAAAGGACTGTGAGGTCAGAAGTCCTGCTCCAAAAGCCCCAGGGGAAACCATGAGTGGGTTGCAGGCCATAGAGGACCTTAAGAAGGACTTTAAAAATCAAATAAGAGAAGTGGAGGAAAAATTGGAAAGAGAAATGAGAAGGATGCAGGAAAAGTATGAAATGAGGGTCAACAGCCTGACTGAGGAAAACAACACCTTAAAAAATAGACTAACTCAAATGGCAAAGGAGGCCCAAAAGGGCAATGAGGAGAAGAATGCCTTAAAAAGTCGAATTTGCCAGATGGAAAAAGAATCTCAAAAGTTCACTGAGGAGATTCATTCCTTCAGAGTTAGACTGGAGCAAATGGAAGCTAATGACTTTATGAGAAATCAAGATGCTGTTAAGCAGATCCAAACAAATGAAAGATTAGAAGGCAATGTGAAATATCTCATGGGAAAAACCACTGACCTGGAAAATAGATCCAGGAGAGACAATTTAAAAATTATTGGACTACCTGAAAGCCATGATCAAAGAAAGAACCTAGAAATCACCCTTCAAGAAATTCTCAAGGAAAATTGCCCTGATGTTTTAGATCCAGAGGGCAAAATAGAGGTTGAAAGAATCCACCGATCACCTCCTGAAAAAGATCCCAAAAAGAAAACTCCCAGGAATATTATAGCCAGGTTCCAGAATCCCCAGATCAAGGAGAAAATACTACAAGCAGCCAGGAAGAAACAATTTCAATATTGTGGAAACACAATCAGAATAGCCCAGGACCTGGTGGCTTCTACACTGAGGGATCGAAGGGCATGGAATATGATGTTCCAGAGGGCAAAAGAACTGGGAATGAACCCAAGGGTCACCTACCCAGCAAAACTGAGTATTTTGTTTCAGGGGAAAATATGGTCATTCAGTGGAATAGAGGACTTTCAAGCATTCTTGAGGAAAAAACCAAAATTGAATAGAAAATTTGACATCCAGACACAAGAAGGAAGAGATGCCTGAGAAGGTAATCAGGGAAAAGAAATCAAAAGGAACTTATCAAAGTTGAATTATTTACATTCCTATATGGAAAAGCAATAACTGTGACTGATGATATCTTTCTCACTATGAAAATAATGGAAGAAGGGGGTGTGGTCATATGAATACATATGTGAATGTGTGTGTATAAGGTTACAGTTATATATGGATGGAGGGCATAGGTTGAATTTGTTGGGAAGGGAGAATACTCAAGGGATGAAATTATGAGGTGAGAGAGGAAAGTGGCAAGAGGAGATGGGGAGAGACAGGGTAGTGTAAACTATCCCATGCAGAAGAAGCAAGGGGAAGTGGTTCCAAAAGAGGGGGAGAATAAGGAAGGCTAAAAAGGCAAAACCACATTCAAACTGAATTTGGTTCAGGGAGAAAATGACATACATAGTAAATGAGATATCTCAACCTGCAGCAGGATAGGGGGAAGGGGCATGGGAGGAGGGATGATGGATGGGAGGGCATCCTTGGGGTGAGGGGAGGTTGGAAGTACCCACTATAAAAGAGGGACAGGATCATGTAGGGAATGGACCAGGTGGGGGGTGGGATGAGTGGGAGGGAATTATAAGCAGCCTTGTACAATATATCTACTATGATAATGTTTTGTATAGCTAGACATGTACAACATATACTGAATTACTTATCTCCCAAGAGGGAATGGGTGACAAGGGAGGAAGGAAATGGATCTGAAATTTGAGGTCATAACATTAAATGTTTCAAATATATATGAATACTATTATTAATACTCTTTTGCTTGTAATAGGGAGATAAGATGTGCAGGCATTGGGATGCAAAGACTCACCTTCCTCTAATGGAAAAGTCGATGGGAGTATGGGAGAAGGTATGGGAGAGAGCAGATTGGAGGAATCGATATCTTGTGGGATTACTGTTCTGGGAGGTTGGGTAGGGTAATAATGGGGGGAAAATGATTGTAACTCAAAATCTGGCGGAAATGAATGATGTAAAACAGAAGTTAATAAAGCATTTGTTTAAAATAAATAAATAAATAAAATAAAAGACTTGAAAAAAAAAAACGAAAATGAGCACCCACACAAAAATAACGACTAGCCGTGTAACCTTGAGCAAGTTACATAACCCCAGTTGCTTAAAAAAAAAACAACAATATTGAGTGAATAAGTCATTTTGACTATTTTAAATACCCAAATTAATTACAAAGAACCTATGAAGGAGAACATTATCTGCATATAGAGGAACAACTGATAAATAGAATTATGTATAGAATGATTTTTACATATTTCAGTTTCATGTGCAATCATATTTTTAAAAAATACATATATGGGGGTGGCTAGGTGGTGCAGTGAATAGAGAACCAGCCTTGGTCAGGAGTTACCTGAGTTCAAATCTGGCCTCAGACACTTAACACTTACTAGCCATGTGACCTTGGGAAAGTCACTTAACCCCAATTGCCCTGTCTTCCCCCATCCAAAAAGCAAATATATATATGTGTGTGTGTGTGTGCGTGTGTGTGTGTGTGTGTGTGTGTGTGTGTGTATAATGTCATGGATATGCTTGTTTTATTCCAGAAATTAAACATAAAATGGATAAAACTAAAAAACAACAAAAACAAAACCACAGTTTATTTTTCAACTTGATGAATTTGCTCTGGTTATTTCCCCATATCTTGATTCTCAATACTTCTACTTCTTAGAATTCCTTATTTTCTTAAAGATTCAGCTCAAGAACAACCTTATATATAAAGCCTTTTTGAATCAATTCCAGATGTTGGTCAGTCAGTCCAGAAGTATTTATTAAATGTCAAGCACTTGGCTAAGCTTAGAGATAAAGGCATAAACACTGTCCCTACAATGCCCTCAAAGGAGATTGCGTAGTAATGGAAGACACCTACCCTTGCTAAATAAATAGATAAGTAAGTAAATAAATAAATACATAAGTGAATAAGTAAATATATATATATATATATATATATATATATATATATATATATTTAGAGAATAGAGGGAAGGATTTTCAAAAATGAGTTTCTAGCAGTAGGAGACTATGGGGGATGGAGGCCAAGAAATTACTCCTGGAAAAGGGGACATTTGAGCTGAGTCTTCAAGGAAGCCAAGAAAGCTCAGAGTGAAGCACTACAGGAGGGCCACTGTGGATGTATCAGAGACTATGAGGAGGGCAGTTAAGTCTACAAAAGACAAGAAATGTAGGAAGGGTCTAGGTAATTTAGAGTTCTTAAATGCCAAACTGGAGAATTTGTGTTTCATCCTGGAGATAATAGGGAACCAGTGGAAATATTAAGTTGAGGGTTGAAATGGTCAGATCTAAATTTTAGAAATGTCATCTTTGCATCTGAGTAAAGGATGAATTAGTGTGGGAAGAGACTCAAAGCAGGGAGACGAATCAGAAGGCAATTACAATTGACCAGAATATTAGGTTTTGGGGGAAAAGGGGAATAAGTGTCGTAATGTAGAAATGATATGATTTAACAACAGATTGGATATGTGGAATGAGAGTGAATTGGAACTACTTTAAAGTTGCAGTCCTGAATGACTAGGAGGTTAGGGATGTCCTTAACAGTAACAGGACATTTGAGAAAAGGAGAGGCTTTGGAGGAGGTGAGATGATGAGTTCTTTTTTAGACATGTTAAGTTTGGAGTACCTTGAAGAGATCATTTCAAGATAACCAAAATCAGTTAGTGAGGTAAGACTGAAACTAACAAAAGAAATGTCTTTGAGAGAGAGGAAATAATGTACAACTAACTGGGCAATGGTGATCAGATGTCAAAAGCTACAGAGAAATTAAAAAAGTTAAAGAACCCTTTTTCTCAAAGCAAGCATTTATTTTGTTTATATTTTCTATATACCTTATGAAAAAATGAAGAATTAAAAGGCATTTGTAAGTTCTTACTACTTTCAAAGAATTATTTTAAGTAATCAGTATCAGCTCCTTTCAAGGAATTGACATTTTGGTAGTATTGTAACAGAACCTTTCATTTTCATAGTATAAGAAGCTTATAGGTGAAGATGTTGGGGTTTAGGGCTGCTGTAACAGCAAGGACCCCAGCATCCCCAGAGTGGCTGCCAACACAGGTTCTTAGATCTGCTTTCCAAAAGGAAAGCAACTCAAAATCAGTTAACAACCTTACTTTAATCAAACATATATTACCTAGTTCAGGGGAAAAAGGTCAGCACCTCGAAATTCAGAGTATACAGAGAGATCAAATAGACAGGCTTCCAAACTGTCCAACCATTATATCAATACCAAATCACAGTTACCAGAGAGGGAAACATCAACATCTGGGTTTTCAAAGCTGGGCGGAGGGGCGGTGGGGAGCTCTCAACGGCTGCCCAGAGACTCATCTGGTCAAATCACACAACACTTCTCAAAATGAGCCCCAAAGCAAAGCCTCTCATCAGGGTTTATATAGCCTTCTCCTGGCTCAGAGAATGCAACCACCCTCTTGACCCACTGCCCAATCACACAACATCAAGGTGTGGTCTTTCCTGAAAACCAAGCCTCCTACCACAGGCTCCATGTGACCACATTCAGCCTATTAGGGGGCAGAGTATATTTTCAAATTAAAGAAGGTTCTCAGAGTCACTTAAGCCAATCAAAAGGCCTAGGGGCAGGGAAGATCTTCAAATCTGCATTTCCATTACACATGCTCAGGACCCCCAAAATACCTACATGATGGGTCCTGCCTGAATGAATTTGACCCAAACTTTTTTTAGTTAAAGTAAAATAAAATGTATTAAAGATCAGCTATATTGGGTAGACTCTTAAGGAATCTAAACATTTGTAATGTTTATATTAACAAGCATGTCAGAATGAATCTAAGCATCTTCATGGAGGCAAGATGGATCTTATATACAGAAGAACTATGAGAGGGATCTAGGAGTGGCCTAGTAGTCTGGGGTGATGGGAGGAGGTGCCCAGGATGGATCTTGAGGAGGACTCTGAGAAGGATCCTGATGGGACTGGGGTGACTAGAGATCAGACACCAGGCAATCTAGAGGTAACAGAAAATGGACGGCTAAACTAGGTTAAGGTAACAGTGATTTGGGCATGAAAAAGAAAAAGTAAGTGGGAAAATTAAGGAAGAGTTCCAGGGGGTTCCCAAAGCCTATACCCCATAAAAGATATTCCTTCTACTAATGCAAGACAGTACCTTTTTTGAAACTTACAGTGACCTAGGGCCTTGAGAGTTTAAGTGTCTTGCTCCCATTCACACAGAGAGTATGAATCAAAGGGCTTCTTGTCATCTAGACAAGCTCTCTCTCACTATTGTTTCGTGCTGTTTCTTTAGGAGCAGTTGAAAATATGTAAGAGAGAGTTCAACTGCAAGGTGGATGAAAGGCTCAATGGTTCTTTCGATTGTGGTAGCAGAAAAGATGATAAGGTCTGGCCAATTTTATAAAGCAAGTAATCCAGTTTGTATGCAATATAGAGAAACACAGCACTTTCAGTATTATTTCAAATGGCAAAACTATATTCATTTCTGGCATTGAACCATTTCACAGGGTCATAATCCTATGATGTGACCATGCCATGGTGGTTGATGATAAGAACTTTATTTCACAGAGTAGTTGTGACTGGTGAAGAGTTAGGACTTGAAGTGATAGCAGCAGCAATTGCCTGCCTATCTTCCATTAAGGTTTCTCTTTTGAATTTTAATGACTGGCTGAGCATTCACAGGAAGATTTTCCTTCTCAGTCGTTAATGGGTAATGGTCATTGGTCTGTTGTTTTGATTTTTTTCTTTTTCTGGGGACTAATAGGAAATAGCTGAGAGAGAGAAAGAAACAGACAGACAAAGAAATAGAGTGTACCTAGTTCCCAATGAAGTTTATATTGTAATAGAAAAGACAACATATAAAAGTGAACTGAAAAGCTAGGGTATAAGCAATAAAACTATTGAGAGTCAGGAGCAGAGTTGAAAGAGAAGGAAACATAGCTGGACTAGGCAATTCCAGAAATGGAGGTTCAGGGCAGGAATTCACCAATTTCAGAAAGGGGCTATAAGGACGAAGGCATCTCCACTGTAAGAAATCAGCTGGAATAAAGGCATAAAATCTAAGAAGTTACTTTACATTTTTCTGAAAACAACTGCCCTGTTCTTGTTTCTGCTGAGGAAAATTATCTTATTAAAGTGACTCAAATACATTTCCCCAGATAAAAGATTATGTAGTCATAAGTAACCACCATACAAAAAGAATACCTAACTTCTTTCTTGCCTCAGTATTGATTCAATTTTCTAGATCAGAGGCTCCCAAACTTATTTGGCTTACCACCCCCTTTTAAAAAAAGAAACAAACAAACAAACAAACAAATTACAAGGCAGCCTCTGGAAATTTACTTTCTTTAATTTCTTAATGATTTTTTTTTCAAAATTTGCTTCATTTTAAAAAATATGAAATATATTTTTAAAAGACTGACATACCTTAAATTTAATAATTATTGCAAATTTGTGGTTTTCCTGCACTGAAATTTTGTTGACACAATATTGCATCATGCAACCATATAGTATATTGTAAACAAACCGTTACACATATAGCAAGTCATTACATGCACATATTCTGGACTTCAAGACAATGTGCAGACATGCTTGCCTGCCAACACTTGACTCTTTTTTTTTTTTGAACATTTATTAACCATTTACTTTTATTAAAAGCATTTATCAAACATCTACTATTAAAGCATTTATTAACCATCTACCATGTTTCAGGCATTGTGCTAAGTGCTTTATAAATATTATCTCATTTAATACTTACAACAACCCTATGAAGTAGGTGCTATTTTTATCCCCATTTTATAGCTGAAGAAACTGAAACAGATAAAAGTTAAGTGACATGCCCAGGGTCTCATATCTAGTAAATATCTGGGACTGGATTTGAATTCAGTTCTTTCTGAACTCTGGACCTAGCAACTGTACCCACTCTACCACCTAGATGCCTCCCAAGAAAGAAACCCAAAATTCTGACCACACCATTATCACTGCCAGGCATTGTGCATAGCCCAGATCCCAAGACTCTCACTTAGGCAACTGAATATAATCATGGCACCATGAAGGATTCAGGAAAAATAGGGAAGGAAGAACACAATTCTGATTCCAAAGGTACCAGCATCAGGGGGTTGCACTTCTTCCCCCTTGACAATCTTGTCTGCTTTGAGGTCCTCCCTGAATCACCTTACTGCCCCAGTGTGACCATCACAAATAGGTAGCAACATTCCCACTCTCCCGATGTTGTCACTGAGGCAAAGCTCTGATTACTTCTCTATGCTTCAAACTCCCATTGTCACCTATCCCTACTGCCCTTTCTCCTCCTTTGGGCTATAGCTCTCTAAAACTAAAAGGAACCCCAAAGTTTATCAAATATCAGAAGAGAATTCTAGTATAGCTGCCATTTCCTGAGAGACCAGGTCACAGACTTAACTATACCTTTTTATTTTTATTTTTTTAAATTTTAAACAAATGCTTTATTAACTTCTGTTTTACATCATTCATTCGGCCAGATTTTGAGTTACAATTTTCCCCATTTTTCCCCTACCCACCTCCCCAAAATAGCAGTCCTACAAGATATCCCGTCATCCAATCTGCTCTCTCCCATACCTTTTTCCATACCCCCTTTGACTTTTCCATTGGAGCAAGAAGGATCTCTGTGGCACACTGACTGCACATCTTATCTCTCTATTACAAGCAAAAGAGTATTAATAATAGTATTTATATATATTTGAAACATTTAATGTTACAACCTCGAATTTCAGATCCATTTCCTTCCTCCCTTGTCACCCATTCCTTCTTGGTAGATAAGTAATTCAGTATATGTTGTACATGTCTAGCTATGCAAAACATTATCATAGTAGATATATTGTACAAGGCTGCTTATAATTCCCTCCCACTCATCCCACCCCCCACCTGATCCATTCCCTACATGATCCTGTCCCTCTTCTATAGTGGGTACTTCCAACCTCCCCTCACCCCAAGGATGCCCTCCCATCCATCATCCCTCCTCTCATCCCCCTTCCCCCTATCCTGCTGCAGATTGAGATATCCCATTTAGTATGTATGTCATTTTCTCCCTGAACCAAATTCAATGTGAATGTGGTTTTGCCTTTTTAGCCTTCCTTATTCTCCTCCTCCTTTGCAACCACTTCCCCTTGCTTCTTCTACATGGGATAGTTTACCCTACCCTGTCTCTCCCCATCTCCTCTTGCCACTTTCCTCTCTCACCTCATAATTTCATCCCTTGAGTATTCTCCCTTCCCAACAAATTCAACCTATGCCCTCTATCCATATATAACTGTAACCATATACACACACATTCACATATGTATTCATATGACCACACCCCCTTCTTCCATTATTTTCATAGTGAGAAAGATATCATCAGTCACAGTTATTGCTTTTCCATATAGGAATGTAAATAGTTCAACTTTGATAAGTTCCTTTTGATTTCTTTTCCCTGATTACCTTCTCAGGCATCTCTTCCTTCTTGTGTCTGGATGTCAAATTTTCTATTCAATTCTGGTTTTTTCCTCAAGAATGCTTGAAAGTCCTCTATTCCACTGAATGACCATATTTTCCCCTGAAACAAAATACTCAGTTTTGCTGGGTAGGTGACCCTTGGGTTCATTCCCAGCTCTTTTGCCCTCTGGAATATAATATTCCATGCCCTTCAATCCCTCAGTGTAGAAGCTGCCAGGTCCTGGGCTTTTCTGATTGTGTTTCCACAATACTGAAAGTGTTTCTTGCTGGCTGCTTATAGTATTTTCTCCTTGTTCTGGGGATTCTGGAACCTGGCTATAATATTCCTAGGAGTTTTCTTTTTGGGATCTTTTGCAGGAGGTGATCAGTGGATTCTTTCAACCTCTATTTTGCCCTCTGGATCTAAAACATCAGGGCAGTTTTCTTTGAGAATTTCTTGAAGGGTGATTTCTAGGTTCTTTCTTTGATCATGGCTTTCAGGTAGTCCAATAATTTTTAAATTGTCTCTCCTGGATCTATTTTCCAGGTCAGTGGTTTTTCCCATGAGATATTTCACATTGCCTTCTAATCTTTCATTTGTTTGGATCTGCTTAACAGCATCTTGATTTCACATAAAGTCATTAGCTTCCATTTGCTCCAGTCTAACTCTGAAGGAATGAATCTCCTCAGTGAACTTTTGAGATTCTTTTTCCATCTGGCAAATTCGACTTTTTAAGGCATTCTTCTCCTCATTGCCCTTTTGGGCCTCCTTTGCCATTTGAGTTAGTCAATTTTTTAAGGTGTTGTTTTCCTCAGTCAGGCTGTTGACCCTCATTTCATACTTTTCCTGCATCCTTCTCATTTCTCTTTCCAATTTTTCCTCCACTTCTCTTATTTGATTTTTAAAGTCCTTCTTAAGGTCCTCTATGGCCTGCAACCCGCTCATGTTTTCCCCTGGGGTTTTTGGAGCAGGACTTCTGACCTCACAGTCCTTTTCCCGCTCTATGCCCCCAAAATAGGAGTCTAGGGTTGCATTTTTATGTTTCCTTTGCCTTGGCATGATGCCACTTAATTACTTGACTTTTGGGCTTCTTGCCACACTATGGCTTTAAGGCCAGATAGAGGAATTTTCGTCCTGAACGTGTGGGGAGCAACTTCCGTTTCTGGCAAACTGTAAACCCACCCACGACTTCCACCCTAGATCACAATCCAGATCCAAGGAGATTAAAGCAAAAGCTATTACCCCCCAAGACTGATCGCTGGATTTCCCTACGATTTGCAGGCTGGGAGCTGGAAATGCCTCTGAAAACTACCAAATGGCGTGTCTCCTCAGTGGCTTCTAGCCCCCAGGGGAGGGAGCCGACGCACTCCCTAAATATCAGTCCCAAAGTCCATAGGACACTAACCTCTTACTTTGTCCTAGGCATGTCTGTGTTGATAATTCTGGAGTCACCACAGCTCCTGGTGTTCTGTGGTTCCTCCAGCCACCTGCTGGCCCTGCCACCTTAGGGCTAAAACCTCGGCTCATGCGGACCTGGGCTCGGCTTGACTCCCTGCACTCTGCGCACTGCGCACTGCCAGGTCCCAGACCGCTGCACTGGTCCTTCCTGCAGGGCTGCTGGGCTGTCCTCACTGGGAGGTTAGCTTCTCTGTGTTGTTCTGTGGGTGCTGGGGCTCCAGAAGTTGTTCAGAGTCCCCTTTTACATAGTTTGGGGGGAATCTGGGGGCAGAGTGGCTTGGATGAGCTGTTTCTACTCCTCCATCTTGGCTCCACCCCCAACACTTGACTCTTAAGATGACCACTGATAGGGGGGCATTCCTAATATCCCCAGAAGCTACAACTTTGCTTTTATTTGGTGTTTACACCATATCTATGTATGGATTATCCATCCCTTCTCAGAACCTCAGGTGGAATAGTATCAATATTTACCCAGGGTTCAATGCTCCACTTTTATTGGTTAGATAATTGTTTACCTGACTGGCAAAGAGGATTTCCCTGAGGCTTGATTGGCTCAAGAGGCTAAGAGTCAAACTTCATTTCTGTTGATAAGCTTCTTGTTACTATACAGGCATGAAAAGACCCTCCTTGATACAGTCTAGGCCCCTCAAACTTGCCAGATGACTCAAAGCCTCTTGTATTACTATATCCTTCTTTTCTTTCTTTTTTTTTTTTTTAAAGCAATTGGGGTTAAGTAACTTGCTCAAGGTTACACGGCTAGTCATTATTTATGTGTGGGTGCTCATTTTCTGATGCCGGATCTGATCTCGGGTCATCCAAACTCCGAGGCCGGCTCTCTTACTCACTGCCCCACCTAGTCGCCCCTTTAGGGCAATTGGGGTTATGTAACTTGACCAAGGTTACACGGCTAGGTTTTTGTTTGTGCGGATTAACTGTTGGAGGCTGGCTCCGAACTCAGGTCCTTCTGATTCCAGGGCCGGCGCTCTATTCACTGTGCCACCTAGCCGCCCCTATATCCTTCTTTTCTAACAAGAGTAGTTTCTCAATGGAGATTAATGTTCCAAAGTGTGATATCTATGTTTATTATCTATTCTATAGCTAAGTACCTTTCCTGTTATTAACAGTAGAATGATCTTTGATTTCTAAGTGCATCATTTGATTCCAGTTCTGACTTAAGCTACTGAAGGACAGGCCTGTGTCAGATTCAGGACTGCAATATTTTTGTCTTTGCATCATTGGTGCTCACCATAGAGCTTTACAGTTTCCTAACTGTTGAATAAATATCTGCATGTATGCATGTAAGCATGAAGGAAGAAAGGAAGGAAAGAAGAAGGGAAGGAAAGAAGGAGGGGAAAAGGGAATGAAGGGGAGAGGAAAGAAGGAAAAATTTGGGTTTGATTCAGCATAATAATCTTTACCTTGTCTATCTTTAGCTGTGTTCACTAAAATAGAAGGTAGACAACAAGAAAGAAAACCAGGGAGTAGTTTTCTTAATGGCAACTACATAGTGATTTGGGAATGGAGAAGACCATCTCTGTTGCTAATAATCACATTATTATGTTTTATGTTTTGTTTTAACTGAATACAAGAACCAAGTCTAAAATGGTATATATGAGTTTTAACTGCACTCCAGTTTTTGCAAGATGGCACAAAGTCATAGAAATCTCGTTGCTGATTCCCTAAAACCTCCTTGACATTAGCTGTACCCTATTTCCCCTGGTCATAAAGGCTTTTACTGTGTGACCAGGAAAGAGGAGCCATTAGGATGACTCAACAAAGTTAGTTTATGGCACTCTGTGTCATACTGACATTCTCATGAAATCTTGAAAAAGCAAAGTGAATATGTTGACCTCAAATCAGGTCCTTACTTTAGGAATATAACCTGTCTATTGTGCATAGAATTAGATTCATTGTGTATAATTTAGAAGAGTGGACTGGTTGTTATTAGTCTTTTTCTTTGTGAACCCTAGGGTTAAATGAATGATATTCCTCTTTTTGGGTGGTACTTCGACGTATATTATGTTGTCTCTGGAGACCAGTTAGCTTAATAGAATATATTTTCAGTTTGTAAATATCTTCTGTTTCAGCCATTTGCTTGTTTGTGATATTTTCCCTCTTCATACAACAAAGTCTTTGAAATCTATCTAAAACCAAGATTTGTAACATAAGCTACAAAGTATATTTCTATTGTTGCTCATAATTTGACATAAGAAGAATTACATTTAATAACTATTTGAATTCATACTTTAAATGTACATATTAAAATTTTACTGGGGGAGTGATAAATAGTACTTTTTTATTGGCATAATTATTTCTTTCAATTTAATGCTTTCTGCAGGGACCATATCAGGAAAGATAATTTTACTTTTCTCTTTTTTTTAAGACCATGCAAGCCACATTTGCTTTCAAGTATGATCCACTATGGTCTTGTATAGAGGGAAAAAATATCCTACTATTTGTCAGAAGACATAACTTCCCATTGTGGCTCTGCCATTAAGCAGATGTCTGATCATTGGCAAATAATTTAATCCTCTAATCCTCGGTTTCCCAATTTGTAAGTGAGGGAGTTGGATTGAGTGATCTCTAAGGTGTCTTCTAAGTTTAGTCTGGGACACTATAAAATCACTGATTGGGAGGTAGAAGGTATGGACTCTAGAAGCTATATAGTCTTACATCATTTAAAGATGAGGAAACTGAAATTGCAGAGGAGATGTGACTTACCTAAATCCAAATATGTAGTAAATAGCTGAGCTGGGATTTAAACCTAGATCTTCAGAGTCTAGCAAACTTTCCAGCAAACTGCACTGCTTCCCTCCTCTGGGAAGAATTTGTGTTTTCAGTTAAGAATTGTTATAAATTTAAAATAAATAAAAGATAAAAATCATTTCAAGAATGAAGATAAAACATGTTCTAAGATATAGAAAAAGCCTTTCAGCCTTTTGTGATTTTGATTTAGTACTGTTTAATAGTAGTTCAGTAAATATCCTTCAGGCTGAAGGAGGGGGAAAAACTGTTTGGGGCAGGAGGTTAAATAAAGGTAAAAATTGCAAACTAAAACAAAATCACTTTGTAAGTCAATAAAGAGTATTACAGTACAAAGAAAATGTGAAATCCAATGTTCCCTGGATGTTCTCCAAACATTCAGTATATTGCTACCTCTCACCCTAGTAATCTCCCCTCCCAATATACCAATTAGCAGTAATTATCTAATTGTAGTCTATAAAAGTCTTCAAAAATGGGGCTATTAAATGCCTCAGTCATCAGCCCCATCTCATATATTTACTGAACCTATTATTTCTAGCTGAAAAAGAGGAGATAAAATATTCAAAATATAACATATATATATAAATATCATATATAATACATATCATATATATATACTTAAGTGAACATTACATATACACATATGTAGCATACATGAATAAACACAGGTGTGTATATGTATATATGTTTATTTGCCAGATACATATAAGTGTAGAAATATGCATATTGCCACTTTTGTACACAACATGAGCATTATATATAATTTGCATATCCATGTATAGTTTATATATATATATATATATATATATGCCTCTGTGCATGTCTGTGTAGGAATACAGACAAATACATAGCCGTACACATATATTTGCAAGGACATTAGAAATAATAGTATCTGTTTCCAAACTGGAGGGTCACTCTATTTTCTTCAATGTTTCCATTCCACAAAATGATAACTTCCCTTCCACTTCATGACAACAATAAACATTTATTGGGCATTTAATTATTTAGCGCTTAATATATTGCCATATAAATGAAGGCAAAATATAATTTCACAGTAACATTTTCCCCACTAAGAAAATCTAGTATTGGTGTCTTTTTTTTTTAAGAATAATGCACATATTTTGATTTCTGACCACTTCTCAGAGTGATTTGTCTTGGGAATCCCTCATTGCTCTTGGAGCCTGTCTTCCCTGAAGCTGTCTTTCTGAAGGACACTTGAACTCACCAGGGTCTCTCAACTTGAAACAGAAGAGTTTCAAGAAGCAGCAACAATCTGGGTGATTTAGGGTCATAGTAAAGGCCAGCACTGAATGACACTGCAAAGAGCTCCTCTGCCTTTTATATACCTCTAAGTCATTTTTGAAAGAAAAAAAAAAGAAAAGGAGCTGCTTTATGACTAGAAGAATAAGATGACAGAACCTTGTATGCAAAATTCTGACTGCCACAATTCTTACATGTTTGATTGGGGCAGGTAGGAAGGAAAGCACCATAGGAGGTGCACTTTTCTTTTTCCTTAGGTCAACTTTATTTTTTTATTTTTTTTTTAAGCAATTTGAGTTAAGTAAATTGCTCAAGGTTACACGGCTAGTCATGATTTATGTGTGGGTGCTCATTTTCTGAGGCCAGATTTGATCTCGGGTCATCCCAACTCCGAGGCCGGCACTCTTACTCACTGCGCCACCTAGCCGCCCCTTTTAGGGCAATTGGGGTTAAGTAACTTGCCCAAGGTCACATGGCTAAGTGATTGCCTTTTTTTTTTTTAATCCAGGACTAGAGGAGTTTCTCTATGAGTGACTCCAGCCAAGGATTAGGGTATTGTTTGGATGCTCTCAAAAAGGACACTCATACTTCTCTTACATAACTTGTAAAACACATGAACAGCACTGGCTCTCATGCCTCAATGACTCTATTTTGATAATGGATGACAGTGTTTAATGAGAACATTGTCGATATAATAGCAGCTCCAGCTGTCACAGCTTTAGGGCAATTGTTCTACAGGGGCAGAAGCTTAATGAGAGGTTGGTACTCTAGGGGAGATTAGATTAAGAAGAAATCAATAGAACAATTCCATCCTACAATTTTGATTATTATCTTTTCCAGGGGCTGGGGAGATATGTTTATTTTGATTGATCCATTATACTTCTGCGTTTTCAAACATGGGTCACTATGCAGAGTTTGTAGAATGAGCAGAAATCCTTTAACCTTAGTCAGCTAAGAAAATTCCAGAGCTATTATTTGGAGCTGCACCTTTAGCTAAAAGGTTTTTCTTATGTGAAATTGCCATTTATCTTACTGTTTCTTGTTTTAATTCATGTACGATAGTAACCATGGTTAGTTGTTGAAATTCACCAGTGAATTGTAATCAGATGAAGAACAGCATTAGTACCATTGTGGATGCAAGAAAAGTAGTATGTAAAAAGTGAGAAGGACTGAAATTATTTTGAATTGTAAAAGGGTTATGAATGATAGCTTGGAACAGTGGATAGAAAGTTGATCCTTGGATTTAGGGACACTAAATTTAGGGACCTTGTGTGTGGCAGGACCAACAAATTGTTAGTTGCTGTAATGCTTTCCCTAATCTTTGGTCTCTATAACTTTGTACCTTTTTAAAATCATGAACATAAGGAAGAGTTTTGTTTCTTTGAATTTTGTAAATGACAGTGCTTTCCTTTACTCTGAGAAATATAAATTAATTAATCTTATTTGTATAGTATTTAGCCATGTACACACACATATATCTGCACATATGTGTGTGTGTGTGTGCGTGTGTGTGTGTATACTTTGCAGTCTAAGTAAGATTTTATTTCCCTTTTTAGGATCTCTGACATTAGAAATCTATTCCTCCTCTGTTCTGGCTTCTATGAATTGGCATTTATATTTATAATCACAAAGGCTAGGGTACATAAATAACTTTATAAGACTTCTGATTCCTCATTTGTCAAAAAAAAAAAAAACAAAGAAAAACAACTCATAATCATTATCCTGGCACTTTTCAGATAATTTGCAGAATCACAAAATTTGAAAGTTGAAACAGATTTCAGTGGTCATTTAGTCCACCCTATAACTAAAAGGAATCCTGAATAAAACATAAATCCACTTTTATATATATATATTTAGTTTTCAACATTCATTTCCACAAGATTTTGAGCTACAATTTTTTCTCCCTGTTTATCCCTTACCCCCACCCAAGATAGCAAGCCTACTGAATACCCCTTCCTCCAATCTGTTCTCTCTAATATCATCCCACATCACCCCCTGAACTTTCTAGTAGGGCAAGATGGATTTCTATACCCCAGTGTCTTTATATCTTATTTCCCAGTTGCATGTAATTTGAATTAACATTTGCTTTTTGAAACTTTGATTTACAGAGTCTTTCCCTACTTCCATCCTCACCCACCCTCTGCAAAGATAAGCAATTCAATACAGGTAGTACAAGTGTAGTTACTCAAATCATTTCCATAGATGGCTTTTTGAGCCTCTTTTGCCATTTGAGTGAGTTTATTTTTTAAGTTGTTATTTTCCTCAGTGTATTTTTGGGTCTCCATTAGCAGGCTGTTGACTCACTTTTCATCATTTTCTTGCATCATTCTTAATTCTCTTCCCAATTTTTCCTCCACTTCTCTTACTTGATTTTGAAAATCCTTTTTGAGCTTCTCCATGACCTGTAACCTATTCATATTTTTCTTGGAAGCTTTTGATGTGGGAGTTCTGACTTTGCTGTCTTCCTCCCACTACATGCCTTGATCTTTTTATCCTCATAAAAGGATTTTATGGTATGTTTCTGTTTCTTCTGCTTGCTCATCTTGCCAACCAATTACTTGAGTTTTGAGCTCTTTGCCATGGTACAACTCTGCTCCTAGAATGCAGAGAGCTTTGTCCCAAATCACTGGGGTTTTCATAGTTGTCATAGCTATTAGGAGGGCTATTAGCCTATTAGCTATTAGGCCACGTACCCCAGGACCACCACACAAGACTTAGGTTCAGAACCAAACAGGTTAAAGAAGAGTGATTACGCTGTTGTTCCCCCTACAATCTGTAGGCCAGGAGCTCCTGAGGAAGCCAAGGGGCAGCAGCACAGAAGCCACAGGGCAGCCTCACAGCCACCATGCCTCAGACCACTTCTTAAGTTGGAGGCAGGGGCAGGGGACAGAGCACACTCTTCCATCCCACCTTTTCCAACAGAGTTTCACACTGACCTTTTACTTTTTCTTTTGGTGTTTATGGTTTGAGAAGCCTGGAAACCACCACAGCTGCTGGTCATTCACTCTCCTGAAGTCTGCTCTGGCTGCTGCTAGTCAGGTCAGCCCTGGGGCAAGAACTATGGGCCACTCACAAGGAGCTGAGCTCAGCTCCCAACATTCTGCAATAAACTTTTCCTGTCAGCCTGCCAGACTGTCTTCAGTGGGAGATTTGTTTCTCTCTGTCACTTTATGGGTTCTGTAGGTTTAAGACTCCTAGGTTGTGAGCTTAGGGGACTGGAAGGAAAGTACTAACTTCCACAATGATTGATAATTTAGCAGGGGAAAGTTTATGGGGAAAGGTAATATATAATGTGTTCTGGTTTGAGCATACTGAGTTAAAGACGTCTACTGAAATCGTCTTCAAGATGTTTGAAAGGCAATTAGAGATGTTAGATTGTAGATGAGCCAAGAGATTAGGTCAAGAAAGGTAGATTTGAGAATCATAAGCATAGAGATGGTAATTAAATCCATTGGAACTAATGAGATTACCAAGTGAAATATCTTAGAGGGAGAAAAGTAGAGAGCCGTGACCAAATTGTGAAGACCACTGAGTTAAAGGGTGTAATCTGGAGTTAGATCCAGCAAAGGAGAAAGAGAAAGTGCAGTCAAATAGGTAGGAAGAAAAAGAGAAGATAGTGGTAACCAGAAAACCTAGGGAGAATAGAGTAATAGGAAATAAAAGTGATTGACAGGGTCAAAGGTTGCAGAGAGATCAAGGAAATTGAGGACTAAGAAAAAGCCATTGAATTTGGCAACTAAGAGAACATTAGTAGCTTTGAAGAGAGCAATTTTAGTAGAATGATAAGTCCAGAAGCCAGATTATAGGGAGTCAAGAAAACACTAGGAGGAAAAAAAAGCTGAAGCACCCATTGTAGGTGGCATTTTTAAGAAGTTTAGCTACAAAGGACAGAAGAGACATAGGATAACTGTTAGTGGGACTGGAAAACTCAAAGGAGAGGGTTTTGCTGTTGTTGTTTTCCAAGAAGAGGCATACGTGAGCAAATAAAAGGAAGTAGGAAATGGTTCAGTAGATAGAGATTAAAAACTAGGGACAGAGAGGTGAGGACAGAGGGAGCAATCTGTTGGATGAGGTAAGGTGGAATGGAATATTTTCAATAAATAGAGAAGTTAAACTCTTTAAGGGGTATGACAACTTCATTTTCTGAGACACGGGTAAAAAATAGGAGATGAGGAAAAGGAGAGAAGAAGGCATTTATGGTGAATGGTATGTTTTTTTTTTTTCCCTGTAAAGTAAGAGGCAAGTTTCTCAGTTGGGATTGGGGTGGGGGGGGGCGTGTGAAAATATGGTAGTTTTGAAGAAGGATTGAAGAAGTTTAGAAGAACTATTGTGGCAAGTAGGATAGTGAGTTGATAAGGGAAGAACTATACAATTGCCTAGCACCTGTGAGATTTCCATTTGTATATAATAAAAATTAATAGTAGATGTGGTCAGAGTGGCTGTATGACTTTCCCCATTATCATTCAACAGAATGTGTATAGGTTTTAAAGCAACAAACAGTGAGAGTGATCATTGAACAAGGGTTGCTTGAGCATAATTGGTGACATGGTAAACAGTCTAGGGATTCAAGAAAGGATGACAGCATAGAGCTGAAGGTTCACTGAAGATGGGGAGTCAAGATGGGAAGGAGAATATTGAGTAACTAGTGCAGTTATTGAAGGATAAAGGAATTGAATGTCCTAATATAGATGAAGAGTAAGGTTATGTAAAAGAAGGAAGAGGGGGAGCTAAAAAGCCAATAAATTATGGTTAGATAAAGGGATTTCAGAATTCTTGAACATGGAGCTGGTATATGTGTGGGTATTGACAATATCAAGGGTATGAGCATCTTTGTGTGTGGCTGAGGTGGGACTGACTAGTAGCTAATGGGAAGAGAGCAGTTTGAGGAACTGAGTAGTTAGGGTATTTGAGGGAGAGTCAGTATGTATGTTGAAATCTCTTAGTATGAGGGCAAAAGTTGAGAAAGAGAGAACAATGTAACTCAGGTATCAGTTGAGGAAGGAAAGGGAATGATCTCAGTGTCTACAGACAACAACTACCAGGATTTTCATTGGATGGTAGAAATAAATTACCTAAATCTCAAAGGAAAAGAAGTTACTGGGTGATGGAGGAAGAGGGGGAACTTGAAAATGATGACGAAGACCAAGGAGTATTCCAACTCACCTGCCTTAGGCAGTGAACCAAAGAGAATGAATAAAAGTGCAACTAGTACTAAAAAGATGGAATTGGTTGCTTTAGGGCAGATGGAAGATTCCTGGACTGAAGAATTTCCTCTTGTAACATGCTATACTCAGCTATAGATGGTAAGATAGTACCACACACAGAGTCTGAGGATTCTTACCTGAGGGAGTTGGTTATGAAGTGGATATTATAAGTGGTATTCTTGTTGCATAGAAGAAAGATGCAAAGCATGGCCCCATGAGTCTTCCCTTAGGGAATATTTTGCACTCAGCAGGAGATGGAGGACTCAGGGTAATCCTTCCTATCTCAATACTCACCACATTTATTAGATCACAAGTTTCTTGAGAGCATTGTTTAAATATAAAGCTATCTTTGTGTGCCCTGCAAAACTTGAAACACAGTGCCTGGTACATAGTAAGTACTTAGTAAACGTAGAATTGAATGAATTAGGGACTTTCTAGAGGATTTACTAATTAAACTGATCAACTACTTTTTGGACACTATTTATGTGGTACCCTGCCAGGTAATATTGAACATTTCAACTGCTCTATTTAGACTGGCTCACAACTCCATACAAGATTGCAATTATTGAGAATGGAAGACAATAAAAAAAAAGATGGCACAGCCTAAAAAAGTTTAAAAACATTGTTCTAAACATATATTTTATATTTATATAATAGTATTGGACTATCACATAAGGCCAATGGACTCAAGATTTCAAACCAAACAGAAGAAAGCTATCTACAACAAGAAAGTTGTCACAAGCATAATATATGAGGTTTCTTGGATTGTCATATTTCCTATGCAGGGTTAAAAAGAGTCTCTGGAAAAAAGAAAACACTAATCCAAATTGGATTATGAACTCTTTGCACTAAGCACAGTGTCTGGCAAACAGTAGGTGATTAATAAAATTTAAAAAAAGTTTAAAAAATACTTACTTCACTATCAAAGATTCAGTTAATAAACATGTCTTAATCACCTACTTTTTACCAGACACTGTACTCAGTGCAAAGAGTTCATAATCCAGCTTAGAAGATAAATATTTTTAAAAGGTATTTAAATTACTTACAAACATATAGTTAAATTAATATGTAAAATGTTAAATAAAAGTGACAGCATTAAATGATTTAGGATATGGCTAAAGAAATATTAGCATTAAATGATAGATATAATTCATATTTACATTCCTTCTTTTAAGTTACTAAGTACTATCCTGCAGATAGAACAATGTATTGTATTTAATAATTTTTTTCTTGAACAAAATAAATTAGACTGAAGAGGTGGGAGTGACCTGGATCTATGAGATAAAGGAGTCTAAGTAGAGTCAGAATAAAATCTTCGAATGTGTGTTTAGGGGACAGGAAGTGGATCAAAAGTGTACATTGACTTGTTGGATTGCTTTTATTTTATGTTTATATGCTTTTATTCTTATGTTCATTATTATTTTTAGCATCCAATTCAAGTGGAATTCATGGAATGGATAGTAATATGTGGAAGACTGGCTCTTTGGATTCATCTTTTTCAAGGCTTTTGCAACCAGGAGCAAGAAAATAGTACATTGCACATCTTAGATCAAAAAGTAAACACATTCCTTACTTCTTGGCCTTCTCTCTTTCACCTTCAGTGGTATACCTGCCTTATAAGAGAAGTCTAGGTCTCTTCAAGGCAACATGACCTATAATGTAAACAGTGTAACCACTAACTCGTTGTTTTCCTAGACTATTATAGAAAATTCAAGACATATGAATTGCAATTTTACACATACATATAATGTAGCTGAATACTACCTGTGACAATGCTTGGCAAAAGGAATAAAAACCAAGATGGCACCAAAGGCAAAGAAGGAAGCAGTGATCTCACACTCCAAGATAGAAGCCAAGTCCAAGGCCTTAAAGGCCAAGAAGGCTATGTTGAAGAGTGTCCACAGTCATAAAAAGATCTGAAAATCCCCCACCTTCTGGCAACCCAAGACACTAAGACTTTGAAGGCAGCCCAAATACTTTCAGAACGGTGCCCCTTGGAGAAACAAGCTTATTCACTATGTCATCATTAAGTTTCCCTTGACCGTTGAGTCTGCTAGGAAGAATATCAAAGACAACAGAAGCCAAATCTTCATTGAGGTCATCAAGGTCAACAATCAGGCAGTAAAAAAGCTGTATGACATCAGTGTGGCCAAGGTCAATACACTGATCTGGTCTGATGAAGAGAAGAAAGGCTATATCTGACTTGCAGACTATGATGCTTTAGATGTTGCCAACAAAATTTTAATCATCTAACCTGTGTCCAGCTGCCCCACTCAACCCACAATAAAAAGTTTTCCATTAAAAAAAATTCTCACTTTCCATGAGTGGAAAAATAGGTGGATGATTCAATAGAGCATCATCTTACACAGTATATGAATAATGAAAGACTTTATTCTGAGATGCTCAATTTGCCCTAGTTGTATTTGAGCTGGTAGGCGGCAGAGTGGATAGAGCACCAGTCCTGAAATCAGGACTACCTGAACTAAAATTTGACTTCAGACATTTATTAGTGGTGTGACCCTAGGAAAGTGACTTAATCCTGTTTGTCTCAGTTTCCTCATATGTAAAATCAGCTAGAGAAGGAAATGGTAAACCACTCCAGTACCTTTGCCAAGAAAACCCTGAATGGGATGATGAAGAGTCAGACATGATTGAAAAGACTCCACAACAACAAAAAGGCAAAATTGTATTTAAAATACAGCTGCTTGATCTAAAATCAATAAAAAAGTAATTCAAGACTCCCTCTTATTTTAAGGTAAATAATAAATTAAAACTTGGATATTGGTCTTTTACATGTCAGAAATTTCTTTAGACATTTAATCATACAGCTTAAAGCTATATTCATTGCTAAAATAATTGAAGTCTTAAATTTTAAACAATTTTACTTTTGTTGAAATGATTTTCAGTAATAAGCCAATGAGTAATAAGGAGGTAGGCACCACATTTCTTTTACCTCCCTAGCACAGATCAATACCCAATTTGAGGACAAGGGCAGCTATTTTGCAAATGATCCTCTCAAATAGTGGCTGGCCCTTGGCAATTCTGACTAATATCCTTTTGGGTTAGTTGATTCTGCTGAAATTTTAATGGAAAACAGAAACATACTTATGAACCTGATGAACTGATGATCCTAGAAGAATACCTGATATTGCTATTACAGAAAAAGTGTAACAATACTTTCACAAGTGGTAATATTTTAAAAGCTCGAAATATTAGGGTAGTATGAGTACATCTTGAGAATTCAAGGAGCTGTTGTAGAATGAACTTTTAAAATATAAGGCTTATTTATGTTTCCAATATAAATTCTTAAATTTGGTCTAGCTAGTAACCTTTAATTCATGGTCCCTCCATAAAGGAAGGTATGGGAAGTCTTTTATGGAGGGTAATTGGGTGAATCTGACTTCAAGGAAATTTTTTATTTAAAAGTTCAGAAAAAAAGAAAAAAAGAAAATCAGGGACAAAATGATTGCTACTAAAGCTGCCAGAGTTAGTTTCTATTTTTTGCTTTCTGTGCTCATATCAATATTCAGACAGATGCCTGAACCCTAAGTGTTAATTCTTGTGTTATTCGGATTACATTGCAAAGGATGTAATTTATAGGTACCTGACAGGAAGGTAGAGGAAGAAATCCAAAGTAGAAAATCTCTTCTGCTCATAGGCTCCCTCAGGCAGAAAGACTTGAGCTCCAGAAGGTTAACAGGTGCCCGAAGTATGTCATATATAATAGGCACTAAGATGACATTCCCATGCTATGGAATTATGTTCTTATAGAATTGACCATTCAATTACTAAAGATTGTTTTTGAAATTCACTACTGAAAATTGTAACTTCAAGAGCTTAAATAGGATATTTTTTCCCTCTGGGGATAGAAGTGTGAATCAAACATGTCTAAGGGGTAAGAACCCTTCTTTATTCAAATATACTAGAGCTAATAGAGGAGTAAGGGCAAAATAGGTATGTCTATATGCTCCATTAGCAATGAAGTAACACTTTGCTGCTATACTTAGCAGCTGAGTTCCATCCACACCATGGTTCTGAGGATGCTCCAAACATTGAAAGTGCCAGGTCTACCATTAGCTAAGGCTGTTCAGAACATAATGGAAAACATGATAAATGACAATGACGTTGAATGCATGGACTGAATATTCACTGGATTGTGTTCCAGTCTATATTTTTCAGCACATGAAAAAATGTGAAATCATAGTTCAGCTTATACATGATTTTACATAATTACCTAACTATGCTATGGAAGGAACAGAGTACATTATTCCAAGAGATTCTATTTTGTGGAAGGTTAGGTTTTCTCAGTAGAACTATTGATCATTTACCAAATATATTCAAAGCCTTTATCTGATACTACCTTCAAGAAGTCGTGTTATGTGGCAAAGCCTTAAAGACTCTAGACTAAGAAGCATAACGGTAAAATTTTTACATTGGATATTTTTATGAATGGCAAAATATTTCAAAACTTATTTTAAAAATATTCAGCTTAAGAATTTAAGATAAATATAGCTATAACTAATATTAATTTTATGGTATCATTTCAATATCAGTTTGAAGATTAATATCAGGTTTCATCTCTGAAAATGCCATTAAAATGAATGAAGCCTTGCTAGTGCCTCCCCAACCATCGAACCTTGCTCTCCCCACCAAGGTTACCTTATATATATTTTGAATGTGTTTTGCATATGCCTATACATGCCCCCCTCATTATAATGAGATTTCCTTAATAGCAGGGATTGTCTCACTTTTCCCTCTTCATCCCCAATGTCTAACAGAAGGCGTGTTATACAAAAGTAGGTTAAAAATGGCTGTTGATTGATTATAATGCAACAAATAATGACTGCCAACTAACATGTATAATAGTTGATTAGATGTTATGTTTTTGCAAAGATAGTGGGAGAAAATTATTTAGCATAAACCTTAGCCAGAAGATACCACAAAGATAGTAAATTTAGTATGTGATGAACTTGATGATCAAATATCCTGAAATATCCTGGATCAAATACCATTAAACATGGATACTAGAGGGTTTTAGCAACAGAACATGTCAACTCCATTATTGCAGTTCAGTATATACAGAAAAAATAATCAAATATGATTAGGCAGAGGTAGATTGCCTGAAAATGGATGACAGGTTCTAAAAGCATATATATAGGGATGCATTGTTTAATTTAATCAGTTGTTAGCAACCTGGAAATTTCTCTCCAAGAATTCTGGCTTGTCAAAACCTAACAGCGATACTTCATTTGCTAACAAACTAATTGTGACAGAGAATAATTGCAAATGAAGTACAATTCTTCAGTGAGATTGTCAGAAACATGGCGTTTGGATACAAAGAGTGAATGATATGTAGAAAAGGATGGCACAAATTCAGTTAATAACATACAAATGTTTTTAAGACAAGTAATTAAAAAAAACCGCAATGACCCAAGTTCTTGGATGTCTCAAGGAGAAAACTAGGCTTGAAATACTGAAGCACTACTGAAAGTTGCCTTAATTCCTCAGGTGCATTTTTTTTTTTTAAGCAATTGGGGTTAAGTAACTTGCTCCAGGTTACACGGCTAGTCATTATTTATGTGTGGGTGCTCATTTTCTGAGGCCGGATTCGATCTCGAGTCATCCCAACTCCGAGGCCGGCGCTCTTACTCACTGCGCCACCTAGCCGCCCCTCAGGTGCATATTTTACCAAGCTGAATGTGTTTATTGAATATCTTATGTGTGACTCATAAAAACCTATGGAAATACACAAAATATGTGTTTTGTTTTTGCCATAGTGATATATTGTATAGTTTAAGTCTAGTTTAAGATATTATAGCAGTCTAGTTTAAGATAATATAGCATATAATTTAATGTACGAAAATAGTAAAATTAAAAAGTTAACTCAATGACAGCCAAATACAAATCCACAAGCAGTGTAACAAACACTAGATTAATTCCAACAGATTAGTTTATGCACTCAATAAAAAAATCAGTCTCAAAAAGGTGCTAATAATTTGGCTTTTAAAGCCACAACATTGAATTTGCAGTTTGGGTTTATAAAATTTTGATTAAATAGTCATCTTCAATAAATTTGTAAATTAACAACAATTTATATTGACATATAATTCACTTCTATAGGCCTTATATCACTTGATCTTTCCCCCCAATAAATCTGTGAGTTAAATGACAAAAATATTAATGTTACCTTTTGCAAGTGAGGAAACTAAAAGTAAGAGTAGTAAAATTACTAGCCTACTGTCACCCAGCTAGTGTGCTGTAGAACCAGAAATTTAATTTGTGTTTTTTACTAATTCCAAATTCAATGCTCCTGTCAGTTTGTATTTTAAAGCATTAAATATACAGTTGTAGAAACAAATACATATGCACACACACACACATACATACATACATATTGTTAAGTCATACATGAGCAGCTTCCCAGAGGACTACTGTTGTAAACAACCTTCAAGGTTTTGATTACAAGTATAGTGAACTCTCCATTTATTCAGTAACAAATTGAGGAAAAACATTCCCAGAAAATCAAAATATCACATTCACCATGTTACAACTCAACAACTTAATACTAAAATGACTACTTAATTTTCACCAAAGTGGTCACATAGTTTTAAACAAAGTACATTCATTTAGTAACTCAATCATTTAGTAAGTCTCCAATTCAATCACAAAGTACCAAGGTTAAAGTTCTCTTTTAAACAAGGTGAATTCACTTAGTCAATCACAATGCCGACCTCTATATCACACTATCTTAATCTCTTAAACCAGAAGTTTTTCTTCTAAAACAAAGTATGTTCATTTAGTCAATCAAAAAACAAAAATGCCATCCGCCCATAGGTCACAAGTGGGTTACTATATCATCAGTCAGCATTACGTACCCAAGGAGAGGTATTTTCATCTTGACCTGAGGCAGATTCTCAGCTTCCATGGTTCCCCTTCCCACAGGTTCTGTTCCTGGAAAGACAAAGCTTAACAAATCCACAATAACACTAATTCATATTGCCAGAATCCTCATCAATTCCCTTTCTGCCTGTGAAATCAACCTAGAATGAACAACAATATCTGAGGACTCTAGCAACAAATGAATCTGATGAAAGAGCA
Source organism: Gymnobelideus leadbeateri (assembly GCA_011680675.1). NCBI lineage: Eukaryota > Metazoa > Chordata > Mammalia > Diprotodontia > Petauridae > Gymnobelideus > Gymnobelideus leadbeateri. Next base: position 136,802 of record WOXC01012396.1, on the reverse strand, counting down.
TCAAAACAGACACACAAAGTACTGGCACCACAGTCATGTCTCCTCAGTTCTTGGCAGCTCCAACTGGCCCTCAGAAGTTCTGGGCAGCTCCAGCTGGCAGTTCTCTCTCTCTCTCTCTCTCTCTCTCTCTCTCTCTCTCTCTCTCTCTCTCTCTCTGTCTCTCTCTCTGTCTCTCTCTCTGTCTCTCTCTCTGTCTCTCTCTCTCTCTCTGTCTCTCTGTCTCTCTGTCTCTCTCTCTCTGTCTCTCTCTCTCTCTCTGTCTCTCTCTCTCTCTGTCTCTCTGTCTCTCTCTCTCTCTCTCTCTCTCTCTCTCTCTCTCTCTCTCTCTCTCTCTTCCTCCATGATGCTGCTCCCAGAAGTTCTTCTGGCTTCTCTCAGCTTGGGCTTTTTCTTATACATGGCACCAATTCCTCCCTGTTCAGCCCCACTCTTGTCAAATCAACAAGTCCATACCACTGTGTGACTCACAAACTCTGGGTTAGTTTGCCAATATAAGTGGATCTTCAAATTCCGTTACCATTACACACACATTCACACATTCACACACACACACACACACACACACACACACACAGACACGTGTGTGTGTGTCTCTCCACTAATAGAGATTAGTATCTCATTTACCACTTTTAGTGGTGGAGGTACTGAGAGGTCATATGAGATGCCCCTGCTTAAAGGGCTAATATGTATATGAAACCAGATTTAAACCCCAGTCTTTTTCACTCACTTATTGGTCTTCCACCTTCTCTATTAAGATAGATTTCAATATAAAGATAATTGCTTGTTAATTGTTTAAGTTTTCACCTGGATAATGATTTTTCATTAGGATTTCAGTGAAGGGTGTATACTCATTTTGTTGGAGCTTCCAGATAAACAATCTTATTCTAGTTCTTCAGAGATCAGGGAAGTATTCCAGTCATAAGTTTCAAACCTGTAATGTGTAAACAAGCAAAGCAGAGGTGAGCAGGGGAAATATAAATGGGCATAATATAGGTGAAATGAGAGCTGTGGCAGAAAGTGCAAAAGTTAAATATTTTTGGAGCAACTAGGTGGCACAGTGAATAGAGGACCAGTTCTGGAGTCAGGAGGACCTTAGTTAAAATTCGATCTCAGATACTTAACACTTACTAGCTCTGTGTGACCTTGGGTAAGTCACTTAATGCCACTTGTCCTGCCTTCCCCTCTTCCCAAAAATAGTTAATTATTTTCTATTCTTTGTGACAAGGTATCACCACTTCCTGAAGACTGTGAAATATAAGCGTATATGCATACACATATGTATGCATGTGTGTATATGTATATGTATATATATATATATATGTAAATGTATATAAACACACACATTCAAAAACATATTCTTGCCTAACAAGAAAAGATATATAAAAGTGAAATTAGGTAAGAGAATATAAGAATCCAATTTAATATCTTTCTAAACGAAGAGATATATCAAAGAATAGAAATGTAAATTCAAATTTTAATCCTGAACTACAAATAAGACTTATTCTCTTGTTCACCTCCTGAGGAAAGTAGAAAACGGATTTTTAAAACATACTTTGCACAATAATTGGTATAGTTATGGACTAATTTAAAAGGTCAACATTCGCTCACAGTCATTATGACTGATGTACATTATCAGAAATTATGAAATTATTCTGCTTCTGATTCTCTAAAACTGAATTTCTGTTTGTTTTGAGAAATAGTCCTACCATGCCACATGGATAAAAAAAACATTTTAAAAATTCTATTTTTCAATATGATACTAATTTATGAATTCTTTAAAATTAGATTATAATATGTTTTAAGTGATAAAAGTTTTTCCATAGGCAAATCAAAGTGAAAAGTTGAAGTAGTTATATGGATTACTAAGGGAAGAGAATCTAAGAATGAGGAGAAAAACACATTTTTATTTATTTTTTTCCTTTTAGGTACTTATTCACAATTCTTGTTGATCATTAATGACTAAATCTGCTAAGGTTTTAGCAATTTTATTTTAACTGTTTTTAGATTATATAAAGTTTCCAAAAATAAATTGTGTCAAATGATTTATTATGATGATAAATGTTCCTTCTTTGTTAAGCTTTTCTTATTTTTTAATCTTATTTTTAATATATGAAATAAAACAGATGAAACTGCAAATATACTATGTACAACTTGCTATTCCTTTGAAACATATGCTAAATTTATCATGCAAATTACTTTTTTCTTATTTCCCCCAAGTGACTACTATTATACACAAAGATGTGTGTATATGTACATATGCATAAAATGTGTATATATATTTATTTATGCATGTATGTATATACATACATTCTAAACATTTTAGACATATATATGATATTCTATACATATACATGTAATATTTCATAGATTCCTTCTATGGATGCAGAGAGCATCTTCCTTCATATGTCCTTTGCAGTTACTTTGAATTTTTATAATAGTCAAAATGACTTAGTCACTCGAAGTTATTCTTAAAACAATATTGTTGTTATTGTATACAACATACACTTCATTCTGCTCATTTCATTCTTCATTATTCCATAGAACTCTATTCATGTTTTCCTTTTTTTTCTTTTTTTTTTTTTTGGAGGGCAATTGGGTTAAGTGACTTGCCCAAGGTGACATGGCTAGTTTTTGTGTTAAGTGTCTGAGGCCAGATTTGAACTCAGGTCCACTTGACTCCAGGGCCGGTGTCCTAATCACTCCATCTCCTAGCCGCCAGACTTTTTTTTTTCTTTTTTTGGTTTAATTTGTTTATTTTTAGTTTGCAGTATTCCTTTCCACAATATTTTGAGTTCCAAATTTACTCCCCATCTTTCCCCTACCCCTCACACCAAAATAGCAATCATACTGAATATCCCTTCACCCAATCTCTTATCTCTTATATAATCCCTCATTCCCCTCTGACTTTCTAGTAGGGCAAGATGGATTTCTATACCCCAGTGCTTCTATATCGTTTTTTCAAGTCACATATAAAAAAGTAATAATGTCTCCATCTCTCTCTCTCTCTCTCTCTCTCTCTCTCTCTCTCTCTCTCTCTCTCTCTCTCTCTCTCTTTCTCTCTCTCTCTCCACTTGATTTTAAAACTTTGATTTCCATATTCTTTCCATTCTCCCCTTGTCATCCACCATTACTGGGAGGAAAAGTGATTCAATATAGGTTATATATGTGTAGTTTATATACATAAAAAAACATTTCCATAGCAGATAAATTGTGAAAGAATGAATATATTTCACTCCATCCTATGCCACTCCCCACTTATTGTTTTCTTCTTTGACTCTGTCCCTTTTCAAAAATGTTTGCTTCTAACTACCTTCTCCCATGATCTGCCCTCCCTTCTATCATGCCTCCTCTTATACCCTTACCCCCACCTACTTTCCTGAAGGGCAAGATACCAAATTTAGTGTGTATGTTATTACCTCCTTAAGCCAAATTCAATGAGAGTATATTTGACCCCTTCTCTTTTGCTTTCCTGTTCTTCCTATCCATTGTAACAGTATTTTTTTGCCACTTTTATATGAGATAATTTACCCTATTCTATATCTTCCTATCTCCTCTCTTTATATTCCTCTCTCATCTCTTAATTTTATTTTAGATGTCATCCCTTCTTATTCAAATAATCCTATGCCCTCTGTCTATGTATACATGTACACATATATACAAAAACTCAAATGGGTATCTATATGCACATATAACCTCATATATAAACAAATATGTATGTATACATAAATATACATATACACACATATACATATGTGTGTATATAAATATATTCCCTTCAACTATGCTCATATTGAGAAAAGTCTCATGAGTTACAATTATTGTTTTACCATGTAGGAATAAACGTAGTTCAGTTTTATTAAGTTACTTATGATTTCTTTTCCCTATTTACCTTCTCTTGCTTTTTGTATTGAAAAGTCAAATTTTCTATTCAATTCTGTTATTTTCATCAAGAATGCTTGAAAGTACTCCATTGGATGAACACATTTCCCCCTGAAACATTATATTCAGTTTTGCTGTGTATGTGATACTTGGTTTTAATCCTAGCTCCTTTGACCTCTGGAATATCATATTCCAAGCCCTATGATCCCTTAATACAGAAGCTGCCAGATATTGTGTTATCCTGATTGGTTTCCAAAATTTTCATATTGTTTCTTCCTAGCTGCTTGTAATATGTTTTCCTTTACCTGGGAACTCTGGAATGTGGCTATAATATTTTGAGGAGTTTCCTTTTAGGAATAATTTTCAAGAGGCAAAAATTGAATTCTTTCAATTTCTATTTTGCCCTTTGGTTTTAAAATATCAGGGAAAATTTCCTTGAGAATTTCTTGGAGAATGATTTCTAGGTTCTTTGTTCTCATCATTGTTTTCAGGTAGCCCAATAAATTTTAAATGTTCTCTCCTGGATTTATTTTGTAGGTCAGTAGTTTTTTCCAAAGAGATATTTCTCAATGCCATTTATTTTTTTCATTTGTTGGAATCTGTTTTATATTATCTTTATTTGTCATGAAGTCATTAACTTCCATTTGCTCTAATCTAATTTTGAAGGAATTTTTCTCTTCAGTGAGTTTTTGAAATTCCTTTTCCATCTGGCAAATTCAGTTTTTTAAGCCATTCTTCTCCTCACTGGCTTTTTGGGCCTCTTTTGCCATTTGAGTTAGTCTATTTTTTTTTCAAAATGTTTCATTCACTTCTGGTTTACATCATTCATTTCCATTACATTGTGAGTTACAATTTTCCCCATTTTTCCCCTACCCATCACCCTAGAATAACAGTCATACAGTATATCCCCTCATCCAATCAGCTCTCTCTCATCTCTTCTCCCATAAAACCTTTGACTTTTCCAATAGGGCAAAACGAATCCCCACGCCCCATGGCCTGCACATCTTATCTCCCAATTATATGCAAAATAGTATTTATATGTATTTCTGAAAACTGATTTTAAAAGGATAATAAGCAATTCAGTATATGCTGTACATGTGTAGCTATGCAAAACATTCCCATAGTAGATATATTGTAAAAGACTGACTAAATTTCCCTCCCTCCCATAGCAACTTCCACCTGGTCCACTCCCCACCTTGATCCTGTCCCTTTTCAAAAGTGGGTGCTTCCAACATCCCTCCCCCCAGCCCGCCCTCCCCTATACCACCTTCCCCCATCTCTCTCACACCCATGATCCTATAGGGTGGGACACCCTATTTAGTATGCATGTCATTCTCTCCCTGGTCCAAATTCAATGAGAATAAGGTTTTGCCTTTTTGCCTTCCTGTTCTTCCCCTCCCTTGTAACCACCTTCCCCTGACTCCTCTAAATGACACATTTCACCCCCATTGTCTATCCCCATTCCCCCTCCCCACATTACTCTCTCACTGCTTAATATCACCTTTTAAGTATCATCCCTTCATATTAAATTTAACCTGTGCACTCTATCTATGTTTACCTGAAAACATGTACACAGACATTCACATATGTATTCATATGCCCATATACCTTTTGTCAACTATTTTTATACTGAGAAAAGTTTCATCAGTTATAGTTATTGTTTTTCTCTGTAGGAATGTAAATAGTTAAACATTGATAAGTTCATAGTGATTTCTTTTCCCTGTTTAGCTTCTCAAGCATTCCTTGCTTCTTGTTTCTGAATGTCAAATTTTCTATTCAACTCTTGTTATTTTCTCAAGAATGCTTGAAAGTCCTCTATTCCACTGAATGACCAAATATTCTCCTGAAACATGATATGCAGGTTTTATTTTATTTTTATTTTTTTTCAACAAATGCTTTATTAACATCTGGTTTACATCATTCATTTCTGCCAGATTTTGAGTTTCAATTTTTCCGCATTTTTCCCATACCCACCACCCAAGAATAGCAGTCCCACAAGATATCCCCTTATCCAATCTGCTCTCTCCCATATCTTCTCCCATACCCCCTTCAACTATACCATTAGGGCAAGGTAAAACTCTGTGCCCCAATGCCTACACATATTATCTCCCAATTACATATGACATAGTATTAATATATATATATATATATATATATATATATATATATATATATATATTTGAAACGCTTAATTTTAAAACTTCGAATTTCAGATCCATTCCCCTCCTCCCTTGTCACCCTGTCCCCTTGGGAAGATAAGAAGTTTAGTATGTGTTGTACATGTGTACCAATGCAAAACATTACCATTGAAGATATATTGTAAAACACTGCTTATATTTCCACCCACACATAACAACCCCTACCTGGTCCATTCCCTACTTTGATCCTGTCCCTCTTCAAAAGTGGGAACTTCCAACCGCTCCTCCCCCTTGCCCAGAATGTCCTCCCCTCCATCATACCCCCTCTTATCACCCTTCCCATTACTCTCCTTCAGGGTGAGATATCCCATTTACTATGTATGTCATTCTCTCCCTGAGCCAAATTCAATGAGAATATTGTTTTGTCTTTTTGCCTTCCTGTTCTTCCCTTCCCCTGCAACCACTTCACCTTGCCTCTTCTACATGAGATAGTTTACCCTACCATGTCTCTCCCCATCTCCTCTTGCCACTTTCCTTTCTCACCTCTTAATTTCACCCCTTAAGCATCATCTCTTCCCACCAAATTCAACCTGTGCCCTCTATCCAAGTATAGGCGTAAACCTATATACACTCATTCACATATGTATTCATATGCCCATACACCCTTCTTCAACTATTTTCATAATGAGAAAGGTTACATCAGTCACAGTTATTATTTTTCCATGTAGGAATGTAAAAAGTTCAACCTTGATAAGTTCCTTTTGATTTATTTTCCCTGATTATCTTCTTAGGCATCTCTTGCTTCTTGTGTCTTGATGTCAAACTTTCTGTTCAACTCTGATTGTTTTCCTCAAGAATGCTTGAAAGTCCTCTACTCTGCTGAATGACCATATTTTCTGCTGAAACAAAATACTCAGTTTTGCCTGGTATGTGATTCTTGGTTGTAATCCCAGGTCTTTTGCCCTCTGGAATATCACATTCCATGCCTTTTAATCCCTCACTGTAGAAGCTGCCAGGTCCTGTGCTATTCTCATTGTGTTTCCACAATATTGAAATTGTTTCTTCTTGGCTACTTGTAGTATTTTCTCCTTGATCTGGGAATTCTGGAACCCAGCTTTTTTCTCTTTAGGAGTTTTCTTTTTAGTATCTTTTCAGGAGGTGATCTGTGGATTCTTTAACCTCTTTTTTGCCCTCTAGTTCTAAAACATCCTGGCAATTTTCCTTGAAAATTTCTTGAAGAATGATTTCTAGGTTCTTTCTTTGATTGCCACTTTCAGGTAGTCTAATACTTTTTAAATTGCCCTTTTGAGCCTCTTTTGCCATTTGAGTTAGTCTATTTTTTAAGGTGCTATTTTCCTCAGTCAGGCTATTGACTCTCATTTCATACTTTTCCTGCATCCTTCTCATTTATCTTCCCAATTTTTCCTCCACTTCTCTTATTTTATTTTTTAAATCCTTCTTAAGGTCCTCTATGGCCTGTAACCTGCTCTTATTTTCATTTGGGACTTTTGTTGCAGGGTTTCTGACCTCACAGTCCTCCTCCTGTTCCATGCTTCGATCCTCTTTGCCCCCAAAATAGGAGTCTAATGTTGAATTTTTCTGTTTAATTTGTTTCTTTTGCCTAGGCATGTTGCCACTTAATTACTTGACTTTTGAGCTTGTTGCCACAGTAGGACTCTGCCACCATACAGGGGAGCTTCTGTCCCAAACTTGGGGTCTTCACAAATTCTGGAGGTATTAGTTGGGTGGCCTCTGTCAAGCCTCCAAATGCTCTGGGAAGCTGGATACCCACCCCAAGACCTCCACTCCAGACTGCAATCCAGATCCAGGGAGGAGAAAGCTAGATGGATTAAGACCCAAGACTGATCCCTGCATCCCTGTACAGTTCATAAGCCAAGAGCTGCAGCTCCAACTGAAGATGCAAATGGCTTCTGTGCCCTGTCCCCTCAGTCACTCCTTGGCCCCAGGGGAGGAAGCCTGAGGTGTTCCCCAAATACTGGTCCCAAAGTCCATAGGGCACTAACCTCTCACTTTGTCCTAGGTATATGTGTGCTGATAATTCTGTAATATCCACAGCTGCTGGTGTTCTGGGGTCCCTCCATCCAGCTGCTGTCCTGGCCAACCTCGGACTAAAACCATGGCTCACGTTGTCTTGGGCTTAGCTCCTAGAGTACTGTGCTATCAGCTCCCAGAGTGCTGCACTGGCCGCTCCCTACAGGGCTGCTGGGCTGTCCTCAGTGGGAGGTTAGCTTCTCTGTGTTGTTCTGTGGGTACTGGAGCTCCAGAAGTTGCTCAGAGTCCCCTTTTACATGATTTTGAAGTGGTGTGGGGGAGAGCACTGCGGAAGTGCTGTTTCTACTCTGCCATCTTGGCTCCACCCCCATGATACTCAGTTTTGCTGGTTACATGATTCTTGGTTTTATTCCCAGGTCCTTTGACCTGTGGAATATCATATTAAATGCCCTTTGATCCCTCAATGTAGAAGCTGCCAGATCCTGTGTTATCCTGATTGTGTTTCCACAATATTGAAATTGTTTCTTTCTGGCTGCTTGTAATATTCTCTCCTTGATCTGGAAATTCTGAAACCTGGCTACAATTTTCCTAGGAGTTTTCTTTTGGGGATCGTTTTCAGGAGGTGATCTGTGGATTCTTTCAACCTCCATTTTGCCCTCTGGTTCTAAAACATCTGGGCAATATTCCTTGAGAATTTCTTGAAGGATGTTTTCTAGATTCTTTCTTTGATCATGGCTTTCAGGCAGTCCAATAAATTTTAGATTGTCTCTCCTGGATCTATTTTCCAGGTCAGTGGTTTTTCCCATGAGATATTTCACAGTACTTTCTATTTTTTTTTCATTTGTTTGGATCTGCTTAATAATATATGGATTTCTCATAAAGTCACTAGCTTCCATTTGCTCCAGTCTAATTGTGAAAGAATGATTCTCCTCAGTGAGCTTTTGAGATTCTTTTTCCATCTGGCAAATTTGGATTTTTAAGGCATTCTTCTCCTCATTGCCTTTTTGAGCCTCTTTTGCCATTTGAGTTAGTCTATTTTTTAAGGTTTTATTTTCCTCAGTTAGGATATTGACTCTCATTTCATACTTTTCATGCATCTTTCTCATTTCTCTTCCCAATATTTCCCCCACTTATCTGCTTCTTAATGTCCTCTATGATCTCTAACCAGCTCGTATTTTCATTTGGAGCTTTTGGTGTAGGATTTCTGACCTCACAGTCCTCCTCCTGTTCCCTGCTTCGATCCTCTTTGCCTGCAAAATAGGTGTCTAATATTGCATATTTCTTTTTATATTGTTTTCTTTTCCTAGGCATATTGCCACTCAATTACTTGACTTTGGGGCTTGTTGCCACAGTAGGACTTGGCCGCCAGCCAGGGGAACATCTGTCCCAAATGTTGGGGTTTACTCAACTTCCAGAGGAATTAGTTGGGTGGCCTCTGTGAAGTCTCCACACACTCTAGCAAGCTGGTCACACACCCCAAGACCTCCACCCCAGACCACAATCCAGATCCAGGGAGGTTAAAGCAAGAGTGATTACCCCCAGACTGATTGCCTGGTCCCCCTACAGTTTGCAGGCCAATAGCAGAAGCTGCAACAGGGCAATGTGGTGCTGGTCCTCAGCAGCTTCTCACTCCCAGAAGAAGAAACTGATGCATTTTCCCAACCAGTCCCGAAGTCCATAGGGCACTAACCTCTCACTTTGTCCTGGGCGTTTATGTGTTGATTATTCTGGAAATGCCACAGCTCCTGGTGTTCTGGGGTCCCTCCACCTGGCTGCTGGTCTGGCTGCCTTCAGGCTAAAACCGTGACTCACGGAGGCCTGGGCTCAGCTCCCAGAGATCTGTGCTAGCAGCTCACAGAGAGCTGTGCTGACCACTCCCTGGCAGGCTGCTGTCCTTTTCTCAGCAGCAGATTTGCTTCTCTGTGTCATTTTATGGGTTCAGCAGCTCCAGAGGTCATTCAGAGTCCCCCTTTTACAGAATTTTGAATTTGTGTGGGTTGGAGCTCCAAGGAAGTGCTGTTTCTACTCTGCCATCTTGACTCCACCCTGAGTTAGTCTATTTTTTAAAGCTTTATTTTCTCCAGTCAAGTTGTTGACTCTCTTTTCATGATTTTCTTGCATCATTCTTCCCAGTTTTTCCTCTATGTTTCTTACTGATTTTCAAAATCTTTCTTGAGCTCCTCCATGGCCTGTAATCAGTTCATATTTTCTTGGAAGCTTTTGATACAGGAGTTCTGACTTCTTCCTCCTGTTCCATGCTTTAATCATTTTTGTCCCCCCAAAATGATTCTATTTTCTGTTTGTGCTTCCTCTGCTTTTTCATATTGCCAGTCAATTATTTGACTTTTGAGCTCTTTGCCATGGTAGAACTCTGCTTCCAGAGAGGAGAACTTTGTCCCAAATTTCTAGTGTTTTGGAAATGTGTCAGAGGTCTGAGGAGGGCACCCCCTCTATAGACACCACACTGGCAAACTGCCATTTCTCTCCCCAGGACCACCGGCCAAGAAAGCAACCCAGATCCAAGCAGCTCAAAGCAAGAGTAATTATCCTCTGAATGGTCGCTTGTACCCTTAAGCTTTGTAGGTCAAGAGCTCCTATGGCAGCTATGTGGCACATGCTGCAGCTGTAGCCACCATGCCTCTGACAACTCTTACCCCAGGGGCAGGGGCCAGACCATGTAATTTTGGAAATATTTAAGATAATATCATACTTAATGCATGTTTTGTTTATAACTATTCCCTTTAAGCTGCAGTTCTTTCTGTATTTGGTTCTAATCCCATTCTCACCTACTGAACTTTGTCTTTTAGCAAAGAAGTTAAGAAAAAAAGCAAGGAACTAACCACAAACCACATAGACCCTGCTTCATAGCGTTTATAACACTGTTTCCTCCTCTTACTCTCCCTGTAGTGAAAGATGAATGGGATATAATTGCATTTGTTCTAGCATCTGGGATTGTTACAGTTACTTCTCTTCCTTCTCCTCTTCTTCCTCTTATTTTTCTTCTCTTCCTCTGCCTCCTCTGCCTTTTTTGCATTTTTCCCTTCTCCTCCTTTTCTTCTTTTTCTTTAGCAGTTTGAACATATCATAACAATCTAATTTTATTGTCATATAGAAGCCTTCCCAATCTGAATGAGTCCATAGTCTCATATGTCAACAACTAAGGACAAGTAGGTGATGTAATATATAGAGTACTGAGTTTGGACTCAGGAAACCCTGAGTTCAAATTTGTCTACAGACTCTTATTAGCTGTGTGATCCTGGCCAAATCATTTCATCTCTGTTTTGTTTCACTTTCCTCATCTATAAAATGAGGATAATAGTAGCACCTACCACCCAGAATTGTCATGAAGGACAAATGATGTAATAATTTAAAAAGCACCTAGTTCAATGCCTGATACATAGTAAGCACCATATAAATATATTATTATAGTTGTTAAATGCACATCCTCTTGTAGATGAGTTGGTTACCAAAGAACCAAAATCAAGAAAATGGCAAACAAAACAATGTGTTACAGAGTAGAAAGAGATGAAAAATGTGCAACCCACTGGATAGTTGCCAAAGATAGGAATCCATTTCCACAGATTAGGGGTTCCTAACCTGAATTCTGTTACCTTTAAAAATATTTTGGCAACTGTTATTCTGTAATCTTACTCATTTTTCTTTAAGAATTAAAACACACTTCTAAAAATGATTCCTACGCTTCACCTGCCTGCCAAAATTATCTAAGACAGAAGTTAGGAATTCTTGTCTTAGAGAGTGGTTCTTGCCTTTTAAAATGATGAGAAAAGAAGTCAGATTGCAAATTTCTGAAGAATTAGCAAATGATGAGAAAGTAAAGACAAGAGGGACTAAATAACTTCTTTCAGAAGTTCAATAGTGAAATATCATAAGGAGAAAGAAAGCTAACTTGAGAAAATATCAGAAGAAAATAAAGGATTTTTTAATTATTATTTTTAATGATGGTGGATGGAAGAATTTAGCATCTCATTGGCTAAGGACATGTTTAACAAAAAAGAGAGGCAACTTTAAAAGTAAACTTCAGAAAGTTTAAGGACCATAACTTCTTCTTCTAAATCTAAATGAAAGAAGGAAAGAATGCATAGGAGCCAAGAAGGTGAATTATACCTACCTAGGTTCGGGTGTTTCAGAGAGAGTAGAAGATCAAGGGAGGAAACAAGTCAAGGAGTGGCTGGGAAACTATTATTGGGTCAAATGGGAAAGGGAAGAAGTAAACCCATAACTGAAATAACAGCAAGGAAGAGTGAGGAATAATTGAAAACTCTTGCTTATCCCTATGCAATTAGAGGCACAGCTCACTGCCCAAATCTATACTTTGTCCAAGACATATGTAGTGATCACCACTTCACTGTGCTTCTTTGGGTAGAATATATGCTATAAGATACAATTCAAAATTTATGATTTTAGGATAACATATGAATAAACACATAGTCATTTCATATATGTTTAGGATGATGGATGTCATTTTAGGAAAGTTATTTTTTTATATGTTCATAGGTTTGGAACTGAAAGAGACCTTAGAGGTAATATAAGCTAATCTTCCATTTAACAATAAGGAAACTGAGTCACTGAGAAGTATAATGGTTTCTCTAAGGTGGCAAAAGTAAGTGGTAGACCCAGGACCTATATGATCACAACTACAAAACACTTCTCACAAAAATAAAATCAGATCTAACTAATCGGAAAAATATCAATTGTTTGTGGCTGGGTTGAGCTAATATAAAAATGACAATTTTACCCAAACTAAATTATATATTTAGTGCTATACCAATAAATTTACCAAAAAAAACTACTTTTTAGAGTTTGACAAAATAGTAACAAAATTTATTTGGAAAAAAAATGGTCTAGAATGTCAAAGGAATTAATGAAAAGAAATGCTAGGGAAGGTGGACTAGCTATATAAGATTTTAATCTTTATTATACAGCAGCAGTCATCAAAACTACTTGGTACTGGCAGAGGAGTAGAGTAGTGGATCAATGGAATAGATTGAGCACAGGAGACCCAGCAGTTAATGAATATAGTAATCTATTGTTTGATAAACCCAAAGACCTCAGTTTTTGGGATAAGAATACACTATTTGACAAAAACTGCTGGGAAAACTGGAATACAGTATGGCAGAAACTAGGTATAGACCATTATCTAACACCATATACCAAAATCAAATCTAAATGGGTGCATGAGCTAGGTATAAAGGATGATAGTGTAAGCAATCTGAGAAAGAATGGAGTAGTTTACCTGTCAGATTTGTGGAGAGGGAAAGACTATAGGACCAAACAAGAATTAGAGAGCATTATAAAATGCAAAATGGATAATTTTGTTTGTATTAAATTGAAAAGCTTCTTTACAAACAAAGCCAATGTAACCAAGATCAAGAGGGAGGTGGGAAACTGCGAAAGAATTTTTACAACCTATGTCTCTGATAAAGGACTCATTTCTAAAATATATAGAGAATTGATTCAAATCTATAAGAATACAAGTCATTCCCCAATTCATAAATGGCCAAAGGATATGAATAGTCAGTTTTCAGAGAAAGAAATTAAAGATGTCTATAAACATATGAAGAAATGCTCTAAATCTCTATTGATTAGAGAAATGCAAATCAAAACAACTCTGAGGTACCACATCTCTCCAGTCAGATTGTCTAAGATGACAAAACAGGAAAATGACAAATGCTGGAGAGGATGTGGGCAAATTGGAACACTAATGCATTGCTGGTGGAGTTGTGAACTTATCCAACCATTCTGGAGAGCAATCTGGAACTATGCCCAAAGGGCTATAAATAATTTCATACCCTTTGACCCATCAATACCACTTCTAGGATTATATCCCAAAGAGATCATAAAAGAGGGAGGAAGACCCATATGTACAAAAAATATTTGTAGCAGCTCTTTTCATGGTTGCAAAGAACTGGGAATTAAAGGAGTGCCCATCAATTGGGGAATGGCTAAACAAGTTGTGGTATATACATGTAATGGAATATTATTGTGCTATAAGAAACAAGGAGGAGGCGGTTTTCATATTTACGGAGAGGCTTATACAAATTGATGCTGAGTGAGAAGAGTAGAACCAGTAGAAATTTGTATACAATCACAGACACAACATATGTGTGATGACCAACTATGACAGACTGGACTCTTTTCAGCAATGCAGCAATATACGTCAATCTCAGACATCCAGAGAAATAACCAGGAAGAACTGAGCTTGAATCCTGATGGAAGCAAGCTATTTGATCTTTTTCTTTTCATTGTTTGGTTTTATTTCTTCTTTACCATTTTTCATCCCAACTGGTACAATATGCCTTTGTAACTTGGCTAATGTCTAATATGAAAGTATTTGCAGATCCTATACTGGACTATATGCTGTCTTGGGTGGTGGTTGGGAGGGAAAAGAAATTTGAAAATCAAGGAGCTATAGAATTTAATCTTGTTAACTAAAAATAAACAAATAAATTAAAAAAAAAAAGTAAGTGGTAGATCCAAGATTTGTACCCAGTTTCTCCTGTCCAAAAGAAATAATTGCCTTTCTTTTCTTAAACTTCTACCCCTCCAGTAGTTTTGTAAGATTATATCTGGATTTGTATATTTGCATGCATTGTGATGAAGCATAATAAAAGAGAATACTGTATAGTTTTATTTGTTGTAGGGTTTTTTTTTTAATATTTCAGAAAACAATTAAATCAACATGGAAATCAGTCAATTAGAAAAAAAAGAGGAGTCATGTCACACTGAATAAAACTTTATAAATAGCATGAAACAATGAATTCAACTAAGCAATTGGGAAAATTTAAGTAGTTAAAATCTCAAGTGGAACCATAATGATCAATATATCAATATTCAAAAGAAATATTTTATTTTTAGTTCATTTAAAATTTGATCCTTTTTGTCCCCAAAAATGGAATCTAAGGTTTAATTGCTGTGCTTTCTTTGCTGCCTTTGCTTGCTCATGTTGCGACTCAATTACTTGACTCTTGAGCTCTTTACCACATTAGAACTCTGCTTCTAGAGAGGAGAGCTTTGTCCCAAATTGCTGGAGTTTTCACAGCTTCCAGAGCTATTAGTTGGGTGCCCTCTCTATAGCCCCCACAAACTCTGGTACCTGGTCACACACCTCAGGACCTCCACCCAAGACAGCAATCCAGATCCAAGCAGGTTAAAGCAAGAACAATTACCCTCTGAATGGTCTCTTGTTTCTCCTACTATTTGTAGCCCAGGAGCTCTGAAGCAGCCACATGGAGGTGGCTGCACAGCCACAGCTCCTCAGCTGGTTCTTGCCTTCTCATCCTGGGGGCAGTGGCCAGACTGCTCCTCCATCCCCCCAAGTTTCAGCAGAGTTCCACACTGACTTTTTACTTTGTCTTTGGCATTTATGGGTTGATAATTCTGGAAACCACCACAGCTACAGGTGATCCACTCTTCCAGAGCCTGCTCTAGCCACTGCTGGTTTGGGGCCACCCTGGGGCTAAAACCAGTGACTCACATGGGGCTGGGCTCAGCTCACATCATGCTGAAATGGACACTTCTTCTATGCCTGCCAGGCTGTCTTCAGGGGGAGATTTGCTTCTCTCTATCATTTTGTGGGTTCTGTAACTCTAGAATTTGTTTAGAGTCCTATTTTATAGGTTTTTGAGGTGGTTATGGGTGGAGGTCATGAAGTTTTCCTGCTCCTACTCTGCCATCTTCGCTCTGCCCTATGTTTCTACTCTTAAAATTATGTTTTGTGGTTTTTTTTTCTTTTTCTTTTTCTTTATTTTTTGTATTTTGGAGGGGGAAGGCAATGCAACTGGGCTTAAGTGACTTTCCCAAGGTCACACAGCTTGTAAGAGTTAAGTATCTGAGGCCAAATTTGAACTCAGGTCCTCCTTGATTCAAGGGCTGGTGCTCTATTGACTGTGCCTCCTAGTTGCTTCTGTAGCTTTTTCTTCCTATTAGTTTTCTTTTTAAATAAAAGAAGAGGTGACATTGGGTTCCCTGAGATTTTTACAGAATTTCTAATTTTTTTTCTAAATTATTCTTTTTTTTTTTTTTTTTGCTTTTTGGAGGGCAATTGGGATTAAGTGACTTGTCCAAGGTCACATGGCTATTTTTTGTGTTAAGTGTCTGAGGCTCAATTTGAACTCAGGTCCTTCTAACTCCAGGGCTGGTGCTCTATTCACTGCACCACCTAGCTGCCCCTTTCTAAATTATTTTTTTGTGTAATATATTGTTCTCTAATCAATATTAATGTTGGGGCATTGATGAGGTTTGTGCTGCCAAAGATGCTCAACAAATAGGGCCATTTTGTGGTGGAAAAGTGTACATAAGAGCATTAGTATTTAGAATGAAGGCTCTTAATCATTTTTTAGTCATGGATCCTTTTGACTGTGTAATAAAGCCTATAGATCCCTTCTCAATATTATCTTAATATATAAAATATATGTGATTACTATATGCACACACATATCCCATATGTATGATATATAGGATTATAAATGTTTTCTGTGTGTGCTATTATAAAGGAAACCAATTATGTTGAAATATTTTAAAATAATTTTAGAAACAACAGCATGAATTTTCATTTAAGGATCCATGATTTAATATAAGTGATCTAAAGAAGAAAATAATTGCCTGGTTGACTTATCTAAGTCTTATGTTTTGAACACTAGGTGACTTTAAATTATATAGGAAGGAACATTAAGAGAGTTTGAATAGTCTCATCACCTCAACCCACCAAGACAACCTGATAAATATGTTCAATGGAGCTTTCAAAAGTGAGAATTCAACAATCATGCATTTATTTATTTTAATTTTCTGTAAGGCATTGCCTTCGGTCCTAAATATACAAAGTCAAAAATGTAGTATTTCTTGTCCTCAAGGACTACATTCTACATTCCATACAATTAAATTATGAATATGATTTCTTTGAAAGCATCAATTCATTAGAGTTTTTATATATTTGGTTAATAATTATTTTTCATTATTCAGGAAAACAACTAAACTTTCCCTTTGTCTCAGCAGTGCAATAATAAAGGACTTTGTTGATCCATATTACTCATTTTTTCATCTCACTTCGGTCTTTCCACAATTATGCAAAATATAACCAATGGAGTTTATGGTTTCCAGAACTTTTCAAAAAATGTATTTTGCATGCCAAGCTCTATTTTTTAAATGACAACATTATTGAACTTAGGTAAATGAAATGTCAGAAAAATCAATTTCCTTTTGATCATTAACTATTAATCACAGATAGAAATATTAGAAAATAGCAAAAGGAAAAATGTTTTTGATAGTCAAGATAAAGATCAGCTTTAAAAAAAATACACAGTTTTTTTTCTTTATCATATTAAAAATATCCTTTGGAACTCTAACTCCTAAAAGTAATATGATTTTTTTGTTTTGCTTTTTGGAGGGCAACTGGGGTTAAGTGACTTGCCCAAGGTCACATGTCTAGTCTTTGTGTTAAGTGTCTGAGGCCGGATTTGAACTCAGTTCCTCCTGACTCCAGGGCCAGTGCTCTATTCACTGTGCCACCTAGCTGCCCCAAGAGTAATATGATTTTAAGCCAATTAATCTCTTGAATTTAGAAACAGGAAGACATTCTAAGTATTAGATATCATTTTAAAAATTACTATTATTATTCCTTGAGTACTTTCATTTTTGATGGGGCATTTTTAATATTTTACTGATACCATCACTTTCAATTTTGAAATAACTACAGTAAACCATTAGACCCCTTCTCAAAAAAAGTCTTCTAAAAATGATAAAAAGATGGTCATGAAAAAGAGATATTTTTTTTGTCATCCTGAAATATTGCATCATTTCTTTCCTTACCTTCCTACTCCTGATCTGAGGTATCACAGTGAAAATAAAATATAATGAGATGAAAGCATGTAATGGGAATGGGAATTTGAAGATCTTCCCTGCCCCTTAAAAGACCTCAGTGGGGGTGGGGGAGTTTGAAGACCTCCCCTCCTTTTAAAGTAAACTCTGCCCCCTAATAGGCTGAATGTAGTCACATGGAGTCTGTGGTGGGAGGAGTTTGCTGAAGGAGTGCAAAGACCACAGGAAGCTGGGAATGAAAGTCAGAGAAATGGTGGGATCCAGAGGTACCCAGGCAAGAAAAGAGAGAGGTTTGTGAGTAAATATTGATCTTGTATGGTTTGTGGGAAGGCTGAAATATGATGTGGCTCTCAATGTTATTATGGCTTCTGAATATCTTTGGTACTATAATGGAATCTACTTACTGCTTTTGGGATTTGGTTTTCTGATGTCTAAATATATGTTTGAATTCTGTCCTCTACCTGAAGAATCTGTTATATTTTGCGATTGAACATCATGTGATATTTATAGTCATGGTCTTTATCACGATCATGGGCACTGTAAATGTTGCATTGGTGCTACAAAGCATTCAGAGGGATAGCCCCAACATCCTCAGTAACTAAAAATGTGACCCTGGACAAGTAACAAGTTTTCTGAGCCACTTTTCTATCATCTATGAAATGAGAGGGTTTTACTAAATGATACCAGTCTTTCCTGTACATTGTAATAGTAAAAGAATCTAAACTATGTCACCCCTGATAATCTTATTCATAATGGATGGATTTGTTCTTTCCCAGCATAAGGTAACAATAGCTTAACAACCATAAAGTGTAATAATATGTAAGATACTATCCACATGGGACATTTTATAAGAGAGTATAGAAATGACATTTCTAGGATCCAGGATTCATTGTGCATATAAAAAGGGATTTTATTTTCTTATGCATTTTAATTATTGGTTTATATGCTTAATGTTTTTTTTTTAAGTTTTCTATCCATTTTTAAAATACCTTCTGTTGACCTGACAAAGAATTGAATATTAACTAGAAAATCAAAAGGGAGATTAAAAAAAAAAAAAAACAACTAAATGTATGAAAGGATTTTTTAATGAAAAAGTAAGAAAGGATCATTTGGTATTATGCAACTGCAACAGATATTTAAGAATGAATAAAAATGGGAAAATGTCACATAAAATAGTGGCATCGTGAAAATTGGGAATTCAGAGTAGCAGGCTGTAACAGGAAATCACAAAAGGATATATGATATGAGAACCATAGTTTTTTGTTTTTTAAGATTTATTGATGACTTTTTAATTTGTATATCATAGTGATTCCTGAGCATGATTTTTCTCATTTATTCCCCCCCACTTAAAGCTTTTCTTTGTAGTGAAGGTCACTCTGTAGTGAAGTAACATTTAAATAGAACCAACTCCAAGCATAATCATATTCATACATATGTATATGTGTGTATACATATGTATGTGTGTATGCATACATACATATGTGTGTATACATATGTATGTGTGTATACATATATATGTACACACACATACATACATAAACACAATCTCTTCTCCAGAGCCATATTAATTAAAATCTTCTATTTTCTTTTCATTTATTTCACTGTGTACTTATTCCCAGGTTCAGCTCACTTCATGTTACATTATTTCACACATCTTCATATGGTTTTATTCTGAATTTAATTATTTTATCATTTCTTAAGGCATCATAATTTTTCAACAGATTCACTTGCCATGGTTTGTTTTGCTATTCTTCAGTTGAATGACATTCATTTTATTTTCACATCCTTCCTACTACAAACGTACTGCTTTGAACATTGTGTGACCTTTCTTGACTTGAGGGATATGTCTAGGAGCTGGTTCTCTGTATCCAGTAGTACAAGTTCCTTAGTCACTTATTTATATCATGATTTTAAAGTGTTTTCCAAAATAGATGAATGAATCCTTGAATCTACAAATAGCATATTAGTTTAGCTATCATTCCACAGCCCCTTCAAATAAAATTAATCCCTTTTCTTTTAATTCTTCTTCACCAATTGCTAGGTACAAAATAAAACATTAGAATTTGTTTTTTGCATTTCCCTTTTGACTAGTTGTTTGAATAAATCTTGCATGTCTTTGTAAATATGTTGCTGTTTTTGAGAATTTTTTTTCTATCATTTTATTTATCTATGGAAGAATAAAGAGCCTGGGGTCTTATATCCCTTTGCATCTTAGACCTTTATTAAGGACATTTTATATAAATAATTTTCCAGTGGGTGGTTTCTTTTTTATACTATTTTCATTGCCTATTTTGTGCAAAAAGATTTTCAAATTCACATGCTCAATATCAATTTTAATGGATATTTTTTTCTTTCATAATCTCATATACCTTTAAGAAATATTTCTTTTAGCTAAAGTTTAAAAGTTACCTCTTTTATTATCCTCTAACTAAAAAAGTTACAATCTTTAATATTTAGGTCACATATTCATTCAGAACAAAATGTGGCATATGGTATAAGTTGTTGATAAACCTTCTTGCTGATAAACTATTCTCCAATTATCTCAGCAATTTTTTTGTCAAAAAGTCTTCTTTCCCCAAGTAATTTATATTTTGGGATAGGAAAACTAATTTTTAAAAGTAGGAATTTTTGGTAATGAATATTGAGAGGTCAAAAGTTCCTGTTAGGATTTTTATCACCTCCAGACTTATACAATGAGAATTTGCATTTTACATGAAGTAAAAGCATGGCAGTTAAGAAATTGTAACTTCAAAGAACAACTTTTGGAATGAGAATTAGAAATATAGTTCTAGCAATTTCAAAATTTCTCAGAGATAGTCTGTGAATCATGTACTAATTATATTTCATAGTTATATAAAATCTTCTAAAATTATTCCAAGAACAGACTTATTTTTTTATTATAGTCTTTGCCAATTCCTTTTCTAGCAAGAGTACTTTGTAACTTGAAATCACTGAATCGTCTTGAGATATGAATGACATTGTACACAAACTTTACCTTAAAAATCTTTGGCAAGAATATAGAAGCATAAATTCACATTGAAGATTAATATCCATCTAATACCATTAGTTGGGAAAGGTGAATTTATTCTCTTCATTTAGCAATTTGAATTGCTATAGTGATGCATCCCTCCTACCACTGTCACCCATTAATCTCTAATAATTCTAATCAGCAAATGTTCTGCCACTTAGAGTCTTAGAGATTTTTCTGGGGATACAAGGAAGTTAAGTAATTTGCCCTGATTCTTAGAGGCAAAATGTGTCTGGGAACAGACCTGCTCTCAGGTCTTTCTGGCTCTAAGGCTGTTTTAATATTCAGTATACCACTCTGCCTTAAATATTTTTTTTTATCAAAGGAATCACTACTCATGGACTCAAAATAGAATAAAACTTGTTCGAGGAACCAGAATTCAATTTTACAAAGTTCTGTTTGTTTATTTTTTAAGACAAATAAGTTTTTGCCTTATTATACAAAAATAGGATAAATAAACATATCTAGAGAATATGTAGAAAAAATACACTCACATTACAGAGAAAACATGCCTGAATCAATGGATTAGCCTTCATCCATATCGCATATTTATTTTTCTTGTCAGGTTAAAATATTTTATTGTATTAAATATTTCCAAACTACACAAATAAATTTGAAAAATTTAAATTGGGTGTGGAAAATGAGCAAAAAAAAAAAAAGCACATGATCTTTAAAAAAAAAATAAGTTCCAAATTCTCTTTCTCCCTTCTTCCCCTACCCTCTCCTGGCCAACTTTAAAATATTGCTATTATTTCATACAATATTATCCAGGTTCTGCACACTTCACTATACCTGAGTTATATAAGTCTTCCCAGGTTTTTCTAATATCATTCCACCTGTTATTTCTTTCTCTTTTTTGTAACTTCTAATAGCACAATAATATTCAATTGTAATCATGTAACAACCACAGCTTGTTTGGCAATTTCCCAACTAATGGTATTAGATGGATATTAATTTTCATTTTAAGAATAGTTCCACTGATTTCCATGCTCTCTAATGCTTTTAATACGAATGGGTGATCCCTTTTGTCAAAGGTCTTTTCTATATTTATTTAATTGTATAAATTTTTTGTTGTTGTTATGATACTGTCAATTATATTGAGAGTTTTCCTAATATGGAATAAGCATTGTTTTCCTGATATGATTATCAGCTGGTGATGCTGTATGATTTTTGTGATATAGTACAACAATCTCCTTGCTAGTATGTTATTTAATCTTTTTTCCATTGATATTCATGAAGGAAAAGTCCCAGAGCTTCTGTACAAAGTATCACAAACAAAAATCAACACAGAAGAACAGAGTGCCTGTCCACTACAAAGTTCCCCTACTCAATTCTCTTCTTTCCCAGCTTGGGCTTCTCCTTATGTATAGTCATTACTTCCTCCCTCTTCTACCCCCTTCCTGTTTCATCAGGAAGTCCCTCTGATTGTGTGGTTCATAATTTCTGTTTCTTTTTTTATTTAATTTAATTTAATTTTTTTAGTTTACATTATTCATTTACACAAGATTTTGAGTTAAAAATTTCTCCCCATTTTCCCCTACCCAACAGCTGAAAACAGTGATACAACTGAATATCCCCTCCCCCAATATGCTCTTTCCCATAAATTACCCTTCCCCCCTCCAACTCTCCAGTAGGGCACAGTGGATTTCTGTATACCTTATGTCCCAGTTATATGTAAAATAATAATAACAATAATATATTTTTAAACATTTTATTATAAACCTTTGAATTCCAGATTCTTTCCCTACCTCCCTTGTCACCCATCCCTACTGGGAACACAAACAATTCAACATAGGCTGCACATGTGTAGCCATGCAAAACATTTGCATAGTGAATATGTTGTAAAAGACTAACTATATTTCCCTCCATCCCATCCCACCCCCCCACTTGTTCTTTTCTCCACTTTAATTCTGTCCCTTTTCAAAAGCTGGTGCTTCCAATTTCCCTCCCCCACAGTCTGTCCTCCCTTCCATCATCCCCCCTCTCATCCCCTTCCCCCCTACTCTCCTATAGGGTGAGATAACCTATTAAGTGTGTATGTCATTCCCTCCCTAAGCCAAATTCATTGATAATAGGATTGACTCATTCCCTTTTGCTTTCCTGCTCTTACCTTCCATTGTAACAGTTTTCCCTTGCCTCTTCTATATGAGATAATTTACCCCATTCTACCTCTCCCCATCTCCTCTCATTATATTCCTCTCTCATCTCTTAATTTCAACTTTTAAGTATCATTCCTTCCTATTCAACTGGCCCTATACCTTCTCTCTATATATCTGTACACATATGTACACCATCTCACACATGCAATCATACACCCATATATCCTCCTGTATAGACATATATGTGTGTATATGTATGTATATATATATATACACACACACATATATACGTATACATATATATATATATATATATATATATATATATATATATAAATGTATACATTTCTATTCCCATCAACTATTCTCATACTGAGAAAGTTTCAGAAGTGAAAATTATTGTTTTTCTCTGGGTGAATGTAAGTAGCTCAACTTTGTTAATTTCTTTATGATTGCTTTTCCCTCTTTACCTTCTCATGCTTCTCTTGCTTCTTGCACTTGAATGTCACATTTTCTATTCAACTGTGTTTTTTTCATCCAAGAATGCTTGAAAGACCTCTATTCCATTGAATGACCATATTTTACCCTGAAACATGGTACTCAGTTTTGCTGGGTAGGTGACTGTTGCTTTTAATTCCAACTCCCTTGAACTCCAGAATATCATATTCCAAGCCCTTTGATTTCTCAGTATAGAAGCTGCCAGATCCTGTGTTGTCCTGATTGCATTTCTGCAGTATTCAAATTGTATCTTCTTAGCTGCTTTTAATATTTTCTCCTTGATCTGGGAACTCTGGAACCGGGCTATAATATTCCTAGGAGTTTTCTTTTGGGGATATTTTTCAGGAGGTTATAGGTGGATTCTTTCAACCTCTATTTCGCCCTCTGGTTCTAAAACATCATGGCAATTTTCCTTAAGAATTTATTGGAGGATGATTTCTAGGTTCTTTTTTCAATCATGGCTTTCAGGTAGTTAAATGATTTTGAAATGATCTCTTCTGGATCTATTTTATATGTCAGTGGTTTTTCCAATGAGATATTTCTATTGACTATTGACTTTCCAATGAGATATTTCTATGACTTCTATTTTTACATTTGTTCGGATCTGTTTAATAATATCTTGATTTCTCATAAAGTCACTGGCTTACATTTGCTCCAATCTAATTCTGAAGAAATTATTCTCTTCAGTGAGCTTTTGTTATTCTTTTTTTTTCCCATCTGGCACATTTGGCTCTTAAGGCATTCTTCTCCTCATTGACTTTTTGAGCCTCTTTTGCCATTTGATTTAGTCTATTTTTAAAGTGTTATTTTCTTCAGTCAGGTTTTTGACTCTCATTTTATAATTTTCTTGCATCGTTCCCATTTCTCTTCCCAATTTTTCCTCCACTTCTCTTATTTGGTTTTCAAAATCCTTCTTAAGCTCCTCTATGGCCTATAACCAGTTTATAGTTTTCTTGGAAACTTTTGGTGCAGAAGTTCTGACTTCATTGTCTTCTTCTTGTTCCATGCTATTATCCCTTTTGTCCCCAAACAAGGTTTGCAAAGTTGGATTACTGTGTTTTCCTTGCTTCCCTAATTTGCTCATGTTGCCACTCAATTACTTGACTTCTGAGATTTTTACCACAGTAGAACTCTGCTAACAGAGAGGGAAGCTTTATCCCAAGTCACTGGGGTTTTTTCAGCTGCTGGTGATATTTGTTGGGTGCCTTCTCTGAAGCCTCCCCATGCTCTGGCAAACTGGTCACACACTCCAGCATCTCCATCCTAGATCACAATCCAGACCCAAGCAGGTTAAAGCAAGAGTGATTATTCCTGAGACAGGTTGCTTGCTCCCCCTAAAATTTGCAAGCCAGGAGCTCTGAAGGAGCCATATGGCAGCAGTGGCATGGCCACCTTGCCTCAGCCTCTTCTTACAGTGGGGACAAAGGCCAACCATACTCCTGAATTCCTGGGTCCCAAAGTCAACACTTCACTGACATCTCACTTTTTCCTTAGCATTTATGGGTTGATAATTCTGCAAAGAGCCACACCTGGTGACCTGAAGTCCTTCCAGCCAGAGGCTGGTCAGGCCACCCTGAGGCTAAAACTTCAGGCTTGAGATGAGCTGGGCTTGGCTTCCAGATCACTATGCTCGCCTGCCAGGTGCTCTTCAGTTTAGCTTCTCTCTGTCTTTTTGTGGGTTCTTTAGCCAGCTCTGTCCGGTCCTAGCCCTACAGTCATCAGCCTGGTAGAGACCCTTGTGGTTGGTGGGTCAACTTGCTGCCACACTGATCAGGCCTCATCAGGGCCTCTGTTAACCCTGGCGCACAGGCCTCTGCTCTTGCCCCTTTCATCTCCTGGGCCTCTGCCACAACTTCTGTTTCTTAACAAAGACAAATCATGGGCAAGGCATAAAAGAAACTTGAACTGAAACAAGGTGTTAAATATTTAAATAGCTGAAACAAGGTGCTAAGTATTTCTTTGCTTACCCTTACATTTGGGCAGTTTATATTTCTGTAAACTTTCATCCATTTCACTTAGATTGTCAGATTTATTGGCGTAGAGTTGAGCAAAATAACTCCTGATAATTGCTTTAATTTCATCTTCATTGATGGTTCATTCATCTATTCAATTTTTTATATTGCTAATTAGCTTTCTGTTTTTTTTAATCAAATTAACCCGTGCTATCTCTATCTTATTTTAATTTTCATACAACCAGCTCCTAATTTTATTTATTAGTTCAATTTCTTCAGTTACCTTTATTTATCTCTCCTTTGATTTTATGGATTAACATTTTAGTGTTTAGTTGGGGATTTTTAATCGATCCCTTTTCTAGGTTTCTTATTTTTTACTTTAATGCCCAATTCATTACTCTGCTTTTTCTCTATTTTCATTGATGTAAATATTCAAAGGCAAATATTCCCATAAGTACTGCTTTGGCTGTATCCCACACATTTTGGAATGTTGTCTTATCAATATCTTCAATGAAATTATTAATCTTTGCTATGATTTGTTCTAGGACCTACTCATTTTCTATGATTACATTATTTGTTTATAATCAAATTTTAATCTATACTTCCATAGATCATTATTAAATGTATTTTATTGTATCATGATTGGAAGGGATATAGTTAATATTTCTACTCTTTGTGAGGTTTTTGTGTCTTAATAAACAGTCAATTTTTGTGAAGGTGACATGTGTAATTAAGGAAAGGTAGACTTCTTTTTATTCCCATTTAATTTTCTCCAAAGATTTCACATATCTAAATTTTCTGAGATTCGATTCATTTTCTTTACTTCTTTCTTATTTATTTTAAGGTTAGATTTGGATTCCCCTCTGATAGAGAAAAGTTCAGGTCTCCTGCTAGGGAAGTTTTATTGTATATGTCCTCCTGCTAACTCATTTCCTTTTTCCTTCAAGCCTTTTTGATGATATGTCATTTGGTGCATCTATATTTAGTAATAATATTGTTTCATTTTCTATGGTACCTTTTATTTTTTATTTTATTTTATTTTTGGAGGGGGGAAGGTAGGGCAACTGGGGTTAAGTGACTTGCCCAAGGTCACATGGCTAGCAAGCATTAAGTGTCTGAGGCTGGATTTAAACTCAGGTTCTCCTGACTCCAGGGCTGGTGCTGTATTTTCTGTGCCACCTAGCCACCCCTCTATGGTACCTTTCAACAAGATACGATTTCCCATATTATTAGATTTATTTTTACTTTTGCCTTTTCTGAGACAATGATGGCTAACTCCGCCTTTTTTCCTCTAGCTAATGCATAGTAGATTTTGCTCCAGCCTCTTATTTTAACTCTGGGTATGTCTTTCCATTTCAGATCAGTTTCTTTCAGAAAACATATTGTTAGATTTTTATGCTTAATCAATTCTGCTCTGTTTTGTGGATGAATTTATCATATTCACATCCATATTTGAGATTATCAACTAACATTTCCCTCAATCATCTTTTATTTTGTTTATTTTTTTCTCTTTTTATCATGCCCCTAATCTAAATTCTATTTTGTTTCTCATACTTCTTTTATCTGGCCTCTCTTTTATGATCACTCCTTTCTCTTATTGCCTTTCCTTATTCTTGTCTTTTTGGCTAAGATAGATCCCTATTACCAATCGAGTGTGTACACACACACACACACACACACACACACAAATACACCTGTGTGAATCAGTTGATTCTACCCCCATGTTTTCCCATTGTAAAAGCTCTTCCTTGAACATCTCCTTTATATGAGATAATTGTCTCCATTCTTTATATTCCCACTTTGTGCACAGCATTCTTCTTTATCACTTACCTATTACTATATAGTAACCTATCATAATTAATTCACTTCCATACTCTTATTTTTTTTTTACAAAATCCCTCTATATCCCCTAATAATGGTAAAGTTATCCAAAAAATACATGTATCACCTCACATACAGAGGAAAAACACTAATCTTATCAACTCCCTGGTGATTTCTCTTTCATGATTAATATTTGAAAGTCAAATTTCCAATTCAGCCCCGGTCTTTTCATCAGGAATGCTTGAAAGTCCTCTATTTCAAAAAGGATCCATTTTTTCCATTGAAGGATTATATTGTTTCTCTGTGTAGGTCATTTTTGGTTGTAATTCCATTATTTTGCCTTCCAGAATGTGTGGCTTTTTTGATGTGATAAGTACTGAATCTTGTCTGATTCTTATTGTATTTCCACAATATTTAAATATTTAAATGTTTTCTGTCTACCTGTTTGAAGTGTTTTTTCTTTGATTTGTGAGCTCTAGAATTTAGCAATAATGCTCCTGGGAGTTTTCATTTTGGGATGTCTTTCAAAGGGTGGTCAGTATAATTCTTTTAATTCATCTTTTACTCCCTGGTCCTTTGATTTCAAGGGTTATCCCAATAATTCTTAAATTATCTCTCCTCAATATAACTCCAGGTAAGTTTTTTTTCTAACGATATATTTCACATTTTCTTCTATTTTTAAATTTGTTTTTACTTGATTTTATTGTTTTATGTATTATCATGTCTCATGTAACCATTAGCTTCCAATTATCCAAATCCAGTTTTTAAAAAAATGTTAGAGCTACAGAACCAACAAAATGACAGAGTGAAATACACCATGAGTTAAAGTCAGCATAGCAAGCCAACAAGAAGGGTCTATTGTACCAGAATGGGAGTGGAGCTCAGTTCTGCATGGCCTGTGCTAGTATGGACTGGCAGCACAGACCAGTCAGAGCAGACCTCACAGAAATGAATCACTGGTAGCTGTAGTGTTTTCCACACTTTTCAACCCAAAAATGCCATGAAGAATGCAAAAGGTCAGTGGGGAAACTACTGGAAATGGGTGAAAGAAAAGCATGGTCCAGTCTCTGCCCCTGCGGTAGCAGAGGTGACAGAAGTTGTGACAACAGGGCAGCTGCTTCTAGGGATTCAGGCCCACAGATCAGAGGGCAATTACAGGGGTCTCTTTGCTGGGGCTGAGACAGGATTCTCTTGTTTGCCCTGCTTGGATCTGGGTAGTAGTCTTGGGTGGCAGTACTAGAGTGAGAAGGAGTGCTGGCATGGCAGAACTTATTGAGGTTGTGGAGAAGCAGTCATCCTCATAGTTCTGAGGAAGGTGCCTAGAAGAGGCTTTGACAACAGATGCACAAAACCCTAGAAATTTGGGACACAGCACTCTCCACTCTGAAAGCAGGGATCTACCATGGCAGAGAACTCAAAAGTCAAGCAATTGGCTGGCAAGATGAGCAAACAGAGGAAGAGAAATCAGACTATATAAGTTTTATTTGGCGAAAAAAGAATATCAAAACATAGAACCAGAAGAAGACAACGAAGTCAAAACTCCTGCATCAAAAGCTTCTAAGAAAAATATGAACTGATCACAAGCCATGGAGGAGCTCAAGAAGGATTTTGAAAATCAAGTAAGAGTAGTAGAAATGAGATTGATACAAGAAAATAATGAAAAATGAAATGATAGGTTGCTAAAGGAGATTCCCCAAAATGTTGAAGAAAATAACACCTTAAAAATAGACAAATCAAATGGCAAAAGAGGTGCAAATAGCCAGTGAGGAAAAGAATGCCTTAAAAGCAGAATTGGCCAGGAGGAAAAGGAAGTTTAAAAGCTCACTGAAGAAAATAATTCCTTCAAAATTAGATTGTAGCAAATGGAATTTAATGACTTCATGAGAAATCAAGATATTATAAACCAGATCAAAACAAATGAAAAAATAGAAGGCAATGTAAAATATCTCATTTGAAGAACAAGTGACATAGAAAATAGATCCAGGAGACATTATTCAAAAATGATTGGACTACCTGAAAGCCATGATCAAAAAAAGAACCTAGATATCATCTTTCAAAAAACTATCAAGGAAAACTGCCCTCACATTCTAGAAACAGAGGATAAAATAGAAATTGAAAGAACTCACTGACTGCCTCTTTAAAAAGATGCCAAAAAGAAAATTCCTAGGAATATCATAGCCAAATTACAGATTTCTCAAGTTAAGGAGAAAATATTACAAACAGCCAGGAAGAAATGATTTGAGGTTTGTGGAAACACAATCAGGAAAACACAAAATCTAGCCGCTTCTACATTAAGGGACTGAAGGGCTTAAAATATGATATTCTGGAGGTCAAAGGAGCTAGGACCAAAACCAAGAATCACCTACCTAGTAAAATGAGTATAATTGCTCAGGGGAAAATATGGACAAGAGGACTGTCAAGCATTCTTGATAAAAATACCAGAGCTGTACAGAAAATTTGACTTTCAAATACAAGAAGGAAGAGAAACATGAAACAGTAAACAGGAAAGAAGAATCATAATAAACTTATTAAAGTTAAACTGTTTACATTCCTATATGGAAAGACTATATTTGTCGCTCATGAGACTTTTCTCAGTATGAGGATAGTTGAATGGAATATTTATGTGTGTATACAAATATATGTATGTATTGGTTGGTTTACGTGTGTGTGTGTGTATGTGTGTGTATGTGTGTATGTTTGGGTATATGTGTACATATATACAAATACAGAGAGTACATGGTGAGTTGAATATGAAGGGATGGTATCTAAAAAATAAAATTAAGAGGTTAGAGAGGAATATATTGGGAGAAAAATAAGGGGACAGATAGAATAGAGTTAATTATCTCACATAAAAGAAGCAAGAAAAAGCTATTACAATGGAAAGAAAGAGAAAGGAGGTGAAAGTGAATGAATCAACATTGCTCTCATTGGATTTGGTTTAAGGAGGGAATAATATACACACTCAATAGGATATCTTACCCTACAGGAAAGTAGAGGGAAAGGGGAAAAGAGGGGAGGATGATAGAAGGGAGAGCAGATTGGGGAAGTGGGTAGTCAGAAGCAAACATTTTTTTGACAGGGTCAAAGGAGAAAATAGAATAAATGGAGGGAATGGGATAGGATGGAGGGAAATATAGTCTTTCACAATATGATTACTATGGAAATGTTCTGCCTAATTACACATGTATAAACTATATTGAATTGCTTGTCTTCCCAGTGGGGGATGGGTGAGGAGGGAAGAAGGGAGAGAATCTGGAACTCAAAGTTTTAAAAACAAATGTCAAAAAATGTTTTTTACATGCAACTGGGAAATAAGATATGCAGTCAATGCGGTATAGAAATCCATCTTGCCCTACTAGACAGTAAGGGACAAGGGGATAAAGGGAGCGATGGAGGGATATGGGCAGATTGGGTGAAGGGGTAATCATGTGTCCCATCTTGGGGTGGGGGTGAGTGGAGAGATGACAAGAAAATTTGGAACTCAAAATCTTATGGAAGTGAACAGTGAAAACTAAAACTAAACAAATTCTGGGAAAACAAAAACAAAATAATTGTTTTCTTCAGTGAACTTTAGTACCTATTTTTAATTTGGTAAATACTATTTTTAAAGAGTTATTTTTATCTGTGAATTCTTGTACCTCTTTTGATTTGGTCATTTCTGTTTTTAGGGTGTTATTTTTTTTTCAGTAATTTCTGTGACATTTTGGCTGAGGTTTTAATTCTCCCTTCATCTTCTGTCTCATGTTGCAGGGTTTTTTATGTTTATTTTTAATTCATTAATTAATTGTTATTATTTGCATTGATTTTCCTAAGATTTTGAGTTCAAATTTTGTCCCTCTCTTCCCCTTCTTCAAGATGGCATGCAGTCTGATATAAGTTCTAGTTATTCATTTATATTGAACATACTTTCCAATTAGTCATGATGTAAAGATGAATTATTACTAATGGGATGAACCATGAAAAAGAAGAAACAAAGAAAAGGAGAGAAAACATGTTTCCATCTGCATTCACACTTCAAGTTCTTTATCTGGATGTGGATATCATTTTCCATCATGAGTCTTTTGGAGTTATCTTAGATCTTTGTTGTTGAGAAGAGCTCAGGCTATCAAACTCAGTCATCATACAATGTGGTTGTTGCCATGTACAGAGTTTTTCTGGTTCTGTTCATTTACTCAGCATCAGTTCATATAAGTCTTTCCAGGATTTTATGGAGTGTTCTTGCTCATCATTTCTTAGAGCACAATAGTATTCCATTACATTTGTATACTACAACTTTTTCAGTCATTCCCCGGTTGATGGGCATCCCCTCTGTTTCTAATTCTTAGCCGCCACAAAAAGAGCCAGTATAAATAATTTTGTATATGTGTGTACTTTTACCATTTTTATAATCTTTGTGATACAGATCTAGAAAGTTGTATTGTTGGGTCAAAGGGTATACAGAGTTTTATAGCTCTTTGAACATAATTTGAAATTGCTCTCCAGGATGTTTGGATCAGTTCACAGTTCCACTAACAATGCATCAGTGTTCCAATTTTCCCACGTCTTCTCCAGGATTTATCATTTTCCTATTTTGTCATTGTAGCCAATTTGATAGATTTGATGTGATACCTCAGAGTTGTTTTGATTTGTATTTCTCTAATCAATAGTGATTAATAGCATGTTTTCATGTGATTATAGGTAGCTTTAATTTCTTCATCTGAAAACTGAGGTTTTAGGCTTTTATGTACTCCTGTTTTCAGATCTAGTTATATGGATTTGGAAATTTTTCTTACTTGCTTCTAATATTTTGTCATTTGAGAACTGGTGTGGACATTGCTGTTCTTGTCTGAATTCTGAACCTTAAGCTGGAAGGGCCTCTGTTCTCTTGGTATTGTAATCCATGATAGTCCTCAGGGTCTCTGTTCCTTTGGGACTGGAAACAATACTGTTCCTTAGAGCCCCTAATTCCTTGGTGCTAAAAACCCTACTGCTCCTGAGTGCTTCTACTCTTTCTTGAATGAAAGTGAACCTCCTCTGCCCTTGTGGTATGATCCAGAAATGTATATGGGCAACAAAATCATGAAACAGTTTCCACTCAGGGTTTCCACTCCCTCTTGATGGAAAGTTCTTCTTTGCCCTTAATCTATGACCCAGAAGTGGATATATGCAATAATATTGCCAAACAGTGCCTGGTTTTACAGCCAATGGTAGCCTAGATGTCTCCTATAATTTCGTTCTGACTGCCAGGTCCATTCACCATTTCCAGCTTGAGAACTTCCAATGTTTTTGGTGCTTTGAAGGTGCTGTAATCTGAGAACAAGTATGGTCACTGCTTTTTATGTCTGTTCTCTGGTCCTCACCCAGTAAAGGCCCCTGATATTTTTGTATTGCAATCATTCTGCTCCTTAGTGTATCTACTCCCTTGGGAACAGAGGTGACACTTTTCCTCAATATACCTGATCCCTCATGACCAAAATACCTCAGTGCTAACATAGGAGTTTTCTGTACTCTTTTTCTGACCAGTTTTCAGGTCTCCTTACTATCTCTGACTTGAGATTTCCTGAATTTGCTGCTGTTTCTTTCACTGCCACCTAGTCCCCACACTTATGTTTAATTCACTTATGGGCTCTGGGTCAGCTATCTCCCCTCCATCACAGATATCTCTTTCTGATCTCCTTTGCTGTGTTGGCTTGGAAGAGTATCTCACTCTGACCTTTTCTTGGCCCAGCCACTATAGATTTTGAGGCTTTATTTTGTAGTTGTTTGTAGGAAATGTTGAGAGAGTTCCTGACTCTTCCCAGTTTCTTTCTATGATGACAGAATCATATATTAAGACAATTTAGGGTGCTTATGATAACATAGTTTCTTTTCCTTGAAGCCAAAATTACACAATTGTAAGAACTATTAAGATTCCTTTCTTTGAAGGTAATATAGGCACTTTGGTGTTTTATGGGGTACTCTGTTAAGCCTTAAAATTCAATTCTCCCATGAAGTTGTCATCTCACTGATTCATACATTCCCTCCACTTGGCCAAAATCCATATATACCTTCTCATCCAATGTGATTCATATACATTTTCTGTCAGGAGGAAATGCCAGGAACAGAACAGAGGTCTGTATATAACATGAATCATTCTACCAAGCACTTTGATAACTATCAGTATTGTACATTAGTTTCATTCTGGCATGCTTGCATGGATTCTGGATAATAGGCAATGCTTTCATACTTTCCCATTCCTCAATGGAGTGAAGTAGATCTATGTGTTTGTAAGAAGATCTGGTTTGTATATCCAGGGCTATAATATTGTGCCTACCCTTTGGCCCTGAAATACCTCTTCTACTTATATATCAGAAAGAGATCATAAAGATGGGAAAAGGCCCACATACATAAAAATATTGTGGCTCTTCTTGAAGCAGCAAAGAATTGGAATTTGAGGAAATGTCCATTAACTGGGGAATGACTGAACAAGTTGTGGGACATAAACATAATGGAATGGTATTTTGCTCTACAGAAATAATGAGCAAGTGGACTTCTGGAAAATCTAAAAATATTTATATGAACTGATGCTGAGTGAAATGAACAGAACCAGGAGAACACTGTACACGGTAACAGCCACATTATATGATGACTGACTTTGGTAGACTTAGCTCTTCTCAGCAATACAGGGGTCTAAGAAAACTCCAAAAGAGTCATGATGGAAAATGTTATCCACCTCCAGAGAAAGAATTTTGAAGTTTGAATGCAGATGGAAGCATACTATTTGCTATCCTTTTCTTTGTCATTTTGTTTTGTTTCTTTTTTCTCATGGATCCTCCCATTAGTTCTAATTCTTCTTTACATCATGACTAATATGAAAATGTTTAATATGAATGTATAAGTAGATATCAGATTGTGTGCTGTCTTGGGGAGAAGGGAGGGGGGATTCAAATCTCAAAAGCTTATGGAAGTGAAAATTAAAAATACATACATGAACTATGTAAGAAAAAACAAAAGAAGAACTGGTTTTTACTGCTTTCTCCCACTCCATCACATTGGGTGATCCCTCTTAGCTTTTGTGGAAATACACACTCCGCTCTGCCTCAACAATCTCTCATATCTGTCATATTCAGCATTGACATGAGTGAATATGCCCATGTGCCTCTGGAGTTAAATATTATTGATTTTGTAGATAGCATCCAAATGTTCAGTGTAGTACCCAAATTATCTTCCATCTTTTTAATCCATTAAAATGGAAGCATAATCATCTTCTCAGGACAATATCGGTATACACACACATACACACATTCACATACACACACATATAAATGTATATATGTTATATCTGTGTATGTATATATGTAGACACACTTATATACATCTATATACATATAAACACATCTTTATCAACAGTATCATACATAATATATTTGTAATAGATAGAGTGCCATGCCTGAAGTCAGGAAATCTAACATTCCTGAGTTGAAATCTGACGCCAGATACTATCTGTGTGACCACTTGCGAGCTTCTTAACCCTGTTTGCCTCAGTTTCTTATATATAAAATAAGGAGGACTAGGAAATGTTGAACCAGTCCATTTAAAAATATATAGCTAAGTAGACTTTAATTACAATAGACAGTCATGTGTGATGTATTAAAGAAACTATCAATTTAGGCCATTCATATCAATATGTTTGCAAAACAAAACCAAAAATGCATTAAAAACTGTAAATGATGGCAGAATGCTACATAGTATGAAAGAGGATAATATATTTTAAATAATCAACATAAATTACATTATATATAATTATAAAATATGTATGCACACATGTAATTATACATATACATTTATAAATACAAATTTATAAACCACTCTATAAAACTATCAATTTATAATTTATGTATGTGTATATATGTTGTATTGTACACAAACACACACACACACACACACACACACACACACCCCTTCTCTGAACCTTGTGACTTTCTTTTTTGAATGGATAGAATCCCATTTCTTCACTCTCTGGTTCACATTGTAGATGATGACAAAGGCAGTTCAAAATGGATCTCTCATTGTAAAGTAATGGCAATGAGCAAATGCTACCATCACTAGCAATGCACTTTGCACTTTTGTTTCCATTGAGTCCATGGATCGTACTTCTGTCTTCTGGATAAAAATCTAAGGCTTTCTTTTTATTTTTGGAATGTAAGTACATATTTTACTTTCATTTTCCTCATGTTAGCAATCTAACTTTTGAAGAACTATTAATAGCATTAAAAGGAGATTCTCTAGGTGTCTGTATCCTCCATGTTAACCTATTTTAGCATCAACCATACTAACCTCATTCAATCAGTGGGGTCTTTTTTCACTCTTGAAAAGATGATCTCCTCAAACGTTGCCAGAAGTAAAGTTGCCAGAGGATTTCAAATTCTAATATCTAATTCCAATAAATTAAAATTGTCCTTCCTCCACATTATCTTTTCCTCACTTCAAGCACAAAATCAATCATTAGATCATTCTGATCAAGTCCTATTTACTAACACAAATACTATGATTGTGCCCTGATGGAGGCTAGTATAATGGGGCAAGCTAGAGCTTGGAACAAAGTGAGCCATTCAGAAAACCTCTAAAACAATAAAAAGACATTTAATTAAAAGTAGCAGGCAAAGTATATTTCTCAAGGTTCAGATGGCCATAATCCCTCATTTCCAAATGAAACATGAACTTTCAGGAACCTGTGTTGAGTTAGAATGATATGTTGACTTGCATGGTTGTTTTCATAGCCATCATTTGGGGAAACAATTGTTGTGGAGGACGGTCAACCATTTTCATTAATTGTCAACCTATTGCTACCCATAGGATAGGAAAGCTAGTCTTCTTGAAGCAACCCACTGAAACCTCACATTTATATTTTCTCCTTCATTCAAGATGAACTTCTTGACATCAGGGGTTGTCTTTCTTTTCTATCTATATACTCAGTTCTTAGTGTTAGTTGAGAATTAACTACAATACCTGAAATAATGTTAGAAAGAATTTATAAGATCATTTGGCAAAGGAGAGAGAATGTATGTGGGGAGATGTGGCTGCCTTCAGTTGATTCATTATTTAAATGAGGTCTTTACTGACAATTATTTGGTGAAAATCTACTTGTTCCCTTCTTATATTTTCATCCACATTACTTTCATTACATGTGCAGATCATTCTCATAAAAACAGTATAATAATTTATCAATCAATCAAGCAATACATATTTACCCAGAATTCTGGATTGATATGTATTGATTTTCTCCCATTCATCTTTTGGAAACAATAATATAGTTCATTCTTTTCCATTCGTTCAAGCTTTCATCTCTCTGAGATGTCAAATAAAATAATTCTTCTGTGCCTTTTAAATTGCATCACCTCTAACTTATATTATCTTTATATATAATTTGTCTCATCCCGCAGGGCTTCAGTAGTTCATCTTCATAATTCTGGGTGTGATTTTCAGAGCAAATCATGTATTTCTATTATTAGTTATAATGGAAACATCATTAAAAATACCAAAAAATTGTTATATATTTCATCTTTTTGTGGTATTCCTATAAATTATATCTATTAATATACTTGGGATAATGGGATTCACTTACAATTCATTCCAGGAATACTATACTCTTACTTTTGTTTTCAATACTTTAGACTGTTGTGTCAGGGTATTCTGCTCATAATTTTTGACATCCAGTCATTGTGTATTTAAAATGTGTTTTTCCCAGCAATGTTGCCCTTGATTTCCTCAAAGTGGCAAAAAGATTGTCTTCACTGTCTAAGACAGTTTCTGGGTTGTTTTTGCATCCTCATTGTCGTATCTTTTTTACATGTCAAGTTTTTATAAGAAGTGATGATAATTGGGGCAGCTAGGTGGTGCAGTGAATAGAGCACCAGCCCTGTAGTCAGGAGGGCCTGAGTTCAAACTCAGACTCAGACACTTAGCACATAAACTAGCCATGTGACCTTGGGCAAGTCACTTAATCTCAATTGCCCTCC
Organism: Gymnobelideus leadbeateri; assembly: GCA_011680675.1. Lineage (NCBI taxonomy): Eukaryota > Metazoa > Chordata > Mammalia > Diprotodontia > Petauridae > Gymnobelideus > Gymnobelideus leadbeateri. The sequence continues at coordinate 99,563 of WOXC01012396.1, read as the reverse complement.
AAAAAAAAAGAAGTTATAATAATGAGTACTAATATATTTCGCATTTTTTTCCATTTCCCATTTTTTGGCATTGGCATTATATTTGAATTGGTTAGTTTGAACGAAACAATATCGTCACAGTGTCTTCTAATAGTAATTTTCTCCTAATTATGATGATTTTCATCTTTCCTATAACTAGTTCTTGATCTATCTGAATGTAGAAACTTGATTTCATCATGAATTCTACATGGATAACCAGCTGCTTATTGAATGTTAAGTTAATTTCATTTGTGTGAACATTTTAATTGTCATTGTGTCCAGTTTCTCCCGACTCTTGAGCCTGCTGAGTAATCTGTAAGTCTATCAATACTTTTCTTTCTCAAAAGGAAGTAGTATTTTCCAATATGTTTTTTTACCACCCACCCATCTGCCCAACTTCACACTGAAAACATTGAGTATCAACACAAATATTGACTTCGTTTAGAAGATAATGTTACAATCTTTGGAGAATTTATCTTCCTCTTTATTTATCTTCCTCTTCATTCTCCATCTAAGTTGTCAGTCCAGAAGCTGTAATAATTTTCTTCATTTTCTTTTAGTTTAGGTCCATAATGGCCACTATAAGATGAAATAATCAAGTTTCCAATGAAACAATGTTTATTGTGGCCTTCGAGAACACAATGAAGCCAACTCTCTCAATTCTTTTTCCCCCCTGGGGAGATCCTGTAAGCCATCCTTTCATTTAATTATAAATTGCTTTTTATTTTTGTTTTTAAAATAATGTATTTATAGAGCACAAATAAAATAGTGCAGCTAGGTGGTGCAATGAATAGAACACTGGTGCTGAGATCAGGAACACCTGCATTCAAATCAAGTCCCAAACACCTACTTGTTGTGTGACTTTAGGCAACTGTTTACCTTAGTTTCCCCTACTATATCCTGCAGTTGTTGTGAAAATCAAATATGGTTATATTTATGGAGTGCTTAGCAGAATGCCTGAAATGTCGTAGATGCTATATAAATTTTGGAATGTTATTTTTATTATTATTATTATTATTATTATACACTAAATCTGTTAGTCTTTTAGACTTTATCCAATAAGTTAATATTTTTTTTTAAATCTGTGTTCATTGATTCTACTTTCTTATCTCCCAATGACTTTTCAACCTTGTACAATGTAAATTCTAACTACCATTCAACTGGAACTACTGTCTCCGAGGTTAATGATGATCTCCTAACTGTAATCACCTATGATCATAACTTTCGCATCATCCTCAGCTTTCTGTCCTCCTTCAATACTCATATCTAATTAATGCCTAATACCCATTGGTTTTACCTCCACAACATCTTTTATGCCTGCCTTCACTCATGGGCACCATGCTGTTTCAGGATTTTATCACCGCCTGTCTGGGCTAATATGTTTCACTCCATACAGTCTCTCCTTTTTCCTATTTATTCTCAGTATGTTCACCAAAGTAATATTTCAAAAGCACAGGTTCTTGATCATGTAACTTCCTTTTTAAAAATAATTTATTAGTTTAGTTACAGTTAACAAGATTCAATTCCATAGTTCCTTGATTTTCAAATTTCCTTTACTTCCCTACCCTCCTCCCCCCACAACAGCATATGGTCCAGTACAGAATCTGCAAATACATTCATATTAGACATTATTCCAATTACAAAGGCGTATAGTACTAGGTAGGATTAAAGATGGTAAAGAAGAAATAAAACCAAACAATGAAAAGAAAAAGATCATTTAGTTTGATTCCATCAGGATTCAGGCTCAGTTCTTTTTAGTTATATCTCTGGATGGCTCATTTCTCTCTTTCTTGAGTCTTTTGGGATTGACTTATATCACTGCATTGCGGAAAAGAGTCCAGTCTGCCATAGTTGGTCATCACAGATATGGTATGTCTGTGATTGTATACAAATATCTTCTGATTCTACTGTTCTCTCTCAGCATCAGTTTGTATAAGTCTCTCCAGGTAATTATGAAGTCCGTCACCTCCTCATTTCTTATAGCACAATAATATTCCATTACATTCATATACCACAACTTGTTTAGCCATTCCCCAATTGATGGGCACCCCTTTAGTTTCCAATTTTTTGCAACCACAAAAAGAGCTGGTAAAAATATTTTTGTACATATGGGTCTTCCTCCCACTTCTATGATCTCTTTGGGATATAACCTTAGAAGTGGTATTGTTGGGTCAAAGGGTATGAAATTATTTATAATCCTTTGGGCATAATTCCAGATTGCTCTCCAGAATCGTTGGATAAGTTCACAACTCCACCAGCAATGTATTAGTGTTCCAATTTGTACATATCCTCTCCAGTATTTGTCACTTTCTTGTTTTGTCATCTTAGCCAATCTGACTGGAGAGATGTGGTATCTCAGAGTTGTTTTGATTTGCATTTCTCTAATTAATAGTGATTTAGAGAATTTCTTCATATGCTTATAAATATCTTTAATTTCTTCCTCTGAAAATTGGCTGTTCATATCCTTTGACCATTTACCAATTGGGGAATGACTTGTATTCATATAGATTTGGCTCAATTCTCTATAAATTTTAGAAATGAGTCCTTTATCAGAGACACAAGTTGTAAAAAATCTTTCCCAATTTTCCACCTCCCTCTTGATCTTGTTTACATTGGCTTTGTTTGTACAGAAGCTTTTCAATTTAATGTAATCAAAATTATCCATTTTGCATTTTATAATGCTCTCTAATTCTTGTTTGGTCCTAAAGTCTTCCCCTCTCCATAGATCTGTCAGGTAAACTATTCCTTGCTTTCCCAAATTGCTTACAGTATCATCCTTTACACCTAGATCATGCACCCATTTAGACTTGATTTTGGTATATGGTGTTAGATAATGGTCTATGTCCAGTTTCTGCCATACTGTATTCCAGTTTTCCCAGCAGTTTTTGTCAAATAATGCATTCTTATCCCAAAAACTGGGGTCTTTGGGTTTATCAAACAATAGATTACTATATTCATTAATTGCTGGGTCTCCTGCACCTAATCTATTCCATTGATCCACTACTCTACACCACTGCCAGTACCAAGCAGTTTACATGACTGCTGCTGTATAATACAGATTAAGATCTGGCATAGCTTGTCCACCTTCCCTAGCATTTCTTTTCATTAATTCCCTTGATATTCTAGACAGTTTGTTTTTCCAAATAAATTTTGTTATTATTTTGTCTAACTCTACAAAGTACCTTTTTGGTAAATTGATTGGTATGGCACTAAATATACAGTTTAGTTTGGGTAAAATTGTCATTTTTATTATATTGGCTTGACCCAGCCATGAGCAATTGATATATTTACAACTACTTAGACCTGATTTTATTTGTGTGAGAAATGTTTTGTAGTTGTGATCATATAGATTCTGGGTTTGTTTTGGCAAGTAGATTCCCAAATATTTTATAATGTCTACAGTGACTTTAAATGGGATTTCTCTCTCTATCTCTTGCTGTAGAGTTTCATTAGAGATGTACAAGAATGCTGAGGATTTATGTGGGTTTATTTTATATCCTGCGACTTTAGCAAATTTATTTATTGTCTCAAGTAGTTTTTTTACTTGATTCTCTAGGATTCTCTAAGTATATCATCATATCATCTGCAAAGACTGATAGCTTGGTCACTTCTTTGCCTAGTTTGATTCTTTTGATTTCTTTTTCTTCTCTAATTGCTACTGTTAGTGTTTCTAGTACCAGATTGAATAATAGGGGTGATAGTGGACACCCTTGTTTCACTCCTGATCTTATTGGAAAGGCTTCTAGTTTATCCCCATTGCATATAATACTTGCTGATGGTTTTAAATAGATGCTATCAGCTATTTTAAGGAAGACTCCATTTATTCCTATACTTTCTAGTGCTTTTTAATAGGAATGGATGTTGTACTTTGTCAAAAGCCTTTTCTGTGTCTAATGAGATGATCATGTGGTTTCTGCTAGTTTTATTGTTGATATGCTCAATTATATTGAGGGTTTTCCTAATATTATACCATACTTGCATTCCTGGAATGAATCCTACCTGATCAGAGTGTATTATTTTTGTGATAAGTTTTTGGAGTCTTTTGGCTAATATTATATTTAGAATTTTTGCACCTAAATTCATGAAGGAAATTGGTCTATAATTTTCTTTCTCTGTTTTATCTCTTCCTGATTTAGGAATCAATACCATATTTGTGTCATAGAAAGAGTTTGGTAGGACTCCTTCACCAATTTTCCCAAATAGTTTTAGAGTATTGGAATCAATTGTTCTTTAAAGGTTTGATAGAATTCACTAGTAAACCCATCTGGCCCTGGAGATTTTTTCCTAGGGAGTTCACTGATGGCTTGTTTGATTTCTTTTTCTGAGATGGGGTTATTTAGGTAATTCACTTCCTCTTCAGTTAATCTGGGCAACTTTTGATTTTGTAAATATTCATCCATTTCACTAAGATTGTCATATTTATGTGCATACAATTGGGAAAAATAATTCCTCATTATTTTTTTTATTTCCTCTTCATTGGAGGTAGGTTCACTCTTTTTATTTTTGATACTCATAATTTGTTTTTCTTCTTTCTTTTTTTATCATATTGACTAAGGGTCTATCAATTTTGTTGATTTTTTCATAAAACCGGCTCTTAGTTTTATTTATTAATTCAATAGTTTTCTTAATTTCAATTTATTAATCTCACCTTTGGTTTTCAATATTTCTAATTTAGTACTATATTGGGGATTTTCAATTTGTTATTTTTCTAGTTTTTTCAATTGCATGTCCAATTGATTGGCCTCCCTTCTCTCTGCTTTAATTAAGTATGCACTCAGGGATATAAAACTTCTCCTGAGAACTGCCTTTAGTGCATCCCACAAATTTTGGTATGTTGTCTCATTATTATCATTCTCTTGAATGAAATTATTGATTGTTTCTATATTTTCTTGTTTGACCCACCAATATTTTATGATTAAATTGTTTAATTTCCAATTAGTTTTTAGTCTATCTTTCCATGGCCCTTTATTGCATATAATTTTTATTGCATCATGATTTGAGAATGATGTATTCAATATTTCTGCCTTTCTACACTGGATTGTGAGGTTTTTATGCCCTAGTATATGGTCTATTTTTGAGTATGTACCATGCACTGCTGAAAAGAAAGTAAATTCCTTTTTATCCCCATTCAGTTTTCTCCAGATATCCATCATATCTAGTCTCTCTAAGATTCTATTCACCTCCTTAACTTCTTTCTTGTTTATTTTGAGGTTAGATTTATTGAGTTCAGAGAGGGGGAGATTAAGGTCCCCCACTAGTATAGTTTTGCTATCTATTTCTTCCTCTAATTCCTTTAACTTCTCCTCTAGGAATTTGGATGCTATACCACTTGGTGCATATATATTAAATGGTGATATTGCTTCATTCTCGATGGTGCCTTTTAGTAGGATATAGTTTCCTTCCTTATGTCTTTAAATTAGATCTATTTTTGCTTTTGCTGTATCTGAGATAAGTATTGCTACCCCTGCTTTTGATTTTTGCTTTAGCTGAGGCATAATAAATTTTACTCCAACCTTTTCCCTTTTCCCTTTGCATATTCCTTTGTTTCAAATATGTTTCTTGTAGACAGTATATTGTAGGATTATGGTTTTTAATCCATTGTGCTATCCACCTCTGTATTATGGGAGAGTTCATCCCATTCACATTCACAGTAATGATGACTACCTGTCTCTTCCCCTCCATCCTATTCCCTCCCTGTTTATGTTTTTGTTTCTTCCTTCTCCCTTCCCCTCCTTGAAGTTTTCCCTTTTGACCACCCCCTCCCTCAGTGTTCCTACCCAATGATCCCCCTTCTTAACCCACCCTCTCCCCTTGCTACTGTTTCCCTAATCCCCGCTTTGGTCTCCTCCTTTTCACCACCCCCCCCCTTTACCCTTCCACTATCTAAAGGACACAATAAGTTTTTATACTTATCAGAGTAAATTACTCCCCATATGTTTCCAAACCAATGAGAGTATATTTCAAACAGTGCTCCTCTCCCTCCCTCCTTTTCCTCTATTTAATGAATTTATGTGTCTATTCACATTATAATCTTAAACTTCACTAATTAAGTTGATCCCTCTTTGAACCAGAACCAATGAGAATAGTGTTTAAATGATGTTCTTCTCCCTCTTTCTTTCCCCTCTTCTATAGTGTATTTTTATGCCTCTTCAGATGGCATATTTTACCTTTTCCTATCTCATCCTTTCCTTTTTCCCATTACAGTCCCTTTGATCACCTTAATAATTATTTTTTAGACTTCAGGTTAGTGCATTCATACCCACACCCTCTATCTAAGTATAACCCTTTTGAAGGTCATGATAATCATAAAGAATTCAAATATTGACGGTTATCAGCTCCACATATAGGGATGTGAACATTTTGCTCTTGTTCCACCCCAAGTAATGAGCATGTGTTTGTGGGTGTGGGTGTGTGCACTTATGCATGTGTGAGTCTGTGATTCTCTTGTTTACCTTTTTATGTCTTTCTTGAGTCTTGCAATTGGAGATGAAATTTTCCATTGAGTTCTAGCTTTTTCATCAGGAAAACCTGGAAGTCTCTTATTTCATTAAACGACCATCGCCTTGCCTGAAAGATTATGCTCAGTTTTGCTGGGTAGTTAATCCTTGGTTGTAGTCCTAGGTCTCTTGCCCTATGAAATATCAAATTCCAGTCCCTCCATTCTTTTAATGTAGAAGCTGCTAGGTCCTGTGTGATTCTAACTGTAGTTCCTTGATATTTGAATTGATCATGTTTCCTTCTGTGGTCTAGGGTGTGGGTAGAGTCTATATTGTCCTGTGTATTTTGTTGTTCTTGCCCTGCATAGTATGCTCAAATAGACTTTCTTGACTTCCCCTTCTCCTTCTCAGCTTCTTTCTTTCCCACTGTGACTTCCTGTTTCTTAGTTTCTCAGGCTATGAGTTTAGGGCTTGATCCTTGACTTTGAATACCTCTGGATGGCTAGTTTATGGCTAAGTCAGGGAAATCAGTGAGGAATGCAGATGCTTAGGTGTGGGTGTGTCTGAGCACTTCAGATTTCTGCCTCTATACCCCTGGGCTATAAGTAGGCTTTTGTTGGTGAGGTGGGGCTTGTTGGGACCCCACCCTCTCTTCTCTTCAGACTCCTGGCTGTCTCAGTTACACCCCTTCTTGGAGACTCTCAAGTCTGGGGCTATTTCCATTAACTTGGGATTTCAATTTGGGTGGGAGACTTATCTTTGGGTTTTCTGCTTCATGAAGGAGGGATGGGAGGCCCAGAGAAGCTAAAATTTACTTTGCCATTCCAGCCCCTGTATTATACAGGCAGGCAGTTTCTAAACTTCCAGGCTGGGGCCGAGTGCAGCCAGAGAAGCCACTCTCTCCACTGGGGGCCCAACTCTCTTACCTGGCTCCAATGATCGTTCCAGTCTTCGAGATGACCACCATTCGTCATAGGTAAGTCTGCAGGCTGGGGCTTTTGCTCTCTCTGGTGTAGTTTGCTTGTCTGCTCTTAGTTCTGAGCTGTGCAGAACCCAGGCCCTCTGTGCTCAACCTGTCCAGACACACTGGGCAACCTCCTGGGCTGGACTCTGCCACACTCCATCTTCCAGTAGGCTCCATCACTCCAGAATCCACTCAGATTCACCCTTTTAGACTTAGTGACCAAGTTGCTCAGGGAGGTTACTGCTTCTTTTCTGCCATCTTGGCTCCTCCCACCATTTCCACAAGATTTTGAGTTACAAATTTTTCTCCCCATCTTACCCCTACCCCCATCCCAAATAGTGTGCCCACTGAATATCTCTTCCTGCATTTTGTTCTCTCTTATATCCTCCCCATCCCTTTCCCTAAATTTCCAGTAGGGCAAAATGGATTTCTATACCCCAGGACTGGTATGTCTTGTGTCTCAGTTGCATGTAAAAAAACAATTTTCTTTTAAGATTTCTTTTTGAAACCTCAAGTTACAGAGTCTCTCCCTTCTTCCCTCCTCAGCCACCCTGACAGGAAAGACAAGCAAATCAACATAGGTTGTACATGTATAGTTACACAAAACATTTCCATAGTAGTTATATTGTGAAAGACTAACTATATTTTCCTCCACCCTGTCCTGCCCTGCACTGACTCTATTTTCTCTTTTTTACCCTGTCCCTTTTCAAAAGTATTAGCTTCTAACTACCCTCTCCCCCAATCTGCCCTCCCTTTAATCAACTCCCTTTTCATCCCCTTTCCCCCTGCTTTCCTGTGGGTTAAGATACCTAAATGAATGTGTATATTATTCCCTCCTTAAGCCAAATTAAATAAGAGTAAGTTTGACGCATTCCCTTTCATCTTCCTGCTCTTCTCCATTGTAACAATGTACTCTTTCCTCTTTTAAATGAGATAATTTATGCATAATCTATGTCTCCCTTTCTCCTTCTCCCAATATATTCCTTCCTCACCTCTTAATTTTATTTTTTAGATTTCATCCCTTCATGTTCAACTCATGCTATGCCCTCTGTTTATGTATACATGTACACACATACGCACACATTCACATATATACATATACACATACACCCTCCTATATATACATTTATATGTATATGTATACATACACACACACACACACACACATATATATATATATAAATATATGTATGTGTATGTGTGTGTGTATATACACATAATTATATAATCCCTCCAACTATCCTCATATTAAGAAATGTCTCCTGAATTACAATAATTGTTTTTCCATGTAGGAATGTAAATAGTTGAAGTTTAATAAGTTCCCTATGATTTCTTTTTCCTGTTTACCTTCTCATGTTACTCTTTCTTCTTGTATTTGAAAGTCAAATTTTCTGTACAGCTCTGGTTTTTGATCAAGCATGCTTGAAAATCCTGTTTGGATGGGTAGGTGATTCTTGGTTTTAATCCTAGCTCCCCTGACCTCTGGAATATCACATTCCAAGCCCTTCAGTCCCTTAATATAGAAGCTTCTAGGTCTTCTGTTATCCTGATTGTGTTTCCATAATACTCAAATTGTTTCTTCTTGACACCTAGCAGTATTTTTTCCTTGACCTGGGAACTCTGTAATTTGGCTATAATATTCCTAGGCATTTTCTTTTTGGGATCTTTTTCAAGAGGTGATCAGTGAATTCTTTTAAGTTCTATTTTGCCCTCTCGTTCTAGAATATCAAGGCAATTTTGCTTGAAAATTTCTTGAAATATAGTGTCTAAGCTCTTCTTTTGATCTTGGCTTTCAGGTAGTCCAATATTTTTTTTAATTATCTCTTGTGGATTTATTTTTCAGGTCAATTTTCCCCCAATGAGCTAGTTTTCATTATATTCTATTTTTTTCATTTGTTTAGATCTGTTTTATATTATCTTGATTTCTCATAAAGTCATTAGCTTCCAATTGCTCCAACCAAATTGTGAAGGAATTATTCTCTTCAGTGAATTTTTGAAATTCCTTTTCCATCTGGCATATTTGACTTTTTAAGGAATTCTCCTCATTGGCTTTTTGGGCCTCTTTTGCCATTTGAGTTACTCTACTTTTTAAGGTGTTATTTTCTTCAGTATTTTTTGGGTCTCCTTTAACAGGATGTTGACTCACTTTTCATGATTTTCTTGCATCATTCTCATTTCTCTTCCCAATTTTTCCTCCACTTCTCTTATTTGATTTTCAAAATCCTTCCTGAGCTCCTCCATGGCATGTGACCAGTTCATATTTTTCTTGGAAGCTTCTGATGCAGGAGTTCTGACTTCCTTCTCTTCCTCTAGTTCCATGCTTTTATCCCTTTTTTGTCACCAAAAGAGGATTCTATGGTCTGATTGTGCTTCCTCTGCTTTCTTATCTTGCTAATTACTTGACTTTTGAGCTCTTTGCATGGTAGTGCTCTGCTTCCAGAATGGACAGAGCTATGTCCCAAATCACTGGAGGATTTTTAGCTGCTGCAGCTATTAGTTGGGTGCCATCTCTACAGCTCCCACAAGCTCTGGCACACTGGCCACTCACCCCAGGACCACAACCCAAGACCACCATCCAGAACCATGAAGGTCAAAGCAAGAGTAATTACCCTCTGAATGGTTGCTTTGTCCCCATAAAATCTGCAGGCCAGGAGCTTTGGAAGCAGCCATGTTGCAGTAGCTGCAGCTGCCCCACCTTTGTCACTTCTTGCCGTCGGTTCAGGGGCCAGACTGCCCTGTTCCTTCACCCTTCCAACAAAGTTCCCCGCTGACTTTTTATTTTTTTCTTTGGTATTTATGTGTCGAGAAGTCTGGAAACCACCACAGTTACTTGTGATTCACTCTCCTGAAGTCTACTTTGGCTGGTCTGGGCCATCCTGCGGCTGGAACCCACCTCATGGGGGTCTGTGCTCTTTTTCCAGCATTCTGTGATAGACCTATCCTGTCAGCCTGACAGGCTGCCTTCAGCAGGAGATTTGTTTCTCTCTGTCACTTTGTGGGTTCTTTAGCTTTAAAATTTGTTTGGAGTAATTTTTAACAGGTATTGGAAGGGATTGGAGCTGAAGTCCATACCAAGTTTCTGCTTTTACTACACCATCTTGGCTCACTTCCCCTGCCCCATTTTCTATTTGTGAGAGGATTATATAACACTCACATCTTGAAAGAGACTTATAAAATATAGACTAAAGGCAAAATATTGGGATGCCTTTTTTCTCTGACCCTTTTGCTATGTAATCACAGGTCACTTGTTGTTGATGCTACTTATTTATTAAAATGTTAGTTCTTCCTGCTTCCTTAAAGGATTTGGTACATCAGCTGTTATAATGAGCTATCCTGACTTCCCCTTCCCTAATAATCAGAAGTGCAGGTTTTACCACTAACTACAAAATGTGACTTTTTTATATCATTTAGCATTTTTGCCTGTTACCTCGGTAAACTAAATTCACAGAGGTAAAATGACTGAAAACATTGTTGATAGTTTTGGTGATCATATTCTTTGAGAAAAATGGTAAATTCTTACCAAATAACTAATGGCCTGACGTATTAGGAATTATGTTATACCTTAGACCAAGAGCATATGCATACAATACAGGTAGGTGTAGAAGGATAGATAGACATTTGCATTTTCAAAATAATTTTCAGTATTAGAGCTTAGAATTTACTTAAGTAAAGCAGGGTAATATTGACAATGATAATGTCACTTTATTAGTTGAGAATTATACTTTACTGTTATACCATTCAAAATTCATTTATATGCCAGATTTTATTTCTGATTTCTTAAGCACTATATTGTCAAGTTAAAGCCAAATTCCATTTTTTTAATGAACACAAAATCACCAAAGTTCAGAAAGGTTAGGGTGTATCAACTTTCACTTGTACATTTAACCCTGATTGGATTCCCCTTGACCTATACTCAAAGTCTTGGCCATTTTATTTAAAAATAAATATTGCTATGGTTACAACTCAGCAGCATTTCCATTCTTCTATTTCAATTTTTAATTCAATTCTCCTTGCTTGACTTTATCCCAATCAAAGACCACATATCTTTGATCATTCATAAGTGTATGAGTTTCCAAAACCAGAATTGCCAGGATGAAAGCAGAGCTTTAAAGCCAGATGCATTCCTGAGCTAGAGTGGTTCGAGTTTAGATTAAGGCAAACCTGAACATATCTAGGCTGAAAAATAAAACATACATCTTTTATAAGCCTTTGACATGACCTGATGCTTTTCACATTAAAATCTCAAGGAGAAAGTGTCTGAGATCAAATAACAGAAGTAGTAATAAGAAAATGGAAAATAGAAAAGGTTTCTAAAAAGAAGATTGTCATTTTCAATAGTGGTGGTGAATGAGGAATTTTGAGTTAAATATGATTTCTAATGCAAATCCAAAATCATTAAAAATGTCACCTCTTAAAAAGAAAAAAAAAAACCTCCAACTTTAAAACTCCCTTTTTACCCACCCTCATTTTAAGGTTCTTCAGCTCACCTGGGCAATTACTAGGGCTTAACTTTCTTTATCACATCTTGGAGGGTGTAGCTCAGGGCCTCCCATCTTTCAGATTTTGATATTCTCATTGTCATTTTTAAATACTGTAGTGTCTAAAACTTTAGCTATGAAAACTATTATTTTCCCATTTTTTTCCTAATTTATTTCCAAAATTCCAGATGTTCTATTATACTGTCTTTAAATAAATGGAGCTCATTCTTTTTTTTTAAACAAATGCTTTATTAACTTCTGTTTTACATCATTCATTTCCACCAGATTTTGTGTTACAATCATTTTCACCCCTTTATTCCCCTACCCAACCTCCCAGAATAGCAGGCCCACAAGATATCGCTTCCTCCAATCTGCTCTCTCCCATACTTTCTCCCATACCCCCTACGACTTTTCCATTAGAAGAAGGTGAATCTTTGTGTCCCAATGCCTGCACATCTTATCTCCCAATTATAAGCAAAAGAGTATTAATAATAGTATTTATATATATTTGAAACATTTAATGTTAAGACCTCGAATTTCAGATCCATTTCCTTCCTCCCTTGTCTCCCATTCCCTCTGGGGAGATAAGTAATTCAGTATATGTTGTACATGTCTAGCTATGCAAAACATTATCATAGTAGATATATTGTACAAGGCTGCTTATAATTCCCTCCCACTCATCCCACCCCCCACCTGGTCCATTCCCTACATGATCCTGTCCCTCTTCTATAGTGGGGACTTCCAACCTCCCCTCCCCCCAATGATGCCCTCCCATCCATCATCCCTCCTCTCATCCCCCTTCCCCCTATTCTGCTGCAGGTTGATATATCCCATTTAGTATGTATGCCATTCTCTCCCTGAAACAAATTCAATGAGAATATGGATTTGCCTTTTTTTTCCCCTTCCTATTCTCCCCCTCCCTTGCAACCACTTCCCCTTGCTTCTTCTACATGAGATAGTTTACCCTACCCTGTCTTTCCCCATCTCCTCGTGCCACTTTCCTCTCTCACCTCATAATTTAATCCCTTGAGTATTCTCCCTTCCCAACAAATTCAACTTATGCCCTCTATCCATATACACACACATTCACATATGTATTCATATGACCACACACCCCTCTTCCATTATTTTCATAATGAGAAAGATATCATCACTCACAGTTATTGTATTTCCATATAGGAATGTAAATAGTTCAACTTTGATAAGTTCCTTTTGGTTTCTTTTCCCTGATCACCTTCTCAGGCATCTCTTGCTTCTTGTGTCTGGATGTCAAATTTTCTATTCAATTCTGGTTTTTTCCTCAAGAATGCTTGAAAGTCCGCTATTCCACTGAGTGACCATATTTTCCCCTGAAACAAAATACTCAGTTTTGCTGGGTAGGTGACCCTTGGGTTCATTCTCAGTTCTTTTGCCCACTGGAATATCATATTCCATGCCCTTCAATCCCTCAGTGTAGAAGCTGCCAGGTCCTGGGCTATTCTGATTGTGTTTCCACAATATTGAAATTGTTTCTTCCTGGCCACTTGTAGTATTTTCTCCTTGATCTGGGGATTCTGGAACCTGGCTATAACATTTCTGGGAGTTTTCTTTTTGGGATCTTTTTCAGGAGGTGATCAGTGGATTCTTTCAACCTCTATTTTACCTTCTGGATCTAAAACATCAGGGCAATTTTCCTTGAGAATTTCTTGAAGGGTGATTTCTAGGTTCTTTCTTTGATCATGGCTTTCAGGTAGTCCAATATATTTTAAATTGTCTCTCCTGGATCTATTTTCCAGGTCAGTGGTTTTTTTCCCATGAGATATTTCACATTGCCTTCTAATCTTTAATTTTTTGGATCTGCTTAATAGCATCTTGATTTCTCATAAAGTCATTAGCTTCCATTTGCTCCAGTCTAACTCTGAAGGAATGGATATCCTCAGTGAACTTTTGAGATTCTTTTTCCATCTGGCAAATTCGACTTTTTAAGGCATTCTTCTCCTCATTGCCCTTTTGGGCCTCCTTTGCCATTTGAGTCAGTCTATTTTTTAAGGTGTTGTTCTCCTCAGTCAGGCTGTTGACCCTCATTTCATACTTTTCCTGCATCCTTCTCATTTCTCTTTCCAATTTTTCCTCCACTTCTCTTATTTGATTTTTAAAGTCCTTCTTAAGGTCCTCTATGGCCTGCAACCCGCTCATGTTTTCCCCTGGGGCTTTTGGAGCAGGACGTCTGACCTCACAGTCCTTTTCCTGCCCTATGCCCCCAAAATAGGAGTCTAGGGTTGCATTTTTCTGTTTCCTTTGCCTTGGCATGTTGCCATTTGATTAGCTGACTTTTGGGCTTGTTGCCACACTATGGCTTTAAGGCCAGATAGAGGAATTTTCTTCCTGAACGTGTGGGGGGCAACTTCCGTTTCTGGCAAGCTGTAAACCCACCCACAACTTCCACCCTAGATCACAATCCAGATCCAGGGAGGTTAAAGCAAAAGCGATTACCCCCCAAGACTGATCGCTGGATCTCCCTACAATTAATTGCAGGCTGGGAGCTGGAGCTGCCTTTGAAAACTACAAAATGGAGTGTCTCCTCAGCGGCTTCTAGCCCCCAGGTGATGGAGCCGACGCATTCCCTAAATACCGGACCCAAATCCATAGGACACTAACCTCTTACTTTGTCCTAGGCATGTCTATGTTGATAATTCTGGAGTCGCCACAACTCCTGGTGTTCTGGGTTTCCTCCAGCCGGCTGCTGGCCCTGCCACCCTGGGGCTAAAACCTCGGCTCATGCAGACCTGGGCTTGGCTCGGCTCCGCTTACTGCGCTCTGCGGGTTGCGTGTTGCAGGCTCCCAGAGTGCTGTGCTGGTCCTTCCTGCAGGGCTGCTTGGCTGTGCTCAGCGGGAGGTTAGCTTCTCTTTGTCGTTCTGTGGGTGCTGGGGCCGGAGCTCATTCTTACAATAAAAAATATGCAATTATTTTTAACCATGCTGCAATCCACTGCATCTTCAATCTTTTCATGTTATTCAGCTGAAATATAAATTTCCTTTGGAAACTGTATTGAGGAAACTGAAAAAATCAACTGAGAAAATCTAATGAAGGGAGTTGGTCAGGGAGTACTTTGACCACAATTAGTTAGGAATAGAGAGAACCACCTCCAATACTGATCCAATTCAAGTTCACTCTTTAAGAAATTTAAATAAATATTAATTATCATAAGATTCAAAACCTTGTCAACACAAAGCTTTCCCTTGCTAAACTTGTCTCTGTCTAAAATGTTAAGAAACCATTTCTTTTTAAATACTTCAGTGTTACTTTAATTCTCTTTTACCAGTTGATCAGATTGCATCCTAATTTTATGGTTAATTTGCTTCTTATATAAATTGCAGAGTTTAAAATGCAAGGGGCCATTCTCTTCCTGATGTGTGGGTGTTACTTCTATTAATGATAATAAAAGACTTAATTAGCAGTTGGTGATTACATACACTGTGTTCCACTTTCATTAACAGTTACTACTTACACTAGTGAGCAATACTGCCCAAGTTCCAATGGACAGACACATTTTCAAATCTTTCAAGTGTTTTAGAGCATAATCTTCAAACTATAACTTACAAAGTGAAAAATGATATACAAAGGTCTGAAATGGAGTAGACTTTCACCTCATTCTACCACATGCAGCTGGTTTCTGTTTGCAAACTCCGACTTGGTGTATCATTGTGTAAAACGTTGCCTGTATTGCTCAAGAGGAAAAGTGCTCTACCTCACTTGAAAATTCAAGCAAAATGCAAGTAAAAGATACCTTTTGATATTAGAACTTTCTTGACACTCAGTTGTTAAGCCACACTTTCAGGGGAAAAAAAGGTTTTTTTAATTGTTATATTTTAATTTTATTCATCTGTAGATGTTAAGCCCATTTTCTCCTCTTCACATAGTGTCTTCCTGGAGAAAAGAAGCTATGCCCAACACAGTGCCTGATAATTAGTATGCAAAAAATGGATATGAAATGAATTGAATCACATAAAGTGAAATAGGCAGGAAGATCAAAAACCTCAATTATTAACCCTGCTCTCCCAAATCAGGTTAGCAAAGGAATTTTATTGTGAAATACTACAATCTTCCTCACATTAAATTTATGATATGTGCTTATTTACAACAGATTTATTTTGAATGAGTTCGTGCCTACCTCATAACTTAAAGGAAAATTTAAGCAATATTCAAATGAGTTATTATCTTACAAAATAGTAGTCCATCACATTTTTTTGATGCTTACATGTAAGGTTCCTTTAAGAGCTGGAAAATAAACACTGATCTTCCTTTAAAGAAGTCATTTTAAAAAAAAAAACATAACTTTTTTTTCATTTCAAGTCTATATAGGAAGTAAATTTTACAAGTAATATCTTTATGATAGAATCAATCTAATGGGAGAACAATTAGCAATTTTGTGCTATATTATTTTTAATTTGAGTTTCTTTTTCCTGTTTTATATATTCAAAATATACGTTAAAGATCTTCTCAAGAAACACAAATACAGATGATTCATTTCATATTATATTTAAGGTAATGAAGATGTTTTATGCTAATAATAATCACAAACATTTTAATATTTGCAAATATTTTCTCCTTAAAAGGCATGTAATCTTATCAGGTTTGCATATGGCATACATAGACTTTACATGTCTAGTATTTTACAGAGGATATTGATATTTTCATGCATTTGCGTGTCTCAATATTATCTAACCATTGTTGAGGCTGTGTCAAGAGAATACAAATTTTCTCTATTTAAAATATGTTCTATAAAGTTTCATATAAGTGTATGGGTACATACATACACATTATTTGAATATGTACACATATCAATTGAATTATATGCATGTACTTTTATTTGTTATATGTGCACAAATGGGTTTTACATATATATTCATTAAAAGGGCACAAATGGGGTTTACATACATATATGCATACATTGACATGTTTGTTTATGTACATGCTGATTGTCATCTGTATATATGTCCCTAAATATGTATGCATATTTGTAAGTAGGTATTTAAGCATATAAGATATATAAACATCTATCTATATACTCACATATGTACAGATGTATACAAACACATATAATAAGTGATTTGAATTCTAAGTCACTCTTAGAGCTAATGAGCAAATTTGAAAATTCTAACATATACACTATTATGACAGAAGAAAAATTTATGGACTTTCAGTTAAATGCCTACCTGGATACCTTCACTCAATTGTATCTTCTTTGATTTTCAATTCCTGTAGTATAGAATACAGAAAAATATATTTAAGGAAGATTTAAAATAGGTAATATACTAGAGTCTCTGTGACTCATCAAAGATTGCTTGTTAAACTTTTACTGAGTACCACCAATGTTCTATGAAGAAAAGACTCCTCCATGGTATATAACCAAACGTATCACTATCTAGTGATATTACATTACAACAGAAAAGGAGAGCAAAATGCGTCAGAGAAAGATAGATTTTGAGAGCAAAGGGAGCTTGACAGCCACTGAGAAATTTTTGAATAAACATCAAAATTCTAAGTAGTGGTTCTTATGACCCCAATGCCTAAGACAGTGTCTGGAAATGAGGAGGTGATTGACAGTCTCTTGTTTTTGTTTCTTTGATTGACTTATTGTTGGAAAAGCCTTCTGAATGACTTAGCCGTTCTCAAAAGTACAATGATCTAAGACAGACCTGCACAACTTGGCAGTAGGTAAGGGCCAAAATTAAAGTAGGCTAACCTTCTTTAGCCTGCAGACATGTTAGAACAGAGACAGACTAATGATGGTTGGTTGCAACATGACACATGATAAACAGGAGAGAATGCTCAATGACAACACTATATTTTTTGCAGACCACCCACAATCCTTTTGTGGGCTGTAAGTGGCACCCAGGGCCATATGTTGTGCAAGGCTCCTCTAAGACAATCCCAAAGGACTCATGATAACACATGTTATCTAGCTCCTGAGAAAGAATTGATATTGTCTGAATATAGACTGAAGCATGCTATTTTTCATTTTCTTCCCTTTATCTTTCATTTTTAATTCATCATTTTATACAAAATGACTGATTGGAAATACTATTTTAAAAAGTTAAATACTGATAGAAAATTAAATAAATCTTCCAACATTTTAAATAACTTATTCAATAGTTAGTATTTTATATTTCCTTGAATAGTCTCAGTCAACCATGCCTTTAATGATTAGTGATGCTATTAGGTTGTTCATCCTTGGTTAGTCATTCAAGGCAAGAGTAATAGACTAGAAATCTTGATTTTCATTCTACAGGACTTTTCAACAAATTCAAGGGTTTCATATTTCATATAATGGTATTTATATTACACAGTCTTTTGTAAAAAACATGTATTATATTTATCACAAAAATGTTAAATATGTTTATAGATAGATAGATAGATAGATAGATAGATAGATAGATAGATTTATATGGAGCTCATAGTTGTACTCACTGGGATTATTTTTTCCCATCAAGTAGGCTGTTTTATTTGAATCTATGGACTTAGTACTATTTAGATACAATCACAAAAATGTTTTATATCATACATTTGCAGAGTATGTGCACAAAATTTTGTAAAACTTTACAAAATGCAAAATTTATGTAGCAGACAAGAATATAGTTATAATGGCATTGATCTCATTTTATGCATATTCAAAATCACACACTTCAGGGATTAAAACATTTTTTTTTTGCTTTAGGAAGATACATATCTAAATACAATTAATGGAGCAGGATTTGAACAGCTTTGATCTACTGGCTTGTAATCCTTCTGTCTACCATCCATTCTCCAGAAGTTGTCAAATTTCATGTCTGGTCATGTTACTCTTCTATTCAAAATTTTTTCAGTAGCTCCCCACCAATTATAAAATCTAGTATTTCAAGCTCTTTGAAGTTTTGTTTCACATTATACCCCTTGATGGACCTCCATATTTTAATTAAATTAGCCTACTAATTCAACTTGATCCTAGCACTCCATCTGCTTTGCTCTTAATACCTGGAATTCCTGTGCTCCTCACATTTCCTCCTAGCATCCTTGAAAAATCATTTCTAGTCCCCCTTCCTACTCTAAGCCTTTTCTCAATCCTTTAGTTTTCAGTGTGATCCCAATCACTTCTTATATCACTTTGTCTTTACACATGTGAAGATGTAAGTACTTAATAAAGAATGTAAGTTCCTTGAGGTCAGGAATTCTTTCATTTTTGTCTTTGTGCCTCTTTTGACTAGCATGGCATCCTTTACATAGTGAAAGAATTGTTTGATGGAATTGTATGTATATAACTAATATCTACATATAATTTAATATTTTTCAGAATTTGTATTATTGTGTACAGAATATATTTGGCCTCTATATTCATTTTTAACATGTTGCTGATTCTTTTTATGTCTAAAGGAACGTTTCTTTTGAAGAAGGCCTTGTGGAAGAAACATAGTTTATTGTGACAAGATTACTAGCTTAGACTACTGACACTGTTAACATCCAATATAGATTTCCATTCCATCTTTGCTACATTTGACATTTTCCTATAAGAATATAGTAGACTTTATTCTAAATCACAACTACAGAAAACAAAATGACATAGTATATTCACAAGGAAATTACAGAAATAATCTTTATTGAAGACTAGCTCTGTCATCTTCAACAAAAGGAATATTCCACTTGCACAGCAGTAAAATATGTTTGTATATGTGGTCTATGTGGCAATTAATGTGCCAGATGGTGGCCTAGCAGAACTGGTCAATATGGTTCATGAAAGGGCCTGCTAACTGATAATGACAAAGTTGCTTCAGCTGTGACACATTTAGAACAATCAACTGCCCTGGCTTCAGAGAAACATATTGACTGGTCCTGCTGTGTGTAGGCTGCAACCACTTATTTTGAGTGTACAGATAGGTGGGATCTAAGTACTTCAAGAGAGTTAATTAACCTCACATGAGTGAACACTTAACTTAGAGAAGCCAGGTTTTTAAAGAAGCAATCACCTTGACAATCCAGGCTCCTGTAGCTACTTTTGCCTGAATTAGCCAAGTAATTGAGAAAAATGTAGCTGCTTACCTAAATTACACATATTTGTTATCTACACTGATTCAGTTCACCAACCTTTCCTATGTTACCAGGGTAGTATAATTGACTAGTTTGACAATATTTATTAAGTTGTTCAATTGGTTTGCTTAATTTGCATAATGAAGTTGACTTGTCAGTAAAAATTAGTCAGATTTGCTCTTAAATTAATGATCTCATTAATTTAGATGTATAAATGATTGGCTTGACCTAGTGTCATATATTTAAAATTTTGGCTGCTTTTCCATGAAAACATATAAAGATGAAAATATGTGCATAAACACAGTGTATGTATGTGTATGCATTCATACTGTCTGTGTCTGTAAATGGAGATTTCTCTGAGTTAACAGTCATAAAAATCCCTGTCAAGCTATGAATAGGTCGTTGTGTGTTCTCTTCCACCTAAACTTGGACAGGAACATTAAAGGGTTGACCCCAGTTTGGTTATTTTTTTTCAGCCATAGCAATTCCCAAAGATTTCCTTCATAAATTATATAGATTATTATTCGCATTGGTGGAGGGTGTGTCTATATCAATTAATTCACAAGTACATGAGGAATAAATGCATATATTCAACAGAATTATTTTATATGCTGCACCCTCCCATACAAAAAATTCCTATCAACAAGTGGACTAATAATCCCTATCTTAAATAAACATTAAATACCATTCAGTTAAAATTAACTGGAGAATTATCACATTTTTAAATAACTATCAGGAATTCTCCTTATTTTCTGATGAAAAATTCTCTCAAGTGAGTGAAAGTATATTTTTGCTTCTAGCTGTAGGCCTTAAAAAAGACCAAATTCTAGAATAATTTTCTGCTCTCAGAAAAAAAAAAAAAAAACTGACTGATGAGTGTAATCCTCTTCATAGTAAGTATTCTAGCAGGTGCTTACCACAGACCACATTTGGGTGATATTTTCAGAGAAGGGAAGATTCATTCTTCTGGTTGGACTAGATTTTTATTTAACAGCATTTCTTAAACTATGGGTCACAACCCATAGTTTTAAGAAGAGCTGAAGGGACTATGAGTGGAAAGAGCTTAAGAAGCCCTGGACTAGGAGATATTTAGGCTCCTTTCCAACTACTGGATTTTATGATTCTAACATGAGATAGAAGTTTCCCTAGAATCAATTGTTTCCTGCTACTAATTGGTCACATCTTTTTTTTCCTATTTGGTTCCTGATTAACCATTTGGCTTTTTTTTATTTTTTACCATAGGTTTTGGCTTACCTAGATCTTGCTTTCATATGTCCTGCCTGCTTGACTTCCTTTGGCCTACTCCCTTGCTCTGACACAGAGTAAAAATATCCACTCTGTTCAACTTTCTTTTAATTCCTGAATTTACTCTGATGCTGTACTGCCTAGTCTAAACTTCCTTAAAGGACATCCCTCCTTCCACTCTTATACTGCCTCAAAACTTTTTAAGGCTGTCTTCCTGTTGAGTGTTCATGATCCATTGTTGATGCTAGCATTACAAGATGACTATTAAGGTAGAAAGACCCAGGATACTGAATTCTAGTACCAACATTGTCATAAACAGTTCAACCTCAGGTAACTTCCTTGTACCTGCTGATTCATCTGTAAAATGAGGATGAATCACTTGCATTACCAACTTTACATGGAGCTAATGCAAGTGGAAGTGCTTGGAAAAGGCCAAGGTGCTATAAAAAATCAGGGCCTTACCTGTTGCAAAGCAAACTGAATACATCAAATTGAAATAATTGTTTAAAGAAGGCAATGTTTATTTCACTTATTTTAACTCTGACATCAAATTTTATATGGTTTTGATTGACCCTCTCTCATTCTCTGAATTTCAGTAATGCCCACTGCATGATTACAGATAAATCAAATGGTGTGTGTGTGTGTGTGTGTGTGTGTGTGTGTGTGTGTGTTAAAGGATGTTAGTTAACTGACAGAAAAATCTAAAATTTATCCTCTCCTCACTTGTTTCCTTCCCCTCTCAGTTCAGCCTACCTACAGCTCTTCTAAACAGCCACATTTCTCCAACTATCTATGGGCATTCAGATAGTGCCAGCAAGATTTCTTTGGCTCCCTTGTCTCCTCCCTTTGTAATGATAATAGGAATCTAAAGATCTTCACTGCCCCTTGGCCCCTTGATAGGTGTAAGTCACTCTGAAAATCTTCACTTCCCTGATTTGAAAATATACTCTGCCCTCTAATAGGCTGAATGTAGTCACATGCAGCCTGTGGTGGGAGGCTTGTTTTTCAGGAATGCCCGCACCTTGTTACTTTGTGATTGGGCAGTGGGTCAAGAGGGTTGTGACATTCTTGGACCCAGGAGAAGGCTATATATGCACCCCAATGGGAGGTTTTGCTTTGGAGGCTCACTTTGGGAAGAGTCCTGTGATTTAGCCAAAAGAGACTCTGGGCAGCTGTTGAGCCCTCCCTCCCTCTCCCCACCAGCTTTGAAAACCCAGATGATGGTGCTTCCCTCTCTGGTAACTAACTAGGTTTGGATGTAATGGTGGGATAGCTGGAAGCCCTGTCTGCTTAATTGTTTTATTTTCTGTTGTAACTTCTGTTTGTATTCTCTGAAGTTCAGGGTGCTGACTTTTTCCCCTGAACTAGGTAAATTATATATGTTTGATTGATTAAAGTAAGATTGTTAACCCATTTTGAATTTCCTTTAGAAAAGCAGACCTAAGAACCTGTGCTAGCAGCCATCCTGGGTATGCTGGGGTGCTTGCTGATAAAACCTTGAAGCAGAGTGTGATGTTAGTATACACTGTCATATCTGCTTTTGTTTAAAATTTTTCTTGTATACATCTATTTCAACCTTCTTTTGCTGAAAAAATACCTTGAAGAAAAGAACTGATTTATGTATTGTAAGCCATGACAATAGAAATATTTTAAAATGGTGGTGAATTATACCCAGATACATAAAGATGAATATGACAACATAATTGTGTGTTGTGTTTGTTACATATACACAGAAATGTAACCATGTTTCAGCAGTTCCTTGGAATATTTTAGGGTCTTATAGCATAGCAGGCATAGTCTTTCTCCAATCTATTCATTTCTGTCAGATATCTTTAAAATGTTATCTGGCCATGTCCTAGAAATATATTTCCTTACTAAAAAGCTGATACTTTGAAAATTTTAGGCAAGGATGACATCACAATGCTACCTTACAATAATTGATTTTTGTTGTTGTTGTTGTTGTTGTTTACTCTTTCTGCTTTACAAGTCCGTCAAAGAATATCGAGTATGGATTAGTAGATTCCATCATGTTATCATATTTCAAGCAGATCTATAATATAAATCAAAGAAGTAATGCTAGCCTTCACATCAATAACCTACATAAGTTGGGGATATAAAGATAAAATTTCTGTAAAATCAAATATGTATCTTCTCCTAGACTACTAGGGAAATGAAATATTTCAAACATTGGCTATTTGTGAAAGCTTTGAATGCACAAACTAAAATATACTTACGCCGTAGTAGCACCCCATACAACTGATGGTTCACCTTACATCATAAAAAGACTTTGTAAATAAGTAATATGTACTTATAACACTTGTAAAAATCAAATACATATACATAAGTTATGAGTATTTACATATGTGCATGTGTGTATGCATTTTATTTTATTGGCAGTTTTACATATGCATATGTGTGTATGTATTTTGTATTATTGGCAGATAGGTGATCCAGTTGATAGAGAGAGCACCGGGTCTAGAGCCAGGAAGATATAAGTTTCAATCTGGCTTCAGACACTTATTAACTGTGTGACCCTGGGTAAGTCATTTAAACCTAATTGCCTCAGTTTTCTCATCTGTAACATGAGCTGGAACAGGAAATAATCAACCATTCCAGGAACTTTGCAAAGAAAACACCAAAGGAGGGGTCAAAAAGAGTCAGACATGATTGAAAAAGAATAAACTGTGTTTTGTATGCATGCATATATGCATATAAACAAATATATACACATGTGGCTATAGGATTTTATTGATATATGGAACTCCTGGTTAGGGAACTTTTTGAATATAAGTTTCTTGAGAGTAGTGATTATTCCATACTTTGTATTTGTACCCCAGCTCCTTACACAGTGATGACATAGTGAATACTTAAGAAATACCTGTTGATTGTTTAACTGACCTACAACTTTTCTTCTGCCTTCTATTATCTAAGAAAACCACATATTAATATTTCTTGTGTTCTATCATTTAAAAATTTATTTTGTTAAACATTTCCAGATTGTATTTTAGCCTTGTCCTGGTGGAAGTAAGGCATGCTGTGGGTAGCTTTTGGCTGACATGTTTGATACCTCTGCTTTAAGCAAATTCCTAAGCTTTGTAAGTTGCAATGCAAATAAATTTCCATTGGTAGAAAAAAAATCCCTCATTGGCAATTTCCTATACTAAAGGAATTGTGGGTTCCTTCTCACCATGAGCACATATATACATGCATATGTGCATATGTATACAAAATACATATGTAGATACATGTGTATTTATAGAGACACATCTATGTATAATATATTGTCTTTATAACAGTACAAATTACCAAAATTGTTGATGTCATTCACTATTTCTAAAACAATACAAATGCATCTGGAGAAAATTCATAGTGTTTTAGAAGGCAAAAATATCTGATTAAAAATAAAAAGAGCTATTTCACTTGCCTTGGAGGAAAATTTAGATTATCACAATTGAAAGTGCATGTCAGAGAAAAATTGGTTACTCTATAAAATAGAGAATAGTTTCTCTGATAATTATTTTAGAGAATTATCTTACTTGCATGTATTTTTTCAGCATGCACATTTATGACAGAGAATCAGCAAAAAAATGAAGAAATCAAAGAACCAGAAAGCAGCCTTCTAAATGACAGCACAGAAGTTCATTGACAGGCTGCCAAAAGCTCTCAGAGGAAAAAAAAAACTCACAACACTAGTTATAAGGAAAAAATATCCTCTCCTTCTTCGAATTTAGGCATACATCAAAAGCTATGTGGCACTCATATGGTGATTTGAGAATAACTTCTTCTAGCGCCAGCTAAGAAACTAGATGCTGAGGTATTGCACTTGATGGCAAATAGTACAGTGGAAAAAGTACTAGCTCTGGAATAAGACAACTTGGGTTCAGATCCTGCCTTTGGCATTTACCACCTCTGTGACCTCACTTGATCTTTACTCTTATTTTATATCTTTTAATTAATCATAAATTCACTAATGAATGTTTAATTTTCTTTTCTCTCTTTTATTTTTCTTATGATTTACTTGTTGTGGAGAATTCATTTTCCCCCATTTTTTGGAGGGGGAAAGCAAGGCAATTGCAGTTAAGTGATTTGCCCCAAGTCACACAGCTAGTAAGTGTGTCATGTGTCTGAGGCCAGATTTGTGCTCAGGTCCTCCTGACTCCAGGGTCAGCTTTTTTATACCCTGTGCCACCACACTGCCTCAGTGTGGACAGTTGTATTCAGTTTATTTAATTGTACAGCATTTATGTTAATGCTATAATTTGGGATATTGTGTATGATTTATTTTTCTATCTCCATTATATCTGATACTTTGGTAATTCAGTTCTACAACATTTTTAACATAGTCATATTTTTCTTTGCTTTCATCATTAAAATAGGTTGCTTTTTTCCTTATGGTTATATTTTTCAGCAACTTCTACTCTTAGCATTTAGATTTATTGATTTGTGGAGCATAAAAGGAAGGTCTCTAGTTTCTTTGGGTCTTTTAACTTAGATATTTAACATGTCTCTTACTACATAAAATATAATGATCAAAAGCAAGCTATATTTAATTGAAATACAATGGCATTGCTACTAAATCAAATGTCATATTCATAAATTTTATGGTTTGCATCATGGTATTTTAGAGTTACAGGACAATCTTATGTCAGTCCATAAATTTATAGTTAAGGAAACTAAAGGACAGGAAAGAAAAGTGGCTTGCCTACTGCCACAAAGGTAAGTTGTAAGGATAGAATTAGTGTGTTGGTTGTGATTCCATTTTTCTCTATACAAGATGCAATGAATCTTGATAAATATTGTGGATTTATACTAAAGCATTATACTTTTAGATTCTCTGCTTCTGTTACTTAAAATGACTCTGTTGTCTTTAGTTCTAGTATTTTCTATTCCAATGGATTTTATTTTCAAAATAATAAATGTTAAAAACAGAACCGGTCAATTTGGGGGGAAAGGTACAAAGGTTACTGAAGAAAATAATTCCTTAAAATTAGAATTGGGCAAATGGAAACTAATGAATCCATGAGACATCAAAAAGAAGAAAATGTGAAAAATCTCTTTGAGAACACACCAGACCTGTGAAAGAGAATGAGGAGAAATAATTTAAGAATTGTTGGACTACCTGTAAGTCATAATTTTAAAAACAACCTAGACTTCATATTCTAAGAAATTATCAAGAAAAACCACCCTGCTATAACAGAACCAGAGGGTAATATAGAAACTGAAAGAATCCACTGATCACCTCCTGAAAGAGATTCCAAAATTAATCACCCCCTTCAGGATTATTATAACCAGATTCCAAAATTCCCACGTCAAGAAGAAAATCTTGCAAGCAGCCAGAAATAAGCAATCCAAAGACTATGGATCCTTAGTCAAGATCACATAACATTTAACAGCTCTTACATTAAATAATCTGAGGGCTTGGTACATGATATTCTGGAAGGCAAAGGAGCTAGGATTACAGCAAAGCATAACCTATTCAACAAAACTTAGTATAATCCTTCAGGGGAAAATATGGATATTCAATGAAGCAAAGGACGTTTAAACATTCCTGATGAAGAGATCAGAACTAAATAGAAAACGTTACTTTAAAATAAAAGATTTAAGAGAAATAGAGAAAGGTAAACATGAAAGAAAAATTGTGCAAACAAGCCCAATGTGGCCAAGATTAGAAAGGAAAAAAGGAAATTGGGAAAAAATTACAAGAAATTCCTCGGATAAAGTTTGCCTCATTTCTCAAATATGTAGAAAACTGACTGAAATTTATGAGAATAAAAGCTGTTAACTGGGAGATAAGATATACAGGTACTGGGGTATAGAAATCCATCTTGCCTACTAGAAAGTTAGAGGGGATGGGAGAGGATATAAGAGAGAACAGACTGGGA
The DNA here is from genome assembly GCA_011680675.1 of Gymnobelideus leadbeateri. NCBI lineage: Eukaryota > Metazoa > Chordata > Mammalia > Diprotodontia > Petauridae > Gymnobelideus > Gymnobelideus leadbeateri. Next base: position 72,498 of record WOXC01012396.1, on the reverse strand, counting down.
AAATGAGTATTCAGTAGACTTGCTATCTTGGGGTGGGGAGTAGGGGAAAGACAGGGAGGTAATTTGTAACTCAAAATCTTGTGGAAATGAATGTTGAAATCTAAAAATAAATTAATTAATTTTTAAAAGGATACAAGTTATTCCCCAGTTAATAAATGGTCAAGTGATATGAAAAGGTCATTTTCAGAACAAAAAAATCAAAACTATCTATAGTCATATAAAAATTGTTTAAGTTACTATTGGATAAGGGCAGAGCCAAGATGGTAGAGTAGAAACTGTGCATCCAAGGCACTCTCACCCCAGATCACCTCCAAACTATGTAAAAGGGGACTCTGAATGACTTCTGGAGCCCCAGCACCCACAGAACAAAACAGAAAAGCTAAATTCTTGCTGAGGACAGCCCAGCAGCCCTGCAGGAAGGACTAGCACAGTGCTCTGGGAGCCAGCAGGGCAGCACACAGTGCTTGGAGAGCCAAGCCCAGGTCCACATGAGCTAAGGTTTTAGCCCCAGGGCCACTGGGCCAGCAGCTGTCTGGAGGGACCCCAGAACATCAGCAGCTGTGGTGATTGCAGAATTATCAACACAGATAGTGAGAGGTTAGTGCCCTATGGACTTTGGGACCAGTATTTGGGGAACAGGTTGGCTTCCTCCCCTAGGGGCTAAAAGCCACTGAGGAGACACACCATTTTGCAATTTTCAGTGGCAGCTCCAGCTCCTGGCCTGCGAACTGCAGGGAGATGCAGCGATCAGTCTTGGGGGGGTAATTGCTCTTGTTTTAACCTCCCTTGATCTGGATTGTGGTCTGGGGGGAGGTCATGGGGTGGGTATCCAGCTTGCCAGAAATGGAAGTTGTGAAGACCCCAACAATCGGGAAAGAAGCTCCCCGGTCTGGTGGCAGAGTCATGCTGTGGCAATAAGCCCAAAAGTCAAGTAATTAAGTGGCAACATGGCAAGGCAAAGGAAACAAAATAAACAGGAAGATGCAACCTTAGACTCCTATTTTGGGGGCTAAGAGGATCAAAGCATGGAACAGAAAGAGGACTATGAGGTCAGAACTCCTGCTCCAAAAGTCCCAAAGGAAAATAGGAGTGGGTTACAGGCCATAGAGGACCTTAAGAAGGACATTGAAAATCAAATAAGAGAAGTGGAGAAAAAATTGGGAAGAGAAATGAGAAGAATGCAGAAAAAATATGAAATGAGGGTCAACAGCCTGACGGAAGAAAACAACACCTTAAAAAATAGACTAACTCAAATGGCAAAGGAGGCCCAAAAGGGCAATGAGGAGAAGAATGCCTTAAAAAGCCAAATTTGCCAGATGGAAAAAGAATCTCAAAAGCTCACTGAGGAGATTCATTCCTTCAGTGTTAGACTGGAACAAATGGAAGCTAATGACTTTATGAGAAATCAAGATGCTGTTAAGCAGTTCCAAATAAATGAAAGAATAGAAGGCAATGTGAAGTATTTCATGGGAAAAACCACTGACCTGGAAAATAGATCCAGGAGAGATAATTTTAAAATCATTGGACTACCCAAAAGCCATGATAAGAGAAAGAACCTAGAAATCACCCTTCAAGAAATTCTCAAGGAAAATTGCCCTGATGTTTTAGAACCAGAGGGCAAAATAGAGGTTGAAAGAATCCACCTATCACCTCCTGAAAAAGATCCCCAAAAGAAAACTCCCAGGAATATTATAGCCAGGTTCCAGAATCCCCAAGGAGAAAATACTATAAGCAGCCAGGAAGAAACAATTTCAATATTGTGGAAACACAATCAGAATAGGCAAGGACCTGGCAGCTTCTACTCTGAGGGATCAAAGGGCATGGAATATGATATTCCAGAAATGCAAAAGAGCTGGGACTGAACCCAAGGTTCACCTCCCCAACAAAACTGAGTATTTTGTTTTAGGGTAAAATATGGTCATTCAGTGGAATAGAGAACTTTCAAGCATTATTGAGGAAAAAACCAGAGTTGAATAGAAATTTTGACATCCAGACACAAGAAGCAGGAGATCCCTGAGAAGGTGATCAGGATAAAGAAATCAAAAGGAACTTATCGAAGAAAGCTGGCCTGGTGATGTCCTTCCTGCTGTTGGAGCTAAGGAGGTAAAGTCGAGTTAAATCTCCAGTGGTGCGGGGAAACGCTGAGGACTTCCTGGCGCCTTGTGCTGTGAGTGAAAGGTGATCCCAGACCATGAACCACATCCCAACCAGTAATCCACCAGGAAATCCAGGCCTACCTGGGTATCTTGCCATCTGCTTCCTTTTTTTTAACCTGGAATAGCACCCTCCAGACTGGATCTCAAGAGATTGTGCCTCAGTTCACTGAGGGAGTTGATCTACTAAGTTTTGGAATTCTACTCTGAGGCTTTGCTCTCTAGATTAGTGAGGAGAAATGAGTGGTGGATTAGCACCAAGTAAAAGTACTGTATATGTATCCAATTTGCCTTTTTCTCTGACAAACAATGACTTATACAGGATATTTTCCAAATATGGAAAAGTTGTAAAGGTTACTATTATGAAAGATAAAGATACCAGGAAGAGTAAAGGTGTTGCATTTATTTTGTTTTTGGATAAAGAATCAGCACAAAACTGTTCGAGGGCACTGAATAATAAGCAGTTATTTGGGAGAGTGATAAAAGCAAGCATTGCTATTGACAATGGAAGAGCTGCTGAGTTCATCCGAAGGCGCAACTACTTTGATAAATCTAGGTGTTACGAATGTGGAGAAACAGGTCACCTAAGTTATGCTTGTCCTAAAAATGTGCTTGGAGAACGTGAACCACCAAAAAAGAAAGAAAAGAAAAAAAGAAAGAAAATTATTGAACTGGAAGAAGAAATTGAAGAAGTGGAAGAAAGTGAAGATGAAGGAGAAGACCCTGCTCTTGATAGCCTCAGCCAAGCCATTGCTTTCCAGCAAGCCAAAATTGAAGAAGACCAACAAAAATGGAAACCCAGTGCAGGGGAACCCTCAACATCAGATGATTCAAGACGCCCAAGGATAAAGAAAAGTGCATATTTCAGTGATGAGGAAGAACTTAGTGATTGAAATTGATTTGTTATGTACATATCACTGAAATATGAAAATCTTAAAGTACAGTTTAATTGACGTTAAAATTACCCGTGGAATTTTGAATACAAGGAAACATGTAACTAACCAGTTTTACACCTTAAAACTAGGATTACAAAGTTTACTTTCATAGGAAACCAAAAAATAATTTAGATGTATCATGTTTCTAAATTTATTTTAATAGAGTAATAAAAATACAACTTTTCTTCTAAAATTATTCCCTTTCTAAAACCATACCTAAATGCAACCTAACCAGTTGCATTCAGTATTAAGAAGAAAATTAAATTGCTAAATATTGTCATGAAGCCACTGCAGACATGCATTAAAGAGCTAAAGCCTAATACTTACTGTATATAGCTACTAAAAAGTTAAAGCTTTCTTCAAATTTCACATGTCAACTTGGGTACTTCTCAAATCTAATTTTTTAAAAAAGCTTCCTAAAAATTAAAGTCAGTTATTTAATTGTATTTAGAAACGTTCTTTACTTAATTTCCCAAAAGAATTTTTTTTAAGGATGAATGGCAGGATTTGGGGGGAAGGGGATAGAATTTACTATGTATTCTACTTATATAAAACATAAATTAATTACATAAATAAATGGCTATCCGACAAAAAAAAAAAAGGAACTTATCAAAGTTGACCTATTTACATTCCTACATCGAAAAACAATAAATGTGACTGATGAAACCTTTAATGTGTGTATATATGTTTACAGTTATACATGGATAGAGGGCATAAGTTGAATTTGGTGGGAAGGGATGATATTTAAGGGGTGAAGGTAAGAGGTGAGTGAGGAAATTGGCAAGAGGAGATGGGGAGAGACAGGGTAGGGTAAACTATCTCATGTAGAAGAAGCAAGGGGAAGTGGTTGCAAGGGAGGGGGAGAATAGGAAGGGGAAAAAAGGCAAATCCACATTCTCATTGAATTTGGTTCAGGGAGAGAATGACATACATACTAAATGGGATATCTCAACCTGCAGCAGAATAGGGGGAAGGGGGATGAGAGGAGGGATGATGGATGGGAGGGCATCCTTGGGGGGAGGGGAGGTTGGAAGTACCCACTATAGAAGAGGGACAGGATCAAGTAGGGAATGGACTAGGTGGGGGGTGGGATGAGTGGGAGGGAATTATAAGCAGCCTTGTACAATATATCTACTATGGTAATGTTTTGCATAGCTAGACATGTACAACATATACTGAATTACTTATCTTCCCAGAGGGAATGGGTGACAAGGGAGGATGGGAATGGATCTGAAATTTGAGGTCTTAAAATTAAGTATTTCAAATATATATAAATACTATTATTAATACTCTTTTGCATGTAATTGGGAGATAAGATGTGCAGACCTTGGGGCACAGAGATTCACCGTGCTCTAATGGAAAAGTTGAAGGGGGTATGGGAGAAGATATGGGAGAGAGCAGACTGGAGGAAGAGATATATTATGGGACTGTTATTCTGGGATGGTGGATAGGGGAAAAACGGGGAAAAAATTGTAACTCAAAATCTGGCAGAAATGAATGATGTAAACCAGAAGTTAATAAAGCATTTGGTTAATGAGAAAAAAAAATTACTATTGGTTAGAATAGTAGGGGCGGCTAGGTGGTGCAGTGGGTAGAGCAGCGGCCCAGGAATCAGAAGGACCTCAGTTCAGATCCAGCCTCAGAAACTTAACTTACACACAAAGAAACAAACAAACAAACCTAGCCACGTGACCTTCGGCAAGTTACTTAACCCCAATTGCCCTCCAAAAAGAAAAAAAAATGCAAATTAAAACAAATCAGAGGTACCACTTTACACGTATAAAATTGGCTAATGTACAAAAAAAAAAAAAGGAAAATGACAAATGTTGGAGGACATGTGGAAAAATTGTGACATTGATGCACTATTAGTGGAGTTGCAAACTGATCCAGCCATTCTCGAGAGTAATTTGGAACTATGCCTAAAGGACTTTCAAAGTGTGTAAAGCCTTTGACTCAGCAATATTAACATTAGGTCTCAATCTGAGAGAGATAACAAACAAATAGGAAAAGGACCTACTTATGTAAAAAAAAAAATAATTATAGCAGCTTTTTTGTGTGTGGTGGCAAAGAAATGGAAATAGAGGGGATGCCCATCTTTTAGTCAGTTAGGAAATGGCTAGAAAAATTGTGGTTTATTATTGTGATGGAATACTATTGTGTTATATGAAATAATGAGCAGGATAGCTTCAGGAAAAAAAAAAACTGGGAAGACATTACATGAACTGATCCAAAGTGAACAAAGCAGAGCCAGGAGAATATCATACACAGTAACATCAATATTGTGTGAAGACCAATCGTGAATGGTCTTTTCTCAGTAATACAATCATCCAAGGCAATTCCAAAGGACTTATGAAAAATTCTATCCACTTCCAGACATGGTTTTCAAACGCAGATTGAAGCACTCTTTTTTAATTCCTTGAATATGCTGGGTTGTTTGACTGTGCTTTGTGTTTGATTGGTTGGCTGGTTTTTGGACTACGTTTTCTTTTGCAATGTAGCTAATATGGAAATAATTTGTATGACTATGCAAGTATAATATATGTCTTCTTCCCTTCTTAAGGAAGGGGAGTGGGGGAAGAGAGAGAGAGATAATTTGGAACTCAAAATTAAAAAAAATAACTAACGTTTAAAAGTTTGTTTATATGTAATTAGGGAAAATAAACATTTAATGAAAAATAATGGGGGCAGCTAAGTGGTTCAGTGACTAGAGCACTGACCCTGCAGAAAGGAGGACCTGAGTTTAAATCCAGCCTTGGAACTTAACGCAAAAAAACTAGCCTTGTGACTTTAGGCAAGTCACTTAACCCCAATTGCCCTACCTTCATCCCTCCCAAAAGCAAAATAATAATAATAATAATAATAATAATATAGGATCTTCACACTTGTTCATATATCATGGATCACCCAATTAAGAAAAATCCTCACATTTGAAAAATTAGTTCTTTGACTTTGTAAAATTCTGTATGTTTTCCAACCAACTGTTGGAATCATCCTTAAACCTCTCCTTTTCCAAACTAAATTACAAATACTAGTAGAAAATATTCATGATCAATAGCAGATTGTTCATCAAAGGACAAAACTTTTAAAGTCACAAATTAAATCAGGAGTTATGAATACATTAAAAGGACACAAAGCCAGGAAAACTTCCATTTGTAGAAGAGGAGACTTGTATTATACCATATCACTACTTCTGGTAGCCTTTGATAGAGAAAAAACATCTCGGTAGAGCCGCTGTTGTAACGTGGATATTTGTTTGATCATTTCTCTTTGTCCACAGCCATTTACCAAGCCCACCACTGTGCATCTATCTCAGAATGCCTCCCAGTTTATCTGTGTGCCTGACTCCAGAGCCCAGAGCTATAAAGATAAGCAAATGCAACTACCCTCTCTAAGCTCAAATTGGGTAAATTTCCATTTTTTTTTCTCAAGGCTAGAAAGGAACATTTTGTCTCTGAAATAAAGATTCCAGGATTGTTACCTAGTTTTCATACTTTAACCTGCCCATGTATATAAAATCTAAGATCCATATGATTTATTGCAGGGACAGTTTTCAAGTGAGTCATATTAATTTAGGAAAAGAGCTTGAAATTCTAGACAGATGGAAAGTTAACACATCTATGTAACTTTCTCAAATACTATATTCTTGGTATTGAACCTTATACTAGTCTCATGCTACAGTATACAGCTTAAAATGGTGTAAGGGAAACAAATGTTTATAGGAAACCAAGGGAATAAGTAATTCATGTGGCACCATGGCACCTACCAACCAAGTGTACATACACAATACTGTCCCTGCTACTGACCTGTGCTCGTTTAAGTTTATTTTTACATTTTCTGTACTTCCTTGGTTCTTCAGAAAGCTAATTATGTGCCTTGTTAACTTGTAAAGTGGTTGTTGGAGTAAAATCCAATTTCTGTGGTTTAAAAAAAATTCTACCCAAATTGTCTTATGTCTTTCCAACCATAATCTTTTCTGTTTTTAATAACTGCAATCAAATGCTGCTGTATACATTATGGGATTAATCACCCAGGGAAAAATAGTTTAAAGGTAAATATTTAGAAGTTTGGATTAAAAGAGAAGACAAATGAGAAATGTATTCCACAAACAAATAAAATGGTATCATTAATTTCTCGAATAACATAAAACATTTTAAATTCAATCTACCAAGAAAGTAGAAAGCATTTACTCTCTGCCAGAAACTACTAGGTGCTGGGAATATGTAGGCAAAACTGTACTGAAGAGAAATAATATTCCATATACTGTTTCATAACTTCTCTCTTATTTTACTCACAGAAAGACTTAACCCACGTAAAATAATGAAGTCATTTTTGCTAAGATTCACAAAGATATCTCTCATATATGACAATGCTGATAGTTGCAGATGAGAAAAGAGAATAAAAATGTGGGAACACCTTGCCCATGATATGAAAACAGGTGCTAATGCCTCCCCCGTGATGCATCAAACTTCTGGAACCTCAAAAGAAACGTGTCTCTAGAAACTTCATTAAGTGAAGAATACTAAATGTGGTGAATTTGCTTCTCTCCAGTGCTCCATTATCTGTTTCTAAAACAAACAAATGAAAAAAAAACTCTCCAAATTCATCTTTAAAAGTAAGTTTTAGAGAAGGGAGAAAAATTTACCCACCATTACATGAATCAATAACAAAAAGTGTAGGTAGAGTTACTAAGGGATAAGTTTTTCTGGGTTTTGAACTAATGGCTTGACAACAGAATGATGTACCACAGAATCTTTATTTTATGTTGCTATGGTGTCTTTAAGTTTTAGGATGACTAGTTGATTTGAAGTTTCAATATTATATAAAACATGTGTAATTCATAATAATCATACAAGCTACCAATGAAAGCTAGTTACAAATAAAAAATGAGCATCACATGACTCAATGGCATACAATATATGCAGGACCAGTTAAGAATATCAAGAGAAAGGTGCTATTAAATAGTTTGAAAAAATGCTCAAGTCTCTTGGAGCCATTTAGAAAAATTATCAGATGGGCTGAAAAGAAAAAAATAGAAACTACAGTTTGTTTGACTGAATTGTATCTTCAGCTGAAGCCAGATGTTTAAGTTGTTTTTCTTTTCTTTTTTCAGTGACAAATGAGTGAGGATAGTTCTTGAGGGAAATCCATGTCAAAAATACATTCATTAGGGCTTTTACTCAAGTGTAAGGAAATAAGATGAAGTGACAAGTCAATCTGAATGTAATGTGGACTTGAAAGGATATTTTTTCACTCTGAGTAATTATAAGCCTACTTTGCCAAAGTTCCATGATCTACTAGCAAAAGAAACATGGCAATTCCTAAAAATAAATAAATAAATACAATCATTTATGCGGAAGGATTCTGAGGAAAATGATCCCAACTCAGAAACTTCTATGCAGATCCATGGTCAAAATCTATCAATGGATGGTCTTATTGGCTTGTGCAATAATTTCAACCATTTGAAACTTAAAAATTAGCTAGATAAAAAGATATGATTTTTATGTTTTGCATATACATATCTGATATATGTATGTAAATGTATATATACTCACGTGTAGCATATATGTATGTTCACATGTATATTGCATATAGCCCTATGCTCTATACTTTAAAAAAATGAAGGCTCATTATACATAGGACACTGCACAATAGAGGCATTCTTATGAATTAAGACTAAATTAAAGGTAGTCAAAGTATGACCTAAACCTTTTGTGATCAATTACATGAAAGTTAACTATCATCTTAGATGGCAACATGGACCAGCAGATCTCATATGGGAATTCCACTGTATGATCATGGGAAAGTCAAGTTACCTCTTTGAAACTCAGTTTCCTCAGGTGTAAAATGTGGATGAGGATCCCTATAATATCTAGTTCACATGGTTGTTGTGAGGATCAAGTAACATAATGTGTACAGTGTATTTTGCAAATGTTATATTTATATGCCAATGAAAGTTATAGTTATTAATCCTCTAGAAAAAAATTCTAGGTGTAGGAGAGCAAGATAAAATGCCTTGAGTCTAGACTCAGAATATCTCATGTGAGGAGCAGAAAGAAGGCTAATATCATTAGACTATAGAGCATGTGGTGGGGAGTAAGATGGAAGAAGATTGGAAATGTGGGAAATGGACAAGTTATTACAGGATTTAAAAGCCAGAGGACCTCAAGATAATAAGAGACAAAATAGAGTTTGTTGAATGTGATTGTGTGTGTGTGTGTGTGTGTGTGAGAGAGAGAGAGAGAGAGAGAGAGAGAGAGAGAGAGAGAGAGAGAGAGAGAGAGATGGAGAGAGAGAGAGATGGAGAGGGAGAGAGAGATTTTTGTCTGAGTCAGAATCTTAACCCAGGTCTTCTGAGCTTTAAGTCTAGCACTCTATCCAGTGTTCCATCTAGCAATAGTCTAAAGTAAAGTTTATGTTTTTTAAAAAGATCATAAAATTCCAGAGCAAATTTGTGCAGAATAGACTGGAGCATCTTCCCTTGACTGTAAAAAGAAACCAAGTTATTTTTGATCTGTAATCATTTGTCCACGGCACAATATCCTTCAAAAGACAGAAGATAAAGACATTTTCTGTAAAGGCCCTAGAACTCTGACAAATGATAACCTTATTGACAGTTTTCATTTAAAAGAGATTTGAGAAGATCTTCAGCATGGCTATTAGACTATCTTCCTTAATTTAAACCTGACACTTTGGCTGATATGTACACCTTAAATACAATTACCTTTGAAATGTAAAGCCTCTTTAAAAAAGGGAAAAATACATTTTGTTTTTGTTTTGTTCAGTACTGTCTGATTCTTCATGACCCCATGGATTAAAGCACCTCAATACTGCCCATGGAGTTTTCTTGGCAAAGATACTATAGAGGTTTGCCATTTCCTTCTCCAGTGGATTAAGGCAAACAAAGGTTAAGTGACTTGCCCAGGGTCACAAAACTTGCAAATGTCTGAGGCCAGATCTGAATTCAGCTCTTCCTAATTCCAAGCCCAGTGTTCTATCCACTGAGCTCCCTAGTTATTTCCATTGACATTACATTATCATTATTATGTCTTTGCTCACAAGACAGTAATACCTACATTTTATATTTGTACAGTTCATGATTTACTATTACATAAACAATTGATATTTTGTCCTCTTTTTTGTCCTTGTTTAGACTTTTTCTATAATGTTCTGTTTACAAAATTAATTTTTTAAATTAAACAAATGCTTTATTAACTTCTGGTTTACATCATTCATTTCCACCAGATTATGAGTTATATTTTTCCCCCATTTTTTCCCTACCCACCACCCCAGAATAGCAGTCCCACTAGATATCCCCTCATCCAATCTGCTCTCTCCCATCTCTTCTCCCATACCACCTTCCACATTTCCAGGAGGGCAAGGTGAATGCCTGTGCCCCAATGCCTGCACATCTTATCCCCCAATTATATGCAAAATATTATTAATCATAGTATTATATATTTTTAAAACATTTGATTATAAAACTTCATATTCAAGAACCATTCATGTCCTTCCCTGCCACCCACTACCAATGGGAAGATAAGCAACTCAGTATATGCTATATATGTATAACTATGCAAAACATTACCATAGTAGATGTATTTTAAAAGACTGATTACATTTCCCTCCCTCCTATCCCACCTCCTACCTGATCCTCTCCCCACTTTGATCCTATGCCCTTTCAAAAGTGGGTGCTTCCAACTTCCCGCCCCCCGAGCCTGCTCACCCTTCCATCACCTACCCCTCCCCACCTCCCCCCACTCCTACAGGCTAAGATATCCCGTTTGGTATGTATGTCATTCTCTCCATGAGCCAAATTCAATGAGAACAAGGTTTTGCCTTTTTGCCTTCCTATGCTTCCCCTCCCCTGCAACCACTTTCCTTTGCCTCTTCTACATGACATAGTTTACCCCATTCTATCTCTCTCCATCTCCCCTCACCATATTCCTCTCTCACCTCTCAATTTCATCCCCAAAGCATCATCCCTTCCCATTAAATTTGATCTATGGCCTCTATATATGCATACCTGTAAACATATTTACACACATTCATATATGTATTCATATGCCCATATATCCTTCTTCAGCTGTTTTCATAATGAGAAAGGTTTCATCAGTTACAGTTATCATTTCTCCATGTAGAAATATAAATAGTTCAAATTTGATAAGTTCCTTATGATTTATTTTCCCTGTTAACTTTCTCAAGCATCTATTGCTTCTTGTGTCTGAATGTCAAATTTTCTATTCAACTCTGTTTTTTTTTTCCTCAAGAATGCTTGAAAGTCCTCTATTCCATGGAATGACCATATTTTCCCCTGAAACATGGTACTCAGTTTTTCTGGGTAGATGATTCTTCGTTTTAATCCCAGCTCCTTTGCCCTCCAGATTATCATATTCCATGCCCTTTGATCCCTCAGTGTAGAAGCTGCCAGATCCTATGTTATGCTGATTGTGTTTCCACAATATTGAAATTGTTTCTTCCTGGTTGCTTGTAATGCTTTCCCCTTGATCTGGGAGTTCTGGAACCTGGCTACACTATTCCTAGGTGTTTTCTATTTGGGATCTTTTTCAGGAGGTGATCTTTGGATTCTTTCAACCACTATTTCCCCCTCTGGGTCTAAAATATCAGGGCATTTTTTGCTTGAGAATTTCCTGAAGGATGATTTCTAGATTCTTTCTTTGATCACAGTTTTCAGGTAGTCCAATAATTTTTAAATTCTCTCTCCTAGATCTATTTTCCAGGTCAGTGGTTTTTTTTTTTCCTATGAGATATTTCACATTGCCTTCTATTCTTTTATTTGTTTGGATCTGCTTAATAGCATCTTGATTTCTCATAAAGTTACTAACTACCATTTGCTCCAGTCTAAATCTGAAAGAATGACTCTCCTCAGTGATCTTTTGAGATTGTTTTTCCATCTGGCAAATTCGGCTTTTTAAGGCATCCTTTTCCTCATTGCCTTTTTGTGCCTCTTTTGCCATTTGAGTTAGTCTATTTTTAGGGTGTTATTTTCCTCAGTAAGGCTGTTGACTCTCATTTCATACTTTTCTTGCATATTTCTCATTTCTCTTCCCAATTTTCCCCCACTTCTCTTATCTGCTTCTTAACTTCCTCTGTGGCCTGTAGCCAGCTCATATTTTCATTTGGGGTTTTTGCTGCAGGAGTTCTGACCTCACAATCTTTCTCCTGTTCCATGCTTTAATACTCTCTGCCCCCCAAATAGGAGTCTAATGTTAAATTTTTCTGTTTATTTTGTTTCCTTTGCCTAGGCATGTTGCCACTCAATTACTTGACTTTTGGGCTTGTTGCTGCAGTGGGACTCTGCCATCAGACAGGGTATCTTCTGTCCAAATGCTGGAGGTATTAGTTGAGTGCTCTGTGTGAAGCCTCCCCATGCTCTGTCAAGCTGGTCACACACCCCAAGACCTCCACCCCAGAAAACAATCCAGATCCAGGGAGGTTAAAGCAAGAGCAATTACCCTCCAGACTGATCACCAGATTTCCCCTACAGACTGCAGGCCAGGAGCTGAAGCTGCAAGGTGGCAATGTATCATAGGATTCACTTTGGCTACTCAGAGGCTTTTGCCCCCAGGGAAAGAGTCACACAAATATGTCCCAAAGTCCATATTGCACTAACCTCTCACTTTGTCCATGGCATCTATGTGTTGATAATTCTGAAAAAGCCACAGCTGCTGGTGTTCTGGGGTCCCTCCAGCCAGCTGTTGGTCAGGCTGCCATGGAGCTAAAACCTCAGACTCACATGGTCCTGGGCTCAGCTCCCAGAGTGCTGTGCTCACCATTCCCTGCTGGGTTGCTGGGCTGTCCTCAGCGGGAGGTTAGCTTCTCTGTGTCATTTTGTGGGTTCTGCAGCTCCAGAGGTTATTCAGAGTCCCCTTTTATATAGATTGGAAGTGGTGTGGGCTGGAGCCCTGTGGAAGTGCTGTTACTACTCCACCATCTTGGCTCCTCCCCCAATCAAAGTGTTTTATAAAGTATAATATACATTCAATAAAAATAAAATTTATTATTATCTCACTCCCTTAATTCCCAATGACATTTAGAGAGAAATGGTCCTGGAAGAAATGACTATCTTATTTGTTCTTTTAAAATTATTATATCATCTGTTGCACAAGTGGAAAAATAACTTCTGTTTTTTATACATGAACAAAGGTATTTGAATATAAAGTATTACTCTGTAGATTGACTGAAAGCACACTCATTACAAAATCAATTGTTGGCAAGAATGATATGAACCTCAAAGAAGTCCCATATAATTTCACTCTCTTATGCTAGGGTTTTTGGTTTGGGGCGGGGGGGGGGGGTTGTTTGTTTGTTTTTGGAAAGCATTCTATTCAAGGGAACTTAGAGATTATGAATTTTTATGGGCAAATGTTGTATCTGGATGATTGTAATTTATAGTACGATCTCAATGATAATTGGCCATTTTGAGGACAGTTTATTGGTTAAATTCTGAAGGATATTTTGAAGACTGCAGCATGGAGATTTCTCATCATTATCACCAAAAAAGATAGTACATCATTTTCTAATAGATGATTCTAGCCATGAGATCTTGTTATACATTTTGTCTGTATAACAGGAAAAAAATGCCAGCTACTGTAGGAATCAAAAATTGGATTGTAATCCCCCTCACTGAAGGTATTAAAGTAGAGATTCCTTACCATTTGGCAGGATTGTATAGACATTTCCCATTCAAATTACAGCTAATGGGATCATAAGTTCATAGGTAATCATGTCATATTTTTTTTTGTTTTTTGGAGGATAATTGGGGTTGAGTGACTTGCTCAAGGTCACATGGCTAGTTTTTGTGTTAAGTGTCTGAGGCCATATTTGAACTCAGGTCCTCCTGACTCCAGGGCTGGTTCTCTACTCACTGTACCATCTATCTGCCCCAATGATGTCATTTTTAAATATGAGAAAGCTGAGATGCAGAAAAGGTAAATTCCTTACAAAAGTCACACAAGTAACCAATGTCAGAGCTAAGAATAGAATTGAATTGCTCCTACTGTAGGGAAATGCCTTTAAATAGTACTAAATTATTGTTTGAATCTTTTCCAACTATGATGTTGTCAATCTGTGAAATCACACCTTTTCAAAGACACATTTTCCTTATTGAAAATGATGGAGTTGGATTAAATAAGGTCCTTTACATATAAAACATTCCATGATTCTGAAGTTTAGTTGATAGAGATTTAGTCATATTATCAAAAAACTGCTGCATATTATTTCTGTTTTACAGACATTGTCAATCCATGTACAGAATTGGAAAGGAAAGAATCTCCTGTGCCCCACCCTGCATCCCCTAAAGAAAACAACTATTTATTAACTTATTAAATAATCAAACAGGTTATAGACTTAATGAACACCCAATAGGGTTCTGACTTTTCTATATTTTCTGCAAATGCCCACACTTTAAAAATTAAGTTTGTTTCTGGAGCCTGGTTATACTGTTTGAAATCTCTGTTTTAGGTAAAAGCACTTGCTCTTCTTTTTCTTTAAGGCATTTCTTCTTGGTATTTCTTCTTTAAGGTATTTCTTCTTCTGCTAGGATACTATTTGTATTTTCAACAACCATTTAAACATTTCAGTAAAAAAAGAAATAAAGAGAGCGACCTTTGAGAAGGACTTTAGGTTTGACATAAAGCCAAATTGAAAACTACGTGTGATCTCTATCCAAAGCAATGAGGCCATTAGTAGGAGGGAAAATTGGGAACATGAGAAGCAAAGAGGTTTCTTTCTTTCTTTCTTTTTCCTGAAAGGGGAGCACAGTTATAGGGGAAAGATGCTGCATAGGTGGTTGCCATGTTAGTCATTTTTGAGTTTCGGTTTTAACTACAGGAAGCTTAGTACAAAGTGTGCTTTCCTGGTTTCACTCAGGAAGAAGAGCTAGCAGCTCAAATTAGGGTGAGAACAGTATGAGAATCAGGAACAGATAAGGTCTTAGAGTAATTACAGCTAGCAAATTACTAGAGGTTATAACATCTAAAGTTACTAGCTTCAATCAAGCTCTGATGCCCCACAGTTTCGTACAAAGATGGTAGAAACAGGCAAGTGCCTTTCAGTGGCTCTATAAAGCCTGACAATTGGAGCTGCTTTTTAGGAAGCTTCCAGGTGAGTTCTAATTAGACTGTGAAGATTTCAGAGTCAAAACAAGTTCAAATAGTGTTATAAAATCATACATTTGTAATAAGATGAAAAGTTGCACTGTGATTTACATATTATAGTATACACTTCAATAAGGATGCCTTCCAAATGATTCTTCTAGTTTAATATATGTGTATTGATGAATTACAGAGAGTCTTTTGACCTGAATGTTGAGAAAGAATGCCCAAATGGCAGAACCGAATAACAAAATGACCAATTTATATGGAAGATACTATCCCTTGACAAGATCAACTAATTTTAATTTTCAGTTAATTCCCCTCCAAACTTTGTAAATAGGGAATTAATGGAAAGAAAAAATGTCACTATCATTTAGAAGAGCTAGCATTTAGCAACTCTCATATATATTGATAGGAAAGGAAAAAAAATACAGTGTTTCAGAGATGGAGTAGGCTTATTTCTGAGGCAGCATATCTTAATATTAGTTGGAGAAATAAATTATTTCTTTTAATTCACTTAAATAAATGTGGATTTAATTTAATAAAGAATCAGATAGCTAGATTGAACTGTGGATACCATGTGGTTCAAGCCCAGCATTCTATAGATGAAGAAGCTGAAGCTCAGAGACGTCTGTGACTTGTCAGTGATCCCACACATACTGTCAGAACTAGGAGTAGAACATAGTTTGTCAATCTGTTAAATTTTTATAAACTTTACTCTTTACACTATGGTAATTAAGTTATTGGCAACATAATTTATAATTCAAAGGTTTGCACTATCATGGGATATTGGTTGTAAATAATTGCTCCATCATCTCTAATATATTGTTTGCACCTCCTTACCCTTAGCAATTCTAAGGAAAGAAATAAAAACTTTTAATTGGGAAGTGCAAAACCTAGTTAAGAAGCCTCTTAACTTGAATTATAAAGCATACATCAAGTTTGTGTTTTTAATAGTGACATTCAACCTACTACTGAGAAGAATGATTTAGGAGCCTCCCTGTTCAATATATTTTAAAGATCATTTGCTGATAGCAACTTTGGGCTGTTTAGAATGGAGGGTAGGGAGCATAAAGGATAACCTTTCCGTCCCTTACTCAGCTTCAGATAGGACAATATGGGTCAGGAAATAGTGCACCTCAACAAGTCATGGATTGAGTGCATGATTATTTTGAAGAAAATAGGATACCCATTGATTTACAAATGTCTCCTTCTCTGGAAAGAGAGGAAGACATTTATTTACCATAGACCTGCAGAGCTCATAGTGGAGTAGATACAATACTGCTTGCAACATTTGAGGGGACAGAGCTGAAGAAGCATGAATCCTAGGGAGAAGGAACATTACTAAGAGTATGTGACATAAATAAGCAGAAATAATGGATAGACCCTTAAGACACAGGCCTTCTGGAGTCTTTCTTCTTTCCATTTCAATCTCCTCTTTGAGTGAGTAGAGGCTCACCTCATTAGATCTGTGCATGTATGTGTACATGTGTGCGCATGTTTTTGTATGTATGAGTGTAAAATCAGTGTTTGTAATTTCTTGCCCAGACAGGGTATGTGTGTGTATCTGTGTGTCTGTGAGTGTGTGAGTGAGTGTGTGTGTATACAAATCATTGTTTGGCATTTCTTGACCATGCTAGCTAGCTAACAAAGAACTTGCTACTTTCTTGCTTTTTTTTTTTTAAGAGTCATTTGTTTTAGAGTGTTTTGTTTTAGAGTCAGGTGTTTTAGAGTCATTTGAGAAGGCTGCTGACCTGACCACCCTGGGGCTAAAACCACAACTCACTCAGGACTGAGCTCAGCTCCCCGAGTGCTATGCTGTCGGTTCCCAGTGCCGCTGCCTGCTCTCAGAGTGCTGTGCTGACCACTCCCTGCAGGGCCTCCTGGCTGTCCTCAGAGGGAGGTTAGCTTCTCTGTGTCATTCTGTTGGTGCTGGAGCTCCAGTGGTTGTTCAGAGCCCCCTTTCACATGGTTTGGAAGTGGTGTAGAGGAGAGCACCTTGGAAGTGCTGTTTCTACTCCACCATCTTGGCTCTGCCTCCCCAACAACTAGAACTTGCTATTTTCAGTAAAAATAATCTGCATAAGGAATAAAACCAGGTTGTGAGTTTTATTGGAAGCTATTGGCCCCACATTCCCAGTTAAGAACATTGACTGGGTTCTACTCTCTTTTCTTTCCTATTAGGCAAAGGAACAGAGCTTAGCCCTTCTGCAAATCCAGATAAAAGCATAAAAAGCACATTTTGGCCCAGGATATGTATCAATTGGCATCCCATTCCTGTCATATTTTCCTGAATAATTTGCGCATTTAAAGTAATTATTAGCAATGATCTTTTCATTACTGAAGTCATTTTTCAGATAATAAGAAATGACTGAGCTAAGAACTTCCCTTGATAATCAATGTGCTTATAACAGGTTTGTATGTTTGTCATTGAACTAATCATTTCCCCTATTGGTTCATTCATGGTCTTTATTAAATATTAATAATGGGGGAAAAAACAAAAGTTAAACTCAATGAGGTAATAGTTTGAACTTATATGTTTGTGTTAAAAAATTTTAAGTGACAAATTATTTAATGAAGTTGAATTTTTATATGTTCTCTTAATGTTCATCTTAAGAATTGCATACTTTTAACCTTAAAGAAGAGAAGGCTTAGGATAGGAGTTTTGTGTGTCTTTGTGTCTGTTTGTATGTGTGTGCTCATGTATGTGTGTGTATGTCATGAGTCATTTTGGGTGTCTGGTGAAATCTATGAACTACTTCTAAGAATAATGTTTTAAATGCATAAAATACAATATCTATTCTTACATTTGAAATAAAAATATCAAATTTATTTAAGTTCATGGCCCATAGGTTAAGAACCCCTGTTTATGTGTCTCTTTCAAAACCTAATGCTATCTTTTGATTATAATAGGGATTTAATGTTTATTAAATGGCTGAATATATACATATGTAATAAATAAAATATAAAATACATTTATATGGAAAAGTTTTACTTTATACATTGAATACGTTTATAACTTCAAATCTTAAACTACATTTCAATCAAGTTATTAGATTATAAGATCTAGTCCAGTCTACTTATCTTTTAGATGAGAAATCTGGAATCCACAGGATTTAACTAACTTGTACAGAATCACAGGAGCATTAATTAGGAGAACTAAAATTTAACCTCAGGCCTTCTGACTTCAAATCTACTTCTCTCTCTAAATCATCATCCATCCACCCATCCATCTATTCATTGATATCATAGCAATTATATGGTATTAGAAAAGGTACCATCCCTTTTATGACTGATTTCCAATTTGTCCTATTTATATCTTGCTTGCACATGGTTCTCTACAAGTTGTCTCTCCCATTAGACTGAGTTCCTTGAAAGAAGCAACTGTCTTCTTCCTTTCTTTGTATCCTTGGCCCTTCACACTGACATGTATTTGGCACTTAATAAATGTTTATTTTTTTTTAAACAAATACTTTATTAACTTCTGTTTTACATCATTCATTTCCACCAGATTTTGAGTTACAATCATTTTCCCCCCATTATTCCCCTACCCAACCTCCCAGAATAGTAGTCCCACAAGATATTGCTTCCTCCAATCTGCTCTCTCCTATACCTTCTCCCATACCCCCATCGACTTTTCCATTAGAGGAAGGTGAATCTTTGTGTCCCAATGCCTGCACATCTTATCTCCCTATTACAAGCAAAAGAGTATTAATAATAGTATTTATATATATTTGAAACATTTAATGTTACGACCTCACATTTCAGATCCATTTCCTCCCTCCCTTGTCACCCATTCCCTCTTGGGAGATAAGTAATTCAGTATATGTTGTACATGTCTAGCTATGTAAAACATTATCATAGTAGATATATTGTACAAGGCTGCTTATAATTCCCTCCCACTCATCCCACCCCCCACCTGGTCCATTCCCTACATGATCCTGTCCCTCTTTTATAGTGGGTACTTCCAACCCCCCCTCACCCCAAGGATGCCCTCCCATCCATCATCCCTCCTCTCATCCCCCTTCCCCCTATCCTGCTGCAGGTTGAGATATCCCATTTAGTATGTATGTCATTTTCTCCCTGAACCAAATTCAATGTGAATGTGGTTTTGCCTTTTTAGCCTTCCTTATTCTCCCCCTCCTTTGCACCCACTTCCCCTACATGAGATAGTTTACCCTACCATGTCTCTCCCCATCTCCTCTTGCCACTTTCCTCTCTCACCTCATAATTTCATCCCTTGAGTACTCTCCCTTCCCAACAAAATCAACCTATGCCCTCTATCCATATATAACTGTAACCATATACACACACATTTACATATGTATTCATATGACCACACCCCCTTCTTCCATTATTTTCATAGTGAGAAAGATATCATCAGTCATAGTTATTGCTTTTCCATATAGGAATGTAAATAGTTCAACTTTGATAAGTTCCTTTTGATTTCTTTTCCCTGATTACCTTCTCAGGCATCTCTTCCTTCTTGCGTCTGATGTCAAATTTTCTATTAAACTCTGGTTTTTTTCCTCAAGAATGCTTGAAAGTCCTCTATTCCACTGAATGACCATATTTTCCCCTGAAACAAAATACTCAGTTTGCTGGGTAGGTGACCCTTGGGTTCATTCCCAGTTCTTTTGCCCTCTGGAATATCATATTCCATGCCCTTCGATCCCTCAGTGTAGAAGCTGCCAGGTCCTGGCTATTCTGATTGTGTTTCCACAATATTGAAATTGTTTCTTCCTGGCTGCTTGTAGTATTTTCTCCTTGATCTGGGGATTCTGGAACCTGGCTATAATGTTTCTGGGAGTTTTCTTTTTGGGATCTTTTTCAGGAGGTGATCGGTGGATTCTTTCAACCTCTATTTTGCCCTCTGGATCTAAAACATCAGGGCAGTTTTCCTTGAGAATTTCTTGAAGGGTGATTTCTAGGTTCTTTCCTGATCATGGCTTTCAGGTAGTCCAATAATTTTTAAATTGTCTCTCCTGGATCTATTTTCCAGGTCAGTGGTTTTTCCCATGAGATATTTCACATTGCCTTCTAATCTTTCGTTTGTTTGGATCTGCTTAACAGCATCTTGATTTCTCATAAAGTCATTAGCTTCCATTTGCTCCAGTCTAACTCTGAAGGAATGAATCTCCTCAGTGAACTTTTGAGATTCTTTTTCCATCTGGCAAATTCGACTTTTTAAGGCATTCTTCTCCTCATTGCCCTTTTGGGCCTCCTTTGCCATTTGAGTTAGTCTATTTTTTAAGGTGTTGTTTTCCTCAGTCAGGCTGTTGACCTCATTTCATACTTTTCCTGCATCCTTCTCATTTCTCTTTCCAATTTTTCCTCCACTTCTCTTATTTGATTTTTAAAGTCCTTCTTAAGGTCCTCTATGGCCTGCAACCCGCTCATGTTTTCCCCTGGGGCTTTTGGAGCAGGACTTCTGACCTCACAGTCCTTTTCCCGCTCTATGCCCCCAAAATAGGAGTCTAGGGTTGCATTTTTCTGTTTCCTTTGCCTTGGCATGTTGCCACTTAATTGCTTGACTTTTGGGCTTGTTGCCACACTATGGCTTTAAGGCCAGATAGAGGAATTTTCGTCCCGAACGTGTGGGGGCAACTTCCGTTTCTGGCAAGCTATAAACCCACCCACAACTTCCACCCTAGATCACAATCCAGATCCAGGGAGGTTAAAGCAAGAGCGATTACCCCCCAAGACTGATCGCTGGATCTCCCCACGATTTGTAGGCTGGGAGCCGGAAATGCCTCTGAAAACTACAAAATGGCGTGTCTCCTCAGCAGCTTCTAGCCCCCAGGGGAGGGAGCTGACGCATTCCCAAATACAGGTCCCAAAGTCCATAGGACACTAACCTCTTACTTTGTCCTAGGCAAGTCTATGTTGATAATTCTGGAGTCTCCACAGTTCCTGGTGTTCTGGGGTTCCTCCAGCCGGCTGCTGGCCCTGCCGCCCTGGGGCTAAAACCTCGGCTTATGTGGACCTGGGCTCAGCTCGGCTCCTGTGCTCTGCGCGCTGCCGGCTCCCAGACCACTGCGCTGGTCCTTCCTGCAGGGTGCTGGGCTGTCCTCAGCGGGAGGTTAGCTTCTCTGTGTCGTTCTGTGGGTGCTGGGGCTCCAGAAAATTTTCAGAGTCCTTTTTTACATAGTTTGTGGAGAATCTCGGGGCAGAGAGGCTTGGACGAGCTGTTTCTACTCCGCCATCTTGGCTCCGCCCCCTCTTAATAAATGTTTATTGACTAACTTACAACACATTTATTAATTGACTGATACATAATGTCATATTTATTACTTCAAGGGAAATTATTACTAGTATTTAAACTTTTTCAAATACCTTTTCACAGAGTAAGGAATACGAGAGTTCACATAATTACATTTGGGCCTAATTGTGGACTTAGCTTAGTAGATTTGTTCAAATTTAAAGAATTATTTTTGCATTTCAAGCTTTTCTTTTATCTTTCTTTCTTTCTTTCTTTCTTTCTTTCTTTCTTTCTTTCTTTCCTTCTTTCTTTCTTTCTTTCTTTCTTTCTTTCTTTCTTTCTTTCTTTCTTCCACGCAGCAGGTATTCTTAAACCTTTTAAAAATTAACAGGCCCATTTGAAGGTCATGAAGCCTTTGGATTAATTCTCAGATTAAGGTTTTTAAATGTATAAAATAAAATATGTTGGATTACAAAGAAAGCCAATTATGTTGAAATGTAATTATCAAAATTTTAAAACAGGTTTATGGACCCCAAGTTAAGAACATGTACCTTAGAGGGAACATGATAGCTATCTTCAAATATTTGAAATTCTGTGATTTGTAAGAATAATTTAGACTTGTTCTCCTTGGCCTCAAAAAGTAGAACAAGCACTAAAAAGGTAGGAGTTTCAGAGGGGAAGAGTTTGTCTCAACGCAAGCATATCTGATCTCTTCAAAAAAAATGTAATGAACTTCTGATAGTAACATGTTCTTCCTTAGTAGAATTTTTCAGTCAGAGTTTGGAAGACCATTTCCCAATTTGTCATGGTGGATAGGGCAGCTAGGTGGCACAATGGATAGAACACTGGGGTTAGAATCAGGAAGATCTGAATTTGAATCTGGTCTCAGACACTACTAGCTATGTTACTCTGGGAAAGTCACTTAATCCTGTTCACCTCTGTTTCCTCATCTGTAAAATAATCTAGAGAAGGAATTGACACATCCCTCTAGTATCTTTGCCAGGAAAACACTACATGGGGTCAGGAATAGTTGGACATGAGCAAAAATGACTAAACAAGAACATAGAGCAATTCTTGATAAAGACCAAGCTAAACTAGCTGCCCCTGAATTTTCTTCAAAATTATAGACTCTGTTATCCTATAACTTTTATTAGGTCACACAATTATTCAGAGAAGTTATTAATACATTTTGAAACTAGATTGACTCCACATTGAGTATTCTTTTCATTACTCTATATAGACTAATATAATAATTATTTGATTAAAATTGTTTTAATTGTTATTCTTATATTAAAATACACATCAACTTCAGGAAGACATGTATCTTCTAAATCCAAAATAAAATGGGAGATGCCTTCTTAATTTCCTATTCTTATTAATTGACAATGATGAGGTTGATACAGTTAATAAAGACACTTTATAGTGGAATAAAGCATTCTCTAACTGTTCTAATTTGTCCTTTCCATTTAGAGAATCCATTATAATATAGACTTCTGAAAGCATTTAAAATGTATTTTAAATGGTGAACACAGACATTCACAGTGATTTCATTCTTTTTTAATCCCGATTCTTAACAGCCTGTAGCAGCAATTCAGTAGCATTACAATTCCTGCCAATAACCTTATGCTACAAAAAATAATTTCAGTCAGCATTATCACTCAATGTAGTCAACAGAAATATTTGATACTATGAGCTCTGAATCCAGAAATCCACTTCGGATTTCCTTCAAATGGCTAGAAGATGAATTCAAGGGGATATGAAATGGAAAACTCACAAGATGGGGCCTGACTTTGATGCTTACTTGGTCTGATAGAGTAATTTAGTCTCTATATAGATCTTACTGTATGAGAAAAAAGAGAGGAAAAGGAAGCTGTAATGTGTCACCTTATCTAAATAAGGTACCTGTCATTCCTGAAATTCTGTTTAAATTATGATAGATGTTCGTATTCAACATGAAAGATTCTCTCACCCCACTCTCCCAAAGCAAGTGCTTTTTAAAAAGAAAAGATTACAATAAGACCATATTTCCTGGCTGCAGATGACTCTGAACAATGAAAAATCTCAAGCTTTTATCAAAGTGAGTCCAGAAGATGGAGAAAAGAGAGGCAGGAGTCTCAGGAATGCCTTTAAGATGGCATGCTGACACAAATGTGGCTGCTGCTTTGACCCATTATCTTATACTCTGTGTGGCCCTGAAGATTTCTACAAAAACTGGATGTTTTTTTTCCCTTGAATTAGTTCTACTACTTAGGGTTTTTTTCTAGAATGTTTATCAATTTTTTTTTTCATTTCAATAAAAAATAATTGAGTTAGAACCATGATGTCTAAACATAAAAAAAGAATAAAACTAAAACTAAATTGTCTAAAGATAAAGGGTGAACTAACAAATGGCTGATGAGAGCCTAAGATTAATTTAACTGGCATATTATTTCAACCTCTTTTCTCTATTCTCTTTTACCCCTTAAGTCTATTGACTTTCTGGAGGACCTTATCAATGCTTTTTTTCCAGCAAAAAGATATTGGTGCTCTCCCAGTCCCACAAAAAGGGAGCAATAAAAGAAGACAAACAATACTTATTTAAATGTGACCAAGGCCAACACCAACTTGCCAGGCCTGATAAAATCATCTGGGAATGTTTTATTTATTTTTATACTGATTAGAGAAGAAATTAAGCCTTGATGAACCTATTCACTCATCTGTAAAATGGCAATAGTAGGATTGTTGTGAAGATCAATGATAATGCATAGAAAGTGCTTTGCAACTTCAAGGTGCTATAAAAGATCAGTTACTTTTGGAATGGCAAACAGACAAGTTAGCACATTATTAATGACAACGGTCCAGTAATATCATTAACATGAGTACTCCCTCTGCTCTAACAGTGCAGATCACAATCCACCTACAGTCTTTGTGTTTCATTCTTTTTTTTTTTATATTTGAAACATTTAATCTTAAGACCTTGAATTTCAGTTCCAAATCCTTCCTCCCTTGTCACCCATTCCCTCTGGGAGATAAGTAATTCAGTATACGTTGTACATGCCTGGCTATGCAAAACATTATCATAGTAGATATATTGTACAAGGCTTCTTACAATTCCCTCCCCCTCATCCCACCCCCCCACCTGGTCCTTTCCCCACTTGATCCTGTCCCTCTTCCATAGTGGGTACCTCCAACCTCCCCTCCCCCCAAGGATGCCCTCCCATCCATCACCCCACCTCTGCTCGCTGTGCCACCTAGCCGCCCCAAGGAAGGGATGATTCTTAAGGGGTGAAGTCAAGAGGTGAGAGAGGAAAGTGGCAAGAGGAGATGGAAAGAGACAGGGTAGGGTAAACTACCTCATGTAGAAGAGGCAAGGGGAAGTAGTTATAAGGGAGGGGAAGAACAGTAAGGCAAAAAGGCAAAAGAATATTCTCATTGGCTCAAGGAGAGAATCACATACATACTAAATGGAATATCTTACCCTCACTCACTCTCCTGAGTAGGGGAAAGGAGGATGAGAGGGGGGATGATGGAGGGGAGGGCATTCTGCGGGGAGGGGAGGTTGGAAGTACCCACTATCAAAGAGGGACAGGATCAAAGTAGGGAATGGACCAGGTGGGAGGTGAGACAGGTGGGAGGGAAATACAAGCAGTCTTTTACAATATATCTACTATGGTAATGTTTTGCATAGCTATACATGTACAACACATACTGAATTGCTTATCTTCTCAGAGGGAGTGGGTGACAAGGGAGGAAGGGAATGGATCTGAAATTGAAGTTTTAAAATTAAATGTTTCATAAGATGTCCAGGCATTGGGGCCCAGAGATTCACCTTGCCCTATGGCAAAGTCAAAGGGGGTATGGGAGAAGATATGGGAGAGAGCAGATTGGATGAGGGGATATCTAGTAGGACTGCTATTCTGGGGTGGTGGGTAGGGAAAAATGGGGGAAAAATGTAACTCGTAATCTGGTGGAAATGAATGATGTAAATCAGAAGTTAATAAAGCATTTGTTTAATTAAAAAAAATAAAGTAATACCAGAAAGTTAAAAAAAAATGAATTGTTTCTTCCTGGATGCTTGTAGTATTGTCTCCCTGATCTGGGGATTCTGGAACCTGGCTATAATGTTCCTGGGAGGTTTCTTTTTGGGATCTTTTTCAGGAGGTGATAGGTGGATTCTTTCAACCTCTATTTTGCCCTCTGGATCTAAAAACATCAGGGCAATTTTCCTAGAGAATTTCTTGAAGGGTGATTTCTAGGTTCATTCTTTGATCATGGCTTTCAGGTAGTCCAATAATTTTTAAATTGTCTCTCCTGGATCTATTTTCCAGGTCAATGGTTTTTCCCATGAGACATTTCACATTGCCTTCTATTCTTTCATTTGTTTGGATCTGTTTAATAGTATCTTGATTTCTCATAAAGTCATTAGCTTCCATTTGTTCCAGTCTAACTCTGAAGGAATGAATCTCCTCAGTGAACTTTTGAGATTCTTTTTCCATCTGGCAAATTCGACTTTTTAAGGCATTCTTCTCCTCATTGCCCTTTTGGGCCTCCTTTGGCATTTGAGTTAGTCTATTTTTTAAGGTGTTGTTTTCCTCAGTCAGGCTGTTGACCCTCATTTCATACTTTGCCTGCATCCTTATCATTTCTCTTTCTAATTTTTCCTCCACTTCTCTTATTTGATTTTTAAAGTCCTTCTAAAGGTCCTATATGACCTGCAACCCGCTCATGTTTTCCCCTGGGGCTTTTGGAGCAGGACTTCTGAGCTCACAGTCCTCTTCCCACTCCATGCTTCGACCCTCCTTTCCCCCAACGTAGGAGTCTAGGGTTGCATTTTTCTGTTTCTTTTGTTTCCTTTGCCTTGGCATGATGCCACTTAATTACTTGACTTTTGGGCTTGTTGCCACACTATGGCTCTGCTGCCAGATAGGGGAATTTTCGTCCTGAACATGGGGGGGGGGGCAACTTCCTTTTCTGGCAAGCTGGAAACCCACCCACAACCTCCACCCCAGATCACAATCCAGATCCAGGCAGTTTAAAGCAAGAGCGATTACCCCCAAGACTGATTGCTGGATCTCCCTACAGTGTGCAGGCCAAGAGTTGGAGCTGCCGCTGAAAACTACAAAAAGGCGTGTCTCCTCAGTGGCTCCTAGCCCCCAGGAGAGGAAGCCGACGCGTTCCCCAAATACTGGTCCTAAAGTCCATAGGGCACTAACCTCTCACTTTGTCCTAGGCATGTCTATGTTGATAATTCTGGAATGGCCACAGCTGCTGGTGTTCTGTGGTTCCTCCAGCCGCTTGCTGGCCCTGCCACCCTGGGTTTAATACTGTGACTCAGGCGGACCAGACCTGCGCTCAGCTCCCCATGCTCTGCCAGCTGCATGCTGCTGACTCCCAGACCCCTGCACTGGTCCTTCCTGCAGGGCTGCTGGGCTGTCCTCAGCGGGAGGTTAGCTTCTCTGTGTCGTTCTGTCAGTGCCAGGGCTCCAGAAGTTGTTCAGAGTCCCCTTTTACATAGTGTGGAGGAAATCTGGGGGCAGAGTGGCTTGGGCATGCTCTTTCTACACTGCTATCTTGGCTCAGCCCCCCTGTGTTTCATTCTTAACCACATCTGTTAACCACTCACAGAGAATTCACCCACTCACCCAATGGTTCTTTTCATGTTCTGTGGATAGTATCTCAAAACTTTACTTAATATTCTGTTCTCCATTCTAGCTATAAAACTGATCCTCCATCTTTGGTCATGCATGTTCTTGAGCTCTTCTGCCACTTCATATAGTTCTCACATATATACTACAGTTTTCTGATATTCATTGTGTATCTTTCCTTTCAGTCATATGCCAATGATATTCTTCACAGTCCATAACTTGCAATCAGAGTATTTTCTAGAGAATATTAGTGATACACAGGCTAATTTAATGGCAGATAACATTTTGGTATCATTGTAAGTATGATGCAGCTTCCCAAGTGCAATTCAGTCCAATCATCTCATCTTCACTTCTGGAGATGACTCAGCCCAATTTGTGTCTCTTCTTCAAGTCATGGCATTGTCTACTTGTAATACCTATCTAAGAGGCACAAGAATTTCACAGCATATATTATTAATGAATTAATGAAAGTCCAACAGAATGTCATAAGTGAGGTGATGTGTATTCTTCATTTTCTGTGTAACAAGCTAGGCTGATCTTTTAAGTAATGAATTTTAGTTAACCAATAAAACTAAGTCTATAATCTACTCAAACCTTACCATGTATATTATATTGCTTTACCATTCACGATATCTGATTTGTCCAGTTGGGAAACTGTGCTTTAGCATTTGCCCTTCTTGGATGTCCTAGGACTCCCACTGAGAGTTGACTCAATTAATGTACTTTATGAAACCTTTCCAGAAACTCTCTACTTCCTGTGCCTCCCCTTGAATTTAGCTTTTATTTATTTTCTATATACTTGTCTATGAATGTGTTATCTCCCCATCCCTTGAGGGCAGTAACTTTTCATTCTTGCCTTTGTATTTCTAGAACCTAGTACAACACTACCACTAAGAAAACACTGTTAGTCTATTGAATGCTTTTATTGCCTTATTAAATATTTTTCACAAGGGTAAACTCTGGCAATCAATGGGTGGGCCATAGCATTTGAAAAAGCCAAAGATGTATTGCCACAGCCACCAGGAAAGATATAGAAAAATCTTGTCTTCAATTAATCAAAATATGATTACACCTCCGAAGACAGTGAAACTAGAGATCAAAATGTCTGTTCAAGAAACCTGTAGAGGTAGTATAGTACAGATGAAAACACACTGACACAGAGTCAGAGGAACAGAGTTTAAACCCTGCTTCTATTATGTGTGATCTATTTCATCTTGGAAAAAAGTCATTAAACCTCTCAGAATTAAGTTTTTGTTCAGTCATTTTTCAGTCATATCCCACTCTTTGGGAACACATTTGGCATTTTCTTGACAAAGATACTGAAGTCACTTGCTATATTCTTCTCCAGAAGAACTGAGCTAAGTGGATGCTAACAATGCAGCCCAACAACCACAGCTGCTTAGCAGACAGAATGTCTAGCATTGAGATTACAGAGATGATAAGCCCAGTGGGTAAAGTTATACTATTGTGCCCAACATAAGGCACCATGATGACATTATCATTAAGATCCTGGAAACAGTATAGTGTTGGATGTATAAGTGGCCTTAGTTACTATGTGCATGTATGCATTTACTGTCATTTCTGTCTTATACTTTCATGTGCTCTGTCACTGTTGGTTGACAACTTATAAGATAGTGTAGACCTTGTGTTAATGGGGGAGGAGCTCTTGCCACTTTACTATTCTGATTAAATGTTTTGTTATTTAATTATCTAATATGTATATGCATGCATATATACACATACATATGTGTACATATATGTGCAAGCATATACCAAATCACTAAAAATATTTGAGGAGTCCTAAGATGGGTTTCTATGTTACCTTTGGTAAAAAAAAAAAGTCTAAAGAGGAGATGCATAGAGACACAGCCTAGAATCTCATTGAGAAGACCTTATATTGTATCAGAGCTCTAAAATCATCACATGCTTTAACTAGTATTTTCAAAGGTGCCTCTACTTTTATTATCGTAAAATTTACTTATATTGAAATCATTGTTGCAAATGCTCCTATATCAATACTTTATAGAAGCATAGACACAATTTTCCAAAACATTTTTCTCTTTAAAATATCAATGCAGAATCCATTCATTTGATAACTTTTCATTCAACATCTGCTACAAATAAAGCATTGTGCTAGGCACAGGGGAATATATAAAGACAATTAAGACCTGGTTCTTGTCCTCATATAGTTTGCATTATCTCAAAACTAGATTAGCAAAAGGCTTCCCTGGTACATAATTCACAATATTCACTTATTAATATTGTTAATCATAAAGGATTTATAATGCACTTAACTAATTTACAAAGTACTTTCCACACAACAAACCTGTGAGGCAATTAGGAGAGTATTATTTCCCTGATAACAAAAGGGAAACCTGGTTCAGAAAAAAAAAAGCTGCTGGCCAGGAAGCATAGTTCACATTCATTCTTCTGTTTTCTTAAAAAGCATTTTAAGGTAAATTTGGAACTAGTTGGTGGACATATTATAGACACCATAGACTATTTTATCATACTGCTGGATGTTAAACCTTCAAAAATTACACTGGTTTGTATGCTCTCAAATCTTTGTCACACTAGTTGAGAAAGATATATTGTGAGATTTCTTTCTTATGCTCATGGACTGCCTGGTCTAAATATATTGAAACTAGACCTGTTTAGACTACCTGGAACAACCAGGTCATCATTGGAGCCATACTTTCACCCCTTGTCCTATTGTGCCTACTCCTATGTTTATACCATACTGCTTATAGATAACAAACTCCCTAGGTTTGAAATATAATGAATTTTCCCCATGACCCATCTTTGCATTGGAGACATTCCATATACACAGTACTTCCCTTTTTCCTCTCTTTCTCTGCTGTTATAACACACAATGCAACTCTGAGGAATGTGGATATGCAGAGGCACATGTGAATATAACCATACATGCATATGTGTGTGTATGCACTGAGGAAAATTAATTTTAATTCTGCTATTTGATTATTAATATCAATATTTATTTGTTCAAAAGGCCATCTCTTATACTACTTTACAGAGAAAATCCATTTGGACCAGTCTAGCTGAGGAATGTAATCTATCCCCTACTTCCAGGGCATCTAATCAGACAGGAACTTTAACTTTTTTTCCCTATAAACAAAAGTCAGCCAGAACTAGATCTTTCCCTGGGGACATAGCCCTTTGTCCTTGCCACTCCCCACATCAAGATTTTGGGTGACCTGGCCTAGAAAAGGAAGACCAAGCCATAAAAGCCTACTTGAGAAGGCTTATAATTTTTTTCTAGCCAAGTTTACTATGAGCAAACTGAACTTTGTAAACCAGCTAACATTTGATTCCTTAGAGTAGAAAGAGGGACGTCAGGAGAGTAGATCACCAGCAGCTGTGGCACTTTCCAGAATTATCAACCCATAAATAACAAAGACAAAGTGAGAAGTCACTGGAGACTTTGGGAACAAGGAGTCTGGCGGTGTGGTCTGGCCTCTGCCTCCAGAGGGAGAAGTGGCAGAGGCACAGTGGCCACCACTGTATGGCTGCTTCAGAACTCCTGGCCTGCAGATTGTAGAGGGACCAAGAAACCATTCTGAGGGGTAATCACTCTTGCCTTAACCTACTTAGATCTGGATCGCTATCTAGGGTGGAGGTCCTGGGGTGTGTGACCAGGTACCAGAGCCAATGGAGCCTTCAGAGAGGCAGCCAACAAATAGCTCCAATTGCTGTGAAAACCCCAGAAATCTGGGAAAAAGCTCTCCTCTCTGAAAGCAGATTTCTACTGGGGGGAAAAGCCCAAAAGTCAAGTAATTGAGTGGCAACATGAACAAGCAAAGGAAGAAAAGCAAGCACAGCAATGTGACTTTAGCTTCCTATTTGCAGGACCAAAAGGATTAAAGCATGGAACAGGAAGAAAACAACAAAGTCAGAACTCCTGTACCAAAAGCCTACAAGGAAAAATATGAACTGGCTACAGGCCATAGAGGAGCTTATAAAGGATTTTGAAAACCAAATAAGAGAAGTGGAGGAAAAATTGGGAAGTGAAATGAGAATGATGCAAGAAAATCATGAAAAGAGAGTCCACAATCTGACGGAAGAAAATAACACTTAAAAATAGACTAACTCAAATGGCAAAAGAGGCTCAAAAAACCAATGAGGAGAAGAATGCCTTAAAAAGCCAAATTTGCCAGATGGAAAAAGAATCTCAAAAGCTAACTAAAGAGAATAATTCGTTCAGAAATAGATTGGAGCAAATGGAAGCTAGTGACTTTATGAGAAATCAGGACATTATTAAACAGATCCAAACAAATGAAAAAAAAATAGAAAGCAAAGTGAAATATCTCATTGGAAAAACCACTGACCTGGAAAATAGATCCAGGAGAGAGAATTTTAAAATTATTGGATTACCTAATAACTATGATAAAAAAGAGCCTAGAAATCATCCTTCAAAAAATTTTCAAGGAAAATTGCCCTGATGTTTTAGAACCAGAGGGCAAAATTCGAGGTTGAAAGAATCCACTGATCATCTCCTGAAAATGATCACAAAAAGAAAAGTCCTAGGAATATTATAGCCAGGTTCTGGAATTCCAAGATCAAGGAGAAAATAGGATAAGGAGCCAGGAAGAAACAATTTGAATATTGTGGAAACATAATCAGGATAACACAGGATCTGGCAGCTTCTATACTGAGGAATCAAAGGGCTTGGAAAATGATATACCTGAGGTTAAAGGAGCTGGGATTAAAACCAAGAATCATTTACCCAGCAAAACTGAGTATCATGTTTCAGGGGGAAATATGGTCATTCAGGGGAATTGAGGACTTGCAAGCATTCTTGATGGAAAAAAAAAAACAGAGCTTAAGAAAAATTGTGATATCCAGATACAAGAAGCAAGAGAAGCATGAGAAGGTAAATAGGAAAAAGAAATCATAAGGAACTTATCAAAGTTGAACTATTTACATTCCTACATGCAAAAATGATCATTGTAACTTATGAAACTATTCTCAGTATGAGAATATTTGAAGGGAATATAAATCTGTGTTTGTATGTAGATATATAGATATAGATAGATATGTGTGCATGCATATATGTATACATATATGTCTATATAGGAGGGTATATTGGCATATGAATACATATGTGAGTGTGTGCATATGTGTACAAGTATACATAGACAGATGGCACAGGATTGAATAGGATGGCATGATAATTAAAATGTGAAATTGAGAGGGGAGAGAGGAATAATGAGAGGAGATGGGGAGAGACAAAATTGGGTAAATTATCTCATATAGAAGAGGAAGGGAAAAACTGTTACAGTGGAGGGGAAGAACAGGAAGACAAAAGGGAATGCGTCAACCTTACTCTCATTGAGTTTGGCTTAAGGAATGAATGACATACACACTAAATAGGGTATCTCACCCTACATTAGAGTAGGTGGAAAGGGGGGATGATGGAAGGGGAGACAGGTTGGAACAGGGAGAAAGTTAAAAGTATACACTTTTGAAAAGGGACAGGGTCAAAATAGAGAATAGAAGCAGTGGGGTGGCAAGACAGGATGGAGGGAAATATAATCAGTCTTTCACAATATATCCACTATGGAAATGTTTTGCTGAGCTACACCTGTACAACCGATATTGAATAGCCTATCTTCCCAGTAAGGGTGGGTGATGAGAAAGGAAGTGAAATAATCTGGAATTCAAAGTTTAAAAATCAAATGTTTAAAATACACACACACACACACACACACACACACACACACACACACACACACACATATATATAATTTACATGCAACTGGGAAATAAGATATACAAGCACTGGGGTATAAAGATCCATCTTGCCCTGTTAGAAATGTGGAGGGGGTATGGGGGAGGATATAAGAGAGAGCAGATTGGGGGAGGGGTATACAGTGGGATCATTATTTTAGGGTGGCCGGTAGGGGAAAGATGGGGGAAATTTTGTAACTCAAAATCTTCTGGAAATTAATGATGTAAACTAAAAATAAACATGAAATTTAATTTGTAAACAAAATGTCAGCGTAGAACATGATCTGCCACATCTGAGGACCAGCCCACTACCTTCCCCCCTCCCAAAGATGGAGAGGATTGGAGAACTCTTGGCCTGTCTCCTCACTGAAAATATCCACCAACTGGGATTGACTGGAGAGGTCCGAATGACGTACTGCCAGGACAATCAGAAGAAAGAAACACATAGATATAAAAGATGCTGTTGGTCCTCCCTCTTTGGTGCAAATGGAGGCACTCTATTGACCTCTTCATTATTAATAGTTTGCATGCCTTTTTAATAAATTATGTACTTGGAGAAATGGCATCACTTAATTTATTGTTTAAATTTCCAAAACAACAACGACAACAACAACAACACACACTCACAGGATCATCCCTTTTGCAGCTCTTGACAAGTTACCTCAAGAAAAAAAATCTCTTTTCATGTCTATATTGGGGGTAAGGTGGGCTAGGGAGGGGATCATCCTCATAACAATTGATCAACACTGAAGTAATGATGCATTTATATCAAGGAAGAAAGTATTTATCTTTGACCTGAAATTGGGGACAGTAATGAAACAGTGTCATCGATCTCTAAAGTACTTTTTTAAATGCTAAGAATTTCTACAAATCTTTATTTGCTTCTCTATCTTTCTTTACAATTGCTTCTTCTAAAACTTTCCAGCTTCTGATTTCATTCTGTTATTGTCTATTATTTTGTTTAATTATCAGTTTCATAAAAAATATTGTCTTCTACTGTTCATTGAAGACATACATGTTTCAGTAAGGGGGGGAAATCACTAATTTAGGTTTTTGTTTTGTTTTTTTTTTTTGTTTGTTTTTTTTATGAAGCCTGGGAGCCAAACCACTATTTATTAGGTCATTTCATTGGGAGAAGCTTGTATTCCAAGTTTCAAACTGACTTACTCTTTTTTGGAATTCAGACTTTTAGAAATTGGAGGATATCTACAATATTTGCAAAATGAGAAAAATAAACATACTGATGCCCTCTGAAATGGTATGGTTTTGAAATACAAAGTTTAATTTCTATATTTCATTGATATATTTAGGGACATATTTCATCTTTCTATTTTTCTGGTCTTTTTCTCTTTTCATGTTTCCTTCCCCCTACCCCTTCTATATTAACACTCAAATATTTAAAATACTTCAGGAACAAGCTGTTTTATGATTTGTCTTCAGTGCAGTGTTTCACAGAGCTTCCATCAGTGAATGTGTTTCCTGAGCACAGAATATTCTGACAGATAGCACCTGTACTATGCAGAGTCTAATTTGATCAAAGATTATTGGAAGAATCTTTGACTCAGGAGAAGGGAATTCACCATTCCTATGCTGAGGTTACATAGCCCTAGTCATCAGGAAATTAGTGCTCTTTACATATTATAGTAATAGGATCTCTCTTTATTTTAAATACATATGAGACTATATATTTTTAAATATAGCTTGGGCACTAAAT
The DNA here is from genome assembly GCA_011680675.1 of Gymnobelideus leadbeateri. Classification (NCBI taxonomy): domain Eukaryota; kingdom Metazoa; phylum Chordata; class Mammalia; order Diprotodontia; family Petauridae; genus Gymnobelideus; species Gymnobelideus leadbeateri. The sequence continues at coordinate 38,009 of WOXC01012396.1, read as the reverse complement.
TTTTTTAAACCAAAATTGTTCATTGATATTTCAAGAGATCTGGAATCCATGGCTTTTAGATTATGACATTTTGATGTTCACTTAAGTATCTGAAATGGCAATTATGAAATTAAAAATTATAAAATCATGCTATTTAATTTTAATTCCCACTATATCAATGGCTGTAATTAGACTAAAATATTCTTAAAAATTCAAAAATATTAACTTCTCATTATTCTAATCTGCCTTTGCTATACCCAGTTTGTCAGATTTGGGAGGTAGACCCCCTGCTTAAATGGAGTTAGTGCCAGTGGTTACTACTCAACAGTGTAATGGACTCATTTTCTGGCACCATGGAGGTAAGAAAAAAAGACCCTGGTATTCAGGTGAAAAACAAACAAAAAGTAAGCCTTCTGTAATGTAGCTTTACCAATTAATATCTCAATTTATAATTATGTTCTCTGAGGATAGAAATGTGTGAGTGGAATTCTGCCACACAACAATGGGGTTAAATATAAAGTTACTCACTATTTGATTTTATTAATGAAAAAATTTAATGAGGAAGTTAACAGCAACAGAGTAGCAGTTGAAATCATTACTCTCTGCAGAAGTAGGATGCATATAAAAATATACTTCCTTCTGAAAAAATAAATAAACAAATTGAGAAAAACCTGAAGGAAATCCTATTTTTCTTTTAATATAGAAAAATCTTATTACATGTGGCCCAAGGTTTTGCAACATGCTTAGTATTCTATGAGGGCCAGCTCTTAGGGTATAAAAAAATTGTCCCAGCTCTTTGAAATTAGTCTATGATATTGGGCCAGTGTCTATATTATACTTGTTTAAGAGAATCAGTAGATAAAATATTCCCTCCTTTTCAGAACCATCTGTGAGACAGGAAATGTTTAGACTGTTCATAAAAATGTAGTTGTTAACAACCCCAATAATCACCTTTCATCTAGTTGGAAGCCAAGGCAAAATAATCATACTATAGGATATTTTTTTCCTTTTTTTAATGGACAGCTTCTTTAGAGACAGCCATGAATATTATTCTACTTTAATGCAATTGGCATAAAAAGTACCTGGCACATATTTGTGAAAGCAATAATTTTCTAGTGCCCAGTAATGTCAGCATTTTCATAGAGAACCATATGGTTTGCTATCCCTCCTGTAAGTAAAATATGAAAGCCTACATTTGGTATTAAGAGCTAGTGATATACTTGCCTATCTACTACATGCAGTAGTAATTTTATTAGACTGATCATTTGGGACATTCTCAGGAACAGGTATCAGTAAAGAGAGATAAAAACATAATAAGTGGTATTAGTCAATAATTCAGAATGATAGCATCTTAGCCAGGAGTGGATTATGTAAAACAAGTGCTGGTTAAATGCATTTACCTGGTGTTTTACATAAATATTTATAAGGACAGAAGAGTTTAGGCATAAGATTGACAATATGTATCTGCTTTGTCAGATTTTTTTAAGACCTAAAATGTAAGGAGAAAAATAGCAGTAGACATTTTCAGAAATATAAAGATGGCAAAAGACAAGAAAGGAGCAAGAAATAAAACACCTGACCTCAGTTACCTATAAACAAATAACAACACATTGTTATAAAGTAAGGTAATCTAAAGAAGCTATCTCAACAATGTAAATATAAACTCATTGGCAGAGACAGCATGGCAAAGTAAGAAAAGCACTCAGCCCACAGACAACTTTACAATAACATGACAAATCAAATTCTGGATTGAGAGTCAGACATTGTTTTAGCCCCAAACAATTGAGATCAGAGATCTGTGCACCAGGGTGGAGGCTGGCGCAGAGCCCACATGAAGGAAACACCAGTATTGGAACTAGCTGGTGGTAACAGAAGTAGCAGAAGCTTTGGAAGCTCTCATGTTAGAGATAGTATGAAGATCTAGCAACTGGTAAAAAAAAAAAAGAAAACAAGATATTATAGGGAATTCCTATGATAACACTAAGCATAGAAAAGGATGATATTTGGCAAATCAAATGCCTATACCCAATTTTGGGTCACAGTTCAAAGGTAGAGAAGAGCAATATCAGGAAAGAGGAAAAGGAAGCCTGATGGATTAGTAATGCTTTTGGTAATCAGAAATCAGGGTCCTTGAGAAGTAGCATTAATCCAATCCCAAGGAATCAGGGACCTTAAAAAACAAAATTTATTAAATTCTTAAGGATTTAGGTGCGTTTCCTACATAAAGATCAGTGTAGATCAGGGGAAGAGTGATTATATCTGTCCCCAGGTCACGCTTCCTTAAAAACACCAAAAACTTCTGGAGTCCCAGAACTCACTTTGAAAATGGCAGTGTGAAAAAATCTGAATCTTCAGATAGTGTCCCTCTACCCTAAACCATGAATAGAAGTCAACATTAACATGAATTTCAAAATCAAGAAATAAGGTGGAAAAATTGTGCAAACAACAACAAAAACCTGAACATGAAAAGTTACTATGGTGATAGGGAAGGTTAAGATAGAAACTCAGAAGAGGACAATGGAAATATAAACAGTTATAAGCAAAGGCTCAAAGAAAAAATGTGAATTGGAGACAAGCCCACTAAAAGTGAAAAATTTGAAGAGTAAAAAATGATTTTCAAAATAAAATAAGAGTGGTAGAGGAAAAAGTAAGTACATAAATGAGAGCAAAGAAAGAAAACAAAACAAAACAAAACAAAATAAAAAAAAAAACCCAAGGCACAAAATTACTGAATTTTATAGCATTTTGAAAAGAGAATTGAAAAAAATGAAAAGAAGGGGTACAAAATTCACTGAAGAAGTAATTCCTTATATAGAAAATTGGTCAAATGGCAAAAGAAGTACAAAAGCTCACTGAAAAAAATAATTCTTTAAAATTAGAATTGGGCGGCTACACGGTACAGTGAGTAGAGCACCGGCCCTGGAGTCAGAAGGACCTGAGTTTGGATCTGGCCTCAGACACTTAATGCACACACAAACAAAAACCTAGCTGTGTGACCTTGGGCAAGTTACTTAACGCCAATTGCCCTCCAAAAAGCAAAAAAAAAAAAAAAGCCTGTAAAACAAAATAAAATAAAATAAAATTAGAATTAGGTAAATACAAGCTAATGACTTCATGACACATTAAGAAGCAATAAAACAAAGTCACAAAAATGAAAAAAAATGAAGTAAATGTGTAATATTTCATTAGAAAAACAAATGACCAGGGCAGCCGGATGGCACAGTGAATAGAGCACTGGCCCTCAAGTTGGAAGGACCTGGGTTCAAATCCAGACCTAGACACTTAACACAAAGTTAGCCGTGTGATGATGGGCAAGTTACTTGACCCCAATTGCCTCTCCAATAAAAGCAAAAAATAAAAAAAAAAAAAGAAATTACCTAAAACATATATCCAGGAGTGATAATTTAAAAATTATTAGAATGCCTGAAAGGCATGATCCAAAATAGAGCTTAGATATCATAGTTCAATAAATTACTAAGTAAAACTACCTTGATATCCTAGAACTGAAGGGTAAAATAGAGAGAAAAATAATCTACCAATGACTTTTGAAAAAGATCCCAAAATGAAAACACCCAAGGAACATTACAGCCAATTTCTAGGCCTCCCAAATCAAAGAAAAAATACCTCAAGCAGATAGAGAGGAAGGTACCAAATACCGCAAAATCACAATTAGGATCACACGAAATTTAGCAGCTTCCACATTAAAGGCATAGAAAGCTTGAAATATGATGTTCCTGAAAGCAAAAAGAGTTGGGGATTAAAAAATAAGAATAACCTAAGCAGGACATAATTTTTGAGGGGAAAATGGATATTTAATGAAATAGTGAGTTTCTAAGCATTTCTTTTTTTTTATGCTTTATTAACTTCTGTTTTACATCATTCATTTCCGCCAGATTTTGAGTTACAATCATTTTCCCCCCATTATTCCCCTACCCAACCTCCCAGAATAGTAGTCCCACAATATATCACTTCCTCCAATCTGCTCTCTCCCATACCTTCTCCCATACCCCCATCGACTTTTCCATTGAAGGAAGGTGAATCTTTGTGTCCCAAAGCCTGCACATCTTATCTCCCTATTACAAGCAAAAGAGTATTAATAATAGTATTTATATATATTTAAAACATTTAATGGTATGACCTCGAATTTCAGATCCATTTCCTTCCTCCCTTGTCACCCATTCCTTCTTGGGAGATAAGTAATTCAGTATATATTGTACATGTCTAGCTATGCAAAACATTATCATAGTAGATATATTGTACAAGGCTGCTTAAAATTCCCTCCCACTCATCCCACCCCCCACCTGGTCCATTCCCTACATGATCCTGTCCCTCTTCTATAGTGGGTACTTCCAACCTCCCCTCACCCCAAGGATGCCCTCCCATCCATCATCCCTCCTCTCATCCCCCTTCCCCCTATCCTGCTGCAGGTTGAGATATCCCATTTAGTATGTATGTCATTTTCTCCCTGAACCAAATTCAATGTGAATGTGGTTTTGCCTTTTTAGCCTTCCTTATTCTCCCCCTCCTTTGCAACCACTTCCCCTACATGGGATAGTTTACCCTACCCTGTCTCTCCCCATCTCCTCTTGCCACTTTCCTCTCTCACCTCATAATTTCATCCCTTGAGTATTCTCCTTCCCAACAAATTCAACCTATGCCCTCTATCCATATATAACTGTAACCATATACACACACATTCACATATGTATTCATATGACCACACCCCCTTCTTCCATTATTTTCATAGTGAGAAAGATATCATCAGTCACAGATATTGCTTTTCCATATAGGAATGTAGATAGTTCAACTTTGATAAGTTCCTTTTGATTTCTTTTCCCTGATTACCTTCTCAGGCATCTCTTGCTTCTTGTGTCTGGATGTCAAATTTTCTATTCAATTCTGGTTTTTTCCTCAAGAATGCTTGAAAGTCCTCTATTCCACTGAATGACCATATTTTCCCCTGAAACAAAATACTCAGTTTTGCTGGGTAGGTGACCCTTGGGTTCATTCCCAGTTCTTTTGCCCTCTGGAATATCATATTCCATGCCCTTCAATCCCTCAGTGTAGAAGCTGCCAGGTCCTGGGCTATTCTGATTGTGTTTCCACAATATTGAAATTGTTTCTTCCTGGCTGCTTGTAGTATTTTCTCCTTGATCTGGCGATTCTGGAACCTGGCTATAATATTTCTGGGAGTTTTCTTTTTGGGATCTTTTTCAGGAGGTGATCGGTGGATTCTTTCAACCTCTATTTTGCCCTCTGGATCTAAAACATCAGGGCAGTTTTCCTTGAGAATTTCTTGAGGGGTGATTTCTAGGTTCTTTCCTTGATCATGGCTTTCAGGTAGTCCAATAATTTTTAAATTGTCTCTCCTGGATCTATTTTCCAGGTCAGTGGTTTTTCCCATGAGATATTTCACATTGCCTTCTAATCTTTCATTTGTTTGGATCTGCTTAACAGCATATTGATTTCTCATAAAGTCATTAGCTTCCATTTGCTCCAGTCTAACTCTGAAGGAATGAATCTCCTCAGTGAACTTTTGAGATTCTTTTTCCATCTGGCAAATTCGACTTTTTAAGGCATTCTTCTCCTCATTGCCCTTTTGGGCCTCCTTTGCCATTTGAGTTAGTCTATTTTTTAAGGTGTTGTTTTCCTCAGTCAGGCTGTTGACCCTCATTTCATACTTTTCCTGCATCCTTCTCATTTCTCTTTCCAATTTTTCCTCCACTTCTCTTATTTGATTTTTAAAGTCCTTCTTAAGGTCCTCTATGGCCTGCAACCCGCTCATGTTTTCCCCTGGGGCTTTTGGAGCAGGACTTCTGACCTCACAGTCCTTTTCCCGCTCTATGCCCCCAAAATAGGAGTCTATGGTTGCATTTTTCTGTTTCCTTTGCCTTGGCATGTTGCCACTTAATTGCTTGACTTTTGGGCTTGTTGCCACACTATGGCTTTAAGGCCAGATAGAGGAATTTTCGTCCCGAACGTGTGGGGGGCAACTTCCGTTTCTGGCAAGCTGTAAACCCACCCACAACTTCCACCCTAGATCACAATCCAGATCCAGGGAGGTTAAAGCAAGAGCGATTACCCCCCAAGACTGATCGCTGGATCTCCCCACGATTTGTAGGCTGGGAGCCGGAGCTGCCTCTGAAAACTACAAAATGGCGTGTCTCCTCAGAGGCTTCTAGCCCCCAGGGGAGGGAGCTGACGCATTCCCCAAATACAGGTCCCAAAGTCCATAGGACACTAACCTCTTACTTTGTCCTAGGCATGTCTATGTTGATAATTCTGGAGTCGCCTCAGCTCCTGGTGTTCTGGGGTTCCTCCAGCTGGCTGTTGGCCCTGCCGCCCTGGGGCTAAAACCTCGGCTCACGAGGACCTGGGCTCGGCTCAACTCGGCTCCTGCGCTCTGCGCGCTGCTGGCTCCCAGACCACTGCACTGGTCCTTCCTGCAGGGCTGCTGGGCTGTCCTCAGCGGGAGGTTAGCTTCTCTGTGTCGTTCTGTGGGTGCTGGGGCTCCAGAAGTTGTTCAGAGTCCTTTTTTACATAGTTTGGGGGGAATCTGGGGGCAGAAAGGCTTGGATGAGCTGTTTCTACTCCGCCATCTTGGCTCCACCCCCGTTTCTAAGCATTTCTAATGAAAAGATCAGAGCTGAAAAGAAAAATTGACTTTCAAATACAGGATTCAAGAGAACATAAAGAGGTAAACACGAGAGAAAAATCATGAAAGACTTAATAAGGATAAACTTTTTTACCTTTTTCTATGGAAAGATGATACATGTAGCTTCTAAGAATTTTGTCAATATTAGGATAATTAGACAGATTTTACATAGAAACATGGAGCAGAAGTGAGTTGATTTTGTTGAGTTAATGTTTAAAAAATTGGAAAGGCCAAAAAAAAGAATGCTCTAGGAAAAGGAGAAAGGTAGAGGAATTATATATACATACTAAGATATCTATCTAATCTAAGTATCTATTTTATATATGTATGTATGTATGTATGTGTGTATGTATATGTACATATATAGTATATTTGTAATATATACATGTTACATGTATGTATTGTGTATAACATACACACATATAATGCATACATACTTATGCACAAGTATGTGTGCATATGCATGTGCACAAATATACATGTGTGTATTTATACATATATACATGCACATACACATGCATATACATATACACCTACATATGCACATACACACATACATATACATATATACATGTACATGTACATATACATATACATATACATATACATATACATATACATATACATGCCAATGCAAGACCCATAGAAGCTGCTATGAATATGCACACATATTTTGAGGGTAGATTCACAAAATATGATAGAAAGAGACAGAGACAGAGAGAGAGAAATGAAAAAAAGAATGGAGGGAAATGCATACTACTAGTAATAACTGTGAATGGGAATGGGATTGATTCATCCCTAAAATTGAAGCAAAGAGCAGAATAGAAAATAAATTTCAACAATATTCTATTTATAAGAAACACAACTGGAACAAAATAAGAGACTGGAGCAGAATCCATTATGCTTCAGCTGATGTAAAAATACCAGGAATGACAATCATGATGTCAGACAAAGAAAAAACAAAAATAGACCTGATTAAAAGAGATAAGCAATGAAAGTACATTTTGGTAAATGGCACCATAGACAAAGAAATAATATCAATTCAAACACATATGTATCAAATACCTTAGCATTTGAATTCTTAAAGGAAAAGTTAAATGAATTACATGAGTAAACACACAGTAAAACTCTACTACTGAGGGAACTCAATTTTCCCCTCTCAGGACTTAATAAATCTAACAACAACAATGACAACACAACAAAACCAAACAAAAAAGAAGTTGAGATTAATAGAATCTTAGAAAAGTTATATATAAAAGACCTATGTAGAAAATTGAAAGACATTAGAAAAGATTATACTTTTTTCCCTTACTTATACATGGCACTTTCAGAACAACTGACCATGTATTAGGGTATAATAACCTCACAACCAAATTCAGAAGAAAAAAAAAAAACACAGAAATTTTAATGAACCCCTTTCAGGCCATAATGCAATGCAAATTACATTCAATAATGGAATATGGAAGCCTATATTGAAAACTAATTGCAAACTAAATAATCTAATCGTAAAGAATAAGTGGGACAAAAAAAAATCATAGCAACAATCAGTAATTTCATTAAATAAAATGACAATAAGGAAACATTCCAAAATTTGTGGAATGCAGCCAAATTCGGTGGGATGCAGCCAAAATAAGTGAGATACAGCCAAAAGGAAAATGTATTTCTAAAATATATTTCTGTATGTATACATCAACAAAAGAGCAAAAGCATAGCTCAATGAATTGGGTATCCCACTAAAATAAGCCCCCCCAAATTTATATATGTATACATTTCATTTAACTTTTTTATTGGATAAAATAATTTGGCTTCCAGTCTTGGATCCCTTAAAGCACAACAGATGAATTGCAGCACCATAAGCAATGACATGCCTCAAGTCAGTGACCAGGCTTTTTTTGTGTGCCCATGAAAGAAGTATGGAACAGTGCCCCCTGTTGTCAATGAAAAGAGCTCAACTGTCAAAGTCATTAAATAGGCTAGAAAATGAGCAAAAATAAAAGCTGCCCACTATAGGAAGATACTATGGAAACAGGGAATATCCAAATGCAAACTCAGAAATGGAAAATAATGTCTAAACTTAATATGCTGACCATGAAAAAGAAATATGAACTGTTCTTGGGACCAAAAAAGTCCACCTGGAAGAGCCCACACATGACTTTGAAATGAAATAGTAGAGGTAGATGGGAAAGAAATGAAAGTTATGCAAGAAAATTGAGGGGGAAAGAGTCAAAAGTTTGGCAAAGGAAACACCAAAAATGAGGGAAAAAAAGGATTTACAAAAATTCACTGAAGAAAATAGCTCTTCATAAAGTACAATTGGCAAACCCAGGACCTATATGAACACAATTACAAAACACTTTTCAGAGAAATAAAGTCATCTAAATAATTGGAAAAAACCATTTCCTCATGGCTGGTTCAAGCTAATATAATAAAAATGACAATCATACCTAAATTAAATTACATATTTATTGCCATATCAATCAATCTATCAAAAATTACTTTATAGAGCTAGAAAAAATAGTAACAAAATTTATTTGGAAGAATAAAAGGTTCAGAATATCAAGGGAATTAATGAAAATAAATGCTAGGGAAAGTGGACTAGCTATGCCAGATTTTAATCTGTATTATAAACCAGCAGCCAACAAAACTACTTGGTAGGAATAGCCTAGTGGATCAATGGAATAGATTGGGTATACAAGACTCAGTGGTCAATGACTATAATAATGTACTGTTTGATAAACCCAAAGACCCCAGTTTTGGGGATAAGAACTCACTATATGACAAAAAACTGCTGGGATAAGTGGAATATAGTATGGTAGAAACTGGGCATAGACAAATATCTAATGCAGTGTACCAAAATCAAGTCTAAATGTGTGCATGATCTGAGTATAAAGGCTAATACTGTAAGCAATCTGGGAGATCAAGTAATAGTTTACTTTTATGGAGAAGGAGAGATTTTATGACCAAACAAGAGTTAGAGATCATTATAAAATGCAAAATGGATAATTTTGATTACATCAAATTGAAAAGTTTCTGTACAAATAAAGCCAATGTAACCAAGATTAAGAGGGAAGTAGAAAACTGGGAAAGAATTTTTACAACCAATGTCTCCAATAAAGGTTTCATTTATTTTTTATTAATTTATTAGTTTAGTTTTAGTTAACAAGATTGAATTCCATAATTTCTTGTTTTTCAAATTTCCTTTCCCTCCCTCCCCCCACCCCCCATGACAGCATATAGTCCAGTATAGGATATGCAAATAATTTCATATTAGACATTAGTCCAATTACAAAGGTGTATTGTACTAGGTGGGATGAAAAATGATGAAGAAGAAATAAAACCAAACAATGAAAAGAAAAAGATCAATTAGTTTGCTTCCATCAGGATTCAAGCGCAGTTCTTTCTCGTTATTTCTCTGGATGTTGCATCTCTCTCTTTCATGAGTCTTTCAGGATTGACTTATTTCATTGCATTGCTGAAAAGAGTCCAATCTGTCATAGTTGGTCATCACACATATGTTGTGTCTGTGATTGTATACAAATTTCTCCTGATTCTACTCTTCTCACTCAGCATCAGTTTGTATAAGCCTCTCCAGGTAAATATGAAAACTGTCTCCTGCTCATTTCTTATAGCACAATATTATTCCATTACATACATATACCACAACTTGTTTAGCCATTCCCCAATAAAAAAGATTTCATTTATAAAATATACAGAGGGGGCGGCTAGGTGGTGCAGTGAGTAGAGTCAGAAGGTCCTGAGTTCGGATCCTTCCTCAGACACTTAACACACACAAACAAAAACCTAGCCATGTGACCTTGGGTAAGTTACTTAACCCCAATTGCCCTCCAAAAAGCAAATAATAATAATAATAATAATAATAATAATAATAATAATAATAATAAAATAAAATAAAATAAAATAAAATGTACAGAGAATTGTGTCAAATCTATAAGAATACAAGTCATTCCCCAGTTGATAAATGGTCAAAGGATATGAACAGGCAGTTTTCAGAGGAGGAAATTAAAGATATCTATAAGCATATGAAAAAAATGCCTTAAATCATTATTAAATCATTATTGATTAGAGAAATGCAAATCAGAACAACTCTGAGGCACCACATCTCACCAGTCAGATTGACTGAGATGACAAAACAGGAAACTTATAATTACTGAAGAGAATGTGGAAAAATCAGAACACTAATGCATCATCTATGGAGTTGTGAACTTATCCAACCATTGTGGGGAGCTCTCTGGAACTATGGCAAAAGGGTTTTAGAACAAGGATCCCCTTTGACCAAGAATTACCACTTCTAGGATTGTATCCCAAAGAGATCATAGAAGTGGGAAGAGGACTTGTATGTACAAAAATATTTACAGCAGCTCTTTTTGTGGTGGAAAAGAATTGAAAATCAAGGGGATGCACATCAGTTACGGAATGGTTATGGAACAAGTGATGGTATATGAATAAAATGGAATGCTATTGTGCAATAAAAATGGGGAGCAGACAGACTTTATAATAACCAGGAGAGCCTTATATAAACTGATGTTGAGTAAGAACAGCAGAACTAGGAGAAATTTGTACACAATTAAAGATAAAACATATGTGTGTCAACTAACTTTGACAGACTGGGTTCATCTCAGGAACGTAAGGTCATAACACAACTCCAAGACACTCATGAGCAAAGAGAAATCCACATCCAGAGAAAGAATTACAGAGTCTAAATGCAGATTAAAGCAAACTATTTTGTATCTTTCTTTTTCTTGTTTTGTTTTCTCTTTCCCATCATTTATTCCATTTACAACCTGACTAATATTTAATGTGAATGTATTTGTCGATTCTATATTTGATTGCATGCTAACATGGTCGGGGGAGAAAATTTGAAACTCAAGGAATTGTGGAACTGAATGTTGAAAACTAAAAGTAAATAAGTAAATTAATAAAAAAAAATTACAATTGGCAGAGGCAGAGTCAAAATGGAAGAGAAGAACAGAGATTTGCTTGAGGTCTCCCCAAACCCCTCCAAATACCTACAAAAATGATTCTAAGTAAATTTGAGAGTTACAGAACTCACAAAATGACAGATTGAAGCAAATTGCCAGTCCAAGAAAACCTGTAAGTTTGACAAGAAGAGTCAACTCCACTCCTGGGAGTGAACAGTCCTACATGGGCCACCCCAGCACAGACCTGGCCAGAGAAGGCCTCAGGGGACTAAATAATTGGCAGCTGTGGCCGTTTCCAGGCTTCTTCATGAACAAACACCAAAGACATCATCGCAGGTCAGTGGAAAAACACTATATCACCTGGGTGAAATAGGAATGTGACCCAGCTGAGGTCTGGTCCCAGCTCCAGGGCTGTGTAGGTGGCAGCAGCAGCAACAGCAATAGTGATTGCTTCCAGACATCTGGGCCCACAGATGATAGGGGCTCAGCAGTTGATACAAAACCTTGAAGCCAGGGATAGTAACCCTCCCACACTCACTCCCAATGGAAGCAGATTCCTGCCTTGATAAAGAGTTACAAAGTCAAGTATTTTTTTTCTGAGAAGATGAGCAAACAGTGTAAAACAAAACCTCAGATTATAGAAACTTACTTTCGTGACAAAGATGATTAAAACATACAACCAGAAGAAACAAAAAAGTCAAAGCTCCTGAATCAAAAACCTCCAAGAAAAATATGAATTGGTTGCAGGCCATGGAAGAGCTCGAAAATGACTTTGAAAATCAATGAAGAGAAGTAGAAGAAAAATTGGGAAGAGAAATAAGAGTGATGTAAGAAAATCATGAAAAGCAAGTCAACAGCTAGCTAAAGGAGACTCTAAAAATTACTTAAGAAAATAATACCTTAAAAAATAGACTAACCTAAATGGCAAAAGAGGTCCAAAAATCCAATGAGAAGAAGAATGCTTTAAAAAGCAAATATGGCCAAATGGAAAATGAGGGCCAAAAGCTCACTGGAGAAAAATATTTTCTTCAAAATGAGAAAGGAATCTAATGACTTCATGAGAAATCAAGAAATCATAACAAAGAACAAAAAGAATGAAATAATATAAGACAATGTGAAATATCACATTTGAAAATCCACTGACTTGGCAAATAGATCCAGGAGATATCATTTAAATATTATTGGACCACCTAAAAGCCATGAACAAAAAAAAAAAAGAGCCTAGACATTATCTTTCAAGAAATTATCAAGGAAAATGCCCTGATATCCTAGAACCAAGGGTAAAATAGAAATTGAAAGAATACACCAACAGTTTCTTCAAACAGATCTCAAAAGGAAAACTCCTAGGAATATTGTAGTCAAATTTCAGAGTTCCCAGGTCAAGGAGAAAATATTACAAGCAGTCAGAAATAAAGATTTAAAGTATTGTGGAAACACAACTAGGACAACACAAAATCTAGCAGCTTCTACATTAAGGGATTGGAGGATTTGGAATATGATATTCTGGAGGTCAGAGGAGCTAGGATTAAAACCAAGAATCATCTACTCAGAAAACTAAGTATAATACTTCAAGGGGAAATTCACATTCATTGAAATAGAGGAATTTCAAATATTCTTTTTTAATTAAACAAATGCTTTATTAACTTCTGGTTTACATCATTCATTTCCACCAGATTATGAGTTACATTTTCCTCCATTTTTTCCCTACCCACCACCCCAGAATAGCAGTTCCACTAGATATCCCCTCATCCAATCTGCTCTCTCCCATATCTTCTCCCATACCCCCTTCGACTTTGCCATTAGGGCAAGGTGAATCTCTGAGCCCCAATACCTGGACATCTTACGAAACATTTAATTTTAAAACTTCGATTTTCAGATCCATTCCCTTCCTCCCTTGTCTCCCACTCCCTCTGAGAAGATAAGCAATTCAGTATGTGTTGTACATGTATAGCTATGCAAAACATTACCATAGTAGATTAACCCCCAGACTGATTGCTGGATCTCCCTACAGTTTGCAGACCAGGAGCTAGAGCCACTACTGATGCTACAAAATGGCTTCTGTGCTGCCGTTTCTTCAGCAGCTTTTCACCTCCAGGGGAAGAAGCTGCCCGTTCCACAAATACTGGTCCCAAAGTCCATAGGGCACTAACCTCTCACTTTGTCCTAGGCATATCTGTGCTGATAATTCTGGAATCGCCACAATTGCTGGTGTTCTGGGGTCCCTCCAGCCGGCTGAAGGCCTGGCTGCCCTGGGGATAAAACTGTGGACCTGGGCTCGGCTCTGTGTGCTGCGCTGTTGGTTCCCAGTGCACTGTGCTGCCTGCTCTCAGAGCACTGTGCTGCCTGCTCTCAGAGAACTGTGCTGCCTGCTCTCAGAGCCCTGAGCTGGCTGCTCCCTGCAGGGCTGCTGGGCTGTCCTCAGCAGGAGGTTACCTTCACTGTGCCATTCTGTGGGTGCTGTGGCTCCAGAAGTTGTTCAGAGTCCCCTTTCACATTGTTTGAAAATTGTGTGGGGCAGAGCACATTGGAAATGTTGTTTCTACTCCACCATCTTGGCTCCACCCCCCAATTTCAAATATTCTTGATGAAAAGACTAGAGCTGAATAAAAAAATCTGACTTTCAAATACAGGAATCAAAACAAGCATGAAAAGGTAAACAGAAAAAAGAAATCATTAGGGACCTTTATTAAAGTTGAACCATTTACATACCTACATGGAAAGAATATATTTGTAACTGATGAGACCTTTCTCAGCATTAGGGTGGTTGGAGGAAATATATATATATGTATGTGTGTAGTTGTACATGTATGTATGCATGTATATGCATATATGTATATATGTATATGTGTATATGTGTTGTGTATGTATATATGTATATAGATAAATAGAGGGCACAGGGTAAGTTGAATATGAATGGATGATATATATATATAAAATATAATATATATAATATATATTATATTATAATATATATTATATATATATATATATAATATAAAGTGAAGGGATGAGAGAAATATATCAGGAGAAGGAGAAAGGGAGAAATAGAATGGAATAAATTATCTCACATAAATGATGCAAGAAAAAGGTTTCACAATGCAGGGAAAGAGTAGAGAAGTGAGAGGGAATGAATGAGCGTTACTCTCATTGGATTTTGCTAATAGAGGGAATAACATACGCACAAAACTGGGTATCTTATAGAAATGCAAGGGGAAAGGGTATAAGAGAAGTGGGGAATGATAGACGGGAGGGAAGATTTGGGGAGGCGGTAATCTGAAGCAAACACTTTTGAAAAGGAGAAAAAAGAATAAGTGGGAGGTGGGATAGGATGAAGGTAAACATAGTTTTTCAAAACATGTCTCTTATGGGATTGCTTTACATAACTACATGTGTATAACCTATTTAGATTTGCTTGCCTTCTCAATGAGGGTGGGTGGTGAAGGGGAATAAGGGAAAGGATTTGGAAATTTTAAAATTTGGAAGTTTTAAAAACACATGTTGGGCCAGCTAGGTGGCACAGGGAGTAAGAGTGCAGGCCCCAGAGTTGGGATGACCCGGGATTGGTACCAGCCTCAGAAAATGAGCACCCACATATAAATCATAAGTGGCTGCGTAACCTTGAGCAAGTTACTTAACCCAAATTGCTTAAAAAATGTTAAAAATTATTTTTACCTGTTACTGGGAAATAAGATAAACAGGCAATGGGGTATAGAAATCTATCTTGCCCTACAAGAAAATAAGGGGGAAGGGAATAAGATGGGAGGATATGATAGAAGGCAGGGCATCCTGGGAGGTGGGGTAATCAGAATGCACACAATCTTGGAGTGGGGAGTAGAGAAGGGGAGAAAGTTTGGAATGCAAAACCTTGTGGAAAGGAAAGACAAAAAGAAAAAAATAATTAATTAATTTTAAAACTATCAAAAATGATAAAAAAAAAAAAAAGTAGAATTGGCCAATGGGAAAAGGAAGTATAAAAGCTAATTGAGGGTTGGCTAGGTGGTACAGTGAATAGAGCACCAGCTCTGGAGTCAGGAGGACCTGCGTTTAAATCTGGCCTCAGATACAACCCAAAATCTAGCTGTGGGACCTTGAGAAAGACTCTTAACCCTAATTGCCCTCCAAAAAGAAAAAAAAAAGTAATTGAAGAAAATAATTCATTAAAAAGTAGAATTGGGCAAGTGTAAGCTAATGACACTACACAGTATCAAGAATCAATCAAATACAATTGAAAAAAATGGGGAAAATGGAAGAAAAGTGAAATATCTCATTGGAAAAACAACTGTCCTGGAAAATAGTTCCAAGAGAGGCAATATCAGAATTCCTGGACTACCTGAAAGCCATAATCAATAGGAGGACCTGAGCAGTGTCTTCTTTCAAGATTTGTCAAAGAAAACTACCCTGATATGCTGGAATAAAAGGGGTAAATAGACATTGAAAGAATCCACCAATAACCTCAGAAAAAAGATTGCATAGGGGAGGAGACAAGATGACAGTATAGAAGCAGGAAGACTCCCCGTGCTCTCCCCAAAACCACATCAAATACCTATAAAAATGACTATAAACAAACTTTAGGGCTACAGAAACCACAAAATAACAGAGAGAAACAAACCTCCTGCTGAAGACAGATGGGCAGAGCATCAGGAAGAGTGGGATCACACTCTGCTTGGAGCTGATGCCAGCCTCCTTAGTCTGTGGTTTTAGATCCAGGTGGCCTGACCTCAAGGTTTATGGTCATCAGGAGTCAGATGAGGTCAATGAGTGATTAAGAGTGGGAAGTTGCTGGAGACCATGTGGAGACTACAGACAATGGTGGGCTAGGCCAGTTCAAGGGTGGATAGATACTTATATAAGTACAAGGGTAGGAAGTCTAGTAACAGAGTTTTGGGCCCAGCCACAATATAAGGCTTATGGCCTCATGCAAATGCCTTATTAAATGGGACAATTTAATCAGAGTTCAAGTGGGGTTCCCAGAACCTGTACCTCAAAGATGCAAGGAGAGCTCAAGGGGGCCCCCAGATCCCATACCTCATCATTTCCCCCTTGTAGCAGCAAGCACCCCAACATCCCCAGGGTGGCTGCCAACACAGGTTCTTAGATCTGCTTTTCTAAGGGAAAGCAACTCAAAATGGTTTAACAAGCTTACTTTAATCAATCAAACATATACATTTTTTTTATCTAGTTCAGGGGAAAAAGGTCAGCACCATGAACTTCAAAGTATACAGACAATTTTCAAGATAGAGAAACAAACAGATCAAGCAGACAGGCTTCCAAACTGCCCAACCATTACATCAATACCAAATTACAGTTACCAGAGAGGGAAGCATCAACAACTGGGTTTTCAAAGCTGGGGGGGGGGCTCTCAACAGCTGCCCAGAGTCTCATCTGGACAAATCACACAACACTTCTCAAAGTGAGCCCCAAAACAAAGCCTCACATCAGGGATTATATAGCCTTCTCCTGGGTCAGAGAATGTAACCACCCTCTTGACCCACTGCCCAATCACACAGCATCAAGGTACAGGCATTCCAGAAAACCAAGCCTCCTGCCACAGGCTGCATCTGACCACATTCAGCCTATTAGGAGGCAGAGTATATTTTCAAATCAAGGAAGGTTCTCAGAGTCTCTTAAGCCTATCAAAGGGCCTAGGGGCAGGGAAGATCTTTAAATTTGCATTTCCATTACACCCCTCAAACAAATGGGACCGAAAATCCTTTCTGGGGAAGGTCTCAGCTTCTGAAACTGCTTCCTGCTGGCAAGGGGCATAGAGCTGTTCCTGCCTCTCTGGGTCCCATTTGAGGGCATCAGACTCTGGAACACGAATGATGACAGGTCCAGTGCACTGCAGAACTTGTATTCAGTCATAGATTTACATAGCCTTTGTGGTCATCCAGAGGTTGATGGCTTGAACCCTGGAGGAGACAAACCTGGCAAAGAGGTTAAGCAAAGGAGGAACAAATGGCACAAAAAAAAAAAATAGATAGAAAAGACAATTTCCCTGTTGGGACAATTTTCCTTGTTGGAATTAAAGATGACTATGTCAAGGCCACAACTCTGTTAGATATCCCTTTCCTTTCTAAATCGCTCCATGGACATTTATCACATGGAAAGCAATAGCAGCCACAGAATCTAATAGTTTTCAAAAACAGGCAAAAACTCCCAAGGCCTGTTCTCTCCTTCCATCATCATAGAGAGTGAAAGGTTTTTCCTAGATTGGTTAAAGCTGGAGTGTTGGTCAATTTTGTTTTCAAAGTCTCAAAAGCTTTCACCTGGTGTTCTGTGAGCCACTCTAAAAAGAATGAGTCAGCGCCTTGAGTAGCAATTAATCGTTGCAGTCCCTCCCAGGCCTTGGGTTTAATTGGATATAAACTACCATGGGGTAAACTTTACAATCTAAGAGTCAGACAAATAATGGCTTGACAGAAATAGTTCACCCAGGAATTGCCTGATCCCAGCTACTGACTCAACTATCTCCCACACTTCTGAGGGAACATGGAGAGATACTAGAGAAAATTGGCTTCCCAATTTCACAAAAAGGTCTCTTCCCAACAAGGAGACAGGATAAGAGGGGAGCATAAGGGAGGACTGTTCAAACACCGGATGCTCATGTAGGCAGGGGACTGGGTATGGCTGAAGACATATTGTAGTTTCCCCTTCCATGCCTGTAACCTGACTGGTCAAGGGGAGGGTAAAACCAATTTATTAGAGCAGAGACCTTAGCCATAATAAAGTGGGTAACCGCAGTTTCACATGGAAGACAGGAAGCATCCCAGACCTTCGCCCATCACATTTGTCCCAGTGCTGAGTTAGCACAAGTATTCAGCTGAAATCCATCAGGGGAACTCTGGGGATCCTCTGTATAAACCCCAACTACACTTTTTGTTTCCACTCCCACTGGAAATAGCCTTTCTGAAGATGGTGGAAAGGTAGCAGTAACCTCACTAAGCTCAGACACTAAAACTTAAAAAGTGAATCTGAACGGATTCTGGAGTGACAAAATCTGCTTTGTCACTTCTGGAGTGAAAAAATTCAGCCCAGGAAATTGCCCAGTGCATCCCGACAGGATGAGCACAGAGCAAGTGGGGTCTGCACAGCTCAGACTTAAGAGCAGACAAGCAGACTACACCAGAGAGAGAAGAATCCCCAGCCTGCAGACTTACCAAGGATGAATCACAGTCATCCCACTTTCATCTCACGAGGAGACAGGAGGAATCACTGGAGCCAGGTAGAAAAGCCAGGCCCCCAGTGGAGATAGCAGCTTCTCCTGTAGCAATCAGCCCTCAGGCTGGAAGTGTAGAAACTGCCTGCCTGTATAATACAGAGGCTAGAATGGCAAAGTAAATTCTAGTTGTTCTGATGATCCTCCCATCCCTCTCTCATGAAGTAGAAAACCCAAAGATAAGTCTCCCACCCAGATTGGAATGCCAAGTTAATGTAAATAGCCTCAGGCTTGGAAGTCTCCAAGAAGGGGTGTAACTGAGAAAACCAGGAGTCTGAAGAAAAGAGAGGTCCCAACAAACCCCACATCACCTCACCAACAAAAGCCTGCTTATAGCCCAGGGGTACAGAGGCAGAAATCAATTCACATCCACAGTCTTTTCAACATGCATCTACATTCCTTTCTGACATTCCTGCCTTAACCAGAAGGCTACAGAACTCAAAGTCAATGACCAGGCCCTTAGCTCATAGCCTGAGAAATTAAGAAATAGGAAATCACAATGGGAAGAAAGGAAGCTGAGAAGGAGAAGGGGAAGGCAAGAAAGTCCATTCGAGCCTACTATGTAGGGCAAGAACAAGCAAATACACAGGACAATATAGACTCTCTACCCACACCAGAGACCACAGAAGGAAACATGAACTGGTCTCAAGCCAAAACAGCATTCCTAGAGGAGCTTAAGAAAAATTTTAAAGACCAAATCAGGGAGGCAGTGACCAACTTGGAAAAAAGTCTCAGTGAAGAAAACAAATCCTCAAAAAGTAAAATTAGTGAAGAAATTGGAGAAAATACCTCCCTAATAAGGACCTTCAAAAACTAACTGAAGACAACTAACAGCTCCAGTAGGTGAGAAAAATCCCAGCAATTTGGGACAAAGCTCACCTCTCTGGTAGCAAATCAAAACAACTCTGAGATACCACATCTCCCCAGTAAGATTGGCTAAGATGACAAAACAAGAAAGTGACAAATGCTGGAGAGGATGTGGGCAAATTGGAACACTAATGCATTACTGGTGGAGTTGTGAACTTATCCAACCATTCTGGAGAGTAATCTGGAATTATGCCCAAAGAACTATAAATAATTTCATATCCTTTGACTCAGCAATACCACTTCTAGGGTTATATCCCAGAGGGATCATAGAAATGGGAGGAAGACCCAAATGTACCAAAATCTTTACAGCAGCTCTTTTCATGGTGGCAAATAATCGGAAACTAAAGGGGTGCCCATCAATTGGGGAATGGCTAAACAAGTTGTGGTATATGAATGTAATGGAATATTATTGTGCTATAAGAAAGGAGGAGGAGACAGATTTCATATTTACCTGGAGAGGCTTATACAAACTGATGCTGAGTGAGAAGAGTAGAATCAGAAGAAATTTGTATCCAATCACAGACACATCATATGTGTGATGACCAATTATGACAGACTGGTCTCTTCTCAGCCATGCAGTGATATAAGTCAATCCCAAAAGACTCATGAAGGAGAGAGATGAGACATCCAGAGAAATAATTAGAAAGAACTGAGCTTGAATCCTGATGGAAGCAAATTACTTGATCTCTTTCTTTTCATTGTTTGGTTTTATTTCTTCTTTACCATTCTTCATACCACCTAGTACAATACTCCTTTGTAACTGAACTAATGTCTAATATGAATGTATTTGCAGATCCTATACTGGACTATATGCTATCGTGGGGGGAGGGAAGTAAAGGAAATTTGAAAATCAAGGAACTATGGAATTGAATCTTGTTAACTGAAACTAAACCAATAAATTAATTTTAAAAAAATTAAAAATATTAAAAAAAAATAAAGTGGGTAACCTTAGCTTCAGCCTAGATGCTCACCCAGAGTTTAGCAAGGGAAATGGATAAGGTGGGATCACTGTCTAACCCCAGGCTTCCCTATCATTACTAATCTTGAGGAAACTGGAGGACAGGTACTGTGAGGTAGCTCTACCACTTTTACCTTGGTGACCATCCTTCCTCCAACGACCTTCCTGGTCAGAAGGGCACATTTGTTCTTGGTGCTCCCCCTGGAGGGGTAACTCCTTGGACCCTCCTTGTGGCATCAAAAGCAGGTTTCTCCCCTGCCTAAGTGACTGGGTTTCCTCCAAGGGGGTCCCCTGGAGGGGCTTTTCCTGGCCATGGCAGCAGCCAAGAATCGAGCATGTTCTATGTCTCTGGTTCGTTCCCTTCATTCTTTCTCCTCTGCTACAACCAGGTCTCTGTTATTAAAGACTCCAGTAATTGGGCCTGAGGTGTTTGGAGTCCCATTGCCAATTTCTGCAGTTTGCTCCTAATATCTGGGGCAGACTAATAAAATACATGTTAAGGATTGCTGCCCTTTCTATAGAGTCAGAATCTAAATTTGTATACCTTTCAATAGCTTCTACAAATCTATTTAGAAAAGGGGTGGGGTTTTCTTGATTTTTCCGAGAAATTTCTCTAACTTTCTGATAATTTACTTGCTTTGTTAAATGAAGTTCTTAGGCCTTCTAATAGGCAAAGTACCATATGGTCTCTCTTCTCCCTATTCTCCCATATTTGATAATCCCATCCTGGGTCACTAGTGGGAACAGCAGCTATTACTGGGGTGTATTTTCTGGGGTCATTGCTACCCAAACAATCCCCAAATTTTGGGGCTTCTTCCCAGATTCTCCTCCTCTCCTCTCAGGAACAGCAGATAGAGAAGAGGATATGCAAATCACCCCATGAAAGCACAAATTGTAGGGATATGTCCCAAAAGCATTCAGTAAACTTTGTTGAATTTTCATAGAACTTGATCAATTTTTCTTTAATTTCATTGAGATCCAAAATGGATATTAGAAGTTCCACTACCTGTGAGAGAGTGATAGGGGGGTGCTAGCTGGATTGGATCAGACTACAAGACTGGGGGATCCAGCTGGTAAAGGGGAAGGTCAGCTGGCACATGAGAAGGGGAATGGATCAGAAGAGGAGATGTCTCTAAGATTGCCTCTGGGGTAGGACTTGAGCCCTGAGTGGGTGTTGCCTCAAGGGGATGGGCCACAGAGGAAGGCACTTCAGCGAGACTAGTGGCTGGGACCCGATCAGGAATCCCTGAGCAGGGAGGGGCCATGCTGAAAGATGCAGAGTAGGAGATATGGATGGTGTAGGAGGCAGAAAATGAGGGGTTTTGGGCTAGAGGAAAAGGGAAGGGGAACCAAGGGGAAAAGCATTGGGGTGAAGCAGAAGGGGCTCGGGGAGCTGCCTCAGTGACCTGAGGAGGAGTTGCTGAGGCAGGAGAGTCTGGGGCCGAAGCCATAAGAAAGGGGTCATTTAATTGGTCCCCATTGCCCCTCCATGGAGGGGCTCTAGCTTAAAGCATCTCACAGTCTTTCCTGAGAACCTTGTTCTGAGAAAATTCAACAAAAGCCATGAAGTAGGCAACTGTTATCCATCTTGCTTCTTGGTGACAATATTATTGTAACTGCAAGACAGTAATATCTTTTAAAGTCCCCAAAACAGGCCATGATTCATGTTCTTCTAGGCCATACGTAGGCCAAACAGTGCTGCAAAAAATAGACTACCTTTTCCTTTTTAAGATTTCCAGAGAAACTGAATTTTTTCCAATGCTGTAAAAGACAACCCAAAGGCAAACTTTTGGGAGCTACAAGCATAGGGCCTGGAAGTCCCTTCCTCCATAAAGGAAGGTTTGAAAGTAACCCTTGAAAAACAAAAACAAACAAAAAAACTGTAAAAAAGTACTTGAAGTTGTCCCAGTTACCTAGCGCCAAGAGAACTGAAAGAATCTGGCTTACACACCGAGATAGGTCTTCTGTCCTTATCTTCCATTCTTCAGAAGTTGCACATTTGTCCCTGTTCTCCAAATTAACCAAACAGGACTGAGAACCTGAGGTAAGGCTGAGCACCAAACTGCCTCCTAGCTGTCTAACCTAACGGGACCTGAAAGGTCAGGCCCAAAAATAATCACACACAAAAAAAAAACAAAACAAACAAACAAAAAACTTGCACTTCCAAGGTACTAGGGAAATAGAGAAGCTTACTTAACCTTTCAGTCCGGGCTGGAGAAGAGCTTGAGATTAGCTGAGTTTCTGGTATCAGGGAACCATAAAAATGAAGAGGTTACCAATAAAGAGGGTTAGGTTTGTTCTGGAGACCCCAAAATACTAACATGCTGGGTCCTGCCAAATGAATGCCACTCAAGTCTTCTCAGTAAAGTAAAGTTTACAAGAAGTTTGCTTGTATTGAACACAGAGAAAGCCTGTGCTAGGTCATTCTATGGCATTCTCACCCACATGGAGGGAATATGGGATCTTACATAAAGGAAGGTTGTGGGAGGAATCTAAGGGGCAACTAGAAGAGGAGTTTAGGGAGGGTCTTCTGTAGTCAAATGAGGTCAATGAGTGATTAACGGTGGGAAGTTGCTTGTGGCTACCTGGACAATGGTGGGTCGGGCCAGTTTAAGGGTAGATTAATATTTTCATAGACTCAAGGGTGGGAAGTATAGTAACAGAGGTTTGGGCCCAGCCACAATGTAAGGCTGATGGCCTCATTAAAATGCCACATCAAATGGGAAAATGTAATCAGAGTTCAATCTTTGATTCTGTACCTCAAAGATTCAAGGAGAACTCAAGGTGCTCCCAGAGGCCATAGATCATCAGGGGTGCTAGGGTGATTGACCAGTGAGCCAGAGATTGTGGAGGCTTCAGAGGGGGCACCCAACTAACAGCTCCAGTAGCTGAGAAAATCCCAGCAATTTGGGACAAAGCTCACCTCTCTGGTAGCAGAGTTCTACAGCGGCAAAAAGCTCAAAAATCAAATAATTAGGTGGCAACATGAGCAAGCAAAGGAAGCAAAGCAAACACAGAAATCTGACTTTAGATTCGTTTTGGGGGGATCAAAAAGGATCAAACCATGGAACAAGAGGAAGACAACAAAGTCAGAGCTCCTGTACCAAAAGCTTCCAAGAAAAATATGAACTGGTTACAGGCCATAGAGGAGCTTAAGAAGGATTTTGAAAACCAAATAAGAGAAGTGGAGGAAAAATTGGGAAGAGTAATCAGAATGATGCAAGAAAATCATGAAAGGAGAGTCAACCACTTGAGGGAAGAAAATAACATGTTAAAAAATAGACTAACTCAAATAGCTAAAGAGGCTCAAAAAGCCAATGAGGAGGGGGGTGGAGCCAAGATGGAGGAAAGGACACAGTAACCTCTCTGAGCTCCTTGGTCACTAAGTCTCAAAGGGTGAATCTGAGTGGATTCCAGAGTAACGGAGCCGACTGGAAGACAGAGCATGGCAGAATCCAGCCCAGAATTTTGCCCAGTGTGTCCAGACAGGTCAAGCGCAGAGCACATGGGGTCTGCACAGCTCAGACCTAGGAGCAGACAAGCAGACTACACCAGAGAGAGAAAAAGCCCCAGCCTACAGACTTACCAAGGATGAACTGCAGTCATCTCGTGTAGGGAAAGGATCATTGGAGCCAGGTAGGAGAGTCAGGCCACCAGTGGAGAGAGTGGCTTCTCTGGCTGCATTTGGCCCCCAGCCTGCAAGTTTAGAAACTGCCTGCCTGTACAATACAGGGGCTGGAATGGCAAAGTAAATTCTAGCTGCTCCAATCCACCCATCTCTCCTTCATGAAGAAGAAAACCCAAAGATAAGTCTCCCACCCAGATTGGAATCCCAAGTTAATGGAAATAGCCTCAGGCTTGAGAGTCTCCAAGAAGGGGTGTAACTGAGACAGCCAGGAGTCTAAAGAGAAGAGAGGGAGGGGTCACAACAAGCTTCACCTCACCTCACCAACAAAAGCCTACTTATAGTCCAGGGTTATATGGGCAGAAATCTGAAATGGTCAGACTTACCCCCAACTACACATCTACACTCCTCACTGACTTCCCTGACTTAGCCATAAACTAGCCACCCAGAGGTATTCAAAGTCAAGGATCAGGCCCTAAACTCATAGCCTGAGAAACTAAGAAACAAGTAGTCACAATGGGAAAGAAAGAAGCTGAGAAGGAGAAGGGGAAGGCAAGAAAATCTATTCGAGCATACTATGGAGGGCAAGAACAACAAAAGTACACAGGACAATATAGACTCTCTACCAACACCTGAGACCACAAAAGAAAACATGATCTCGTCTCAAGCCCAAATAGCATTCCTGGAAGAGCTTAAGAAAAATTTTGAAGACCAAATCACAGAGGCAGTGACCAACTTGTAAAAAGAAAATACCTCCCTAAAAAAGGAACTTCAAAAACTAACTAAAGACCATAATTCGCTAAAAAAAATAGATACAACCAACTGAAACTCAGAACTCTATGATGCAGCAGGAGTCAATAAAAAAAAAAGATCGAAAAATTGGAAGAAAATGTAAAATATCTCACTGGAAAAATAACTGACCTAGAGAACAGATCCAGGAGAGACAACTTAAGAATTATTGGTCTACCAGAAAGCCATGATGAAAAAAGCAGTCTAGAAAACATCCTTCAAGAGATTGTCAAAGAAAACTGTCCTGAGGTCCTGGAATCAGAGGATAAAATAGCTATCGATAGAATTCACTGGACTCCTCCTGGAAGAGAGGCCAAACTGAAAACTTCAAGAAATATAGTAGCCAAATTCCAGAATTGCAAGATTAAAGAAAAAATTCTACAAGCAGCCAAAAAGAAACAATTCAAATATCGAGGAACTACAGTTAGGATCACACAGGACCTAGCAGCTTCTACATTAAAAGAGCAGACGGACTGGAATTTGATATTTCATAGGGCAAGAGAGCTAGGACTACAGCCAAGGATTAACTACCTGGCAAAACTGAGCATAATCTTTCAGGCAAGGCAATGGTCGTTTAATGAAATAAGAGACTTCCAGACTTTCCTGATGAAAAAGCCAGAGCTCAATGGAAAATTTCATCTCCAATTACAAGAATCCAGAAGGACATAAAAAGGTAAAAAAGGGTAACACAGACTCACACATGCAGAAGTGCACACACCCACACCCACAAACACACTCTCATTACTTGGGATGCAACAAGAGCAAAATGTTCACATCCCTCTATGTGGAGCTGATAACTGTCAATATTCAAAATCTTTATGATTATCATGACCTTCAAAAGGGTTATACTTAGGTAGAGGGTGTGGGTATGAATGCACTAACATGAAGTCTAAAAAAAAGACTAGTAAGGGGATCAAAAGGACTGTAATTGGAAAAAGGGAAGGATGAGCTAGGAAAAGGTAAAATATGCCATCTGAAGAGGCATCAAAACACACTATAGAAGAGGGGAAAGAAAGAGGGAGAAGAACATCATTTAAACACTTTTCTCACTGGTTCTGGTTCAAAGAGGGATCAAATTAATCAGTGAAGTTTAAGATTCTAACGTGAATAGACACATAAATTCATTAAATAGAGGAAAAGGAGGGAGGGAGAGGAGCACTGTTTGAAATTTACTCTCATTGGTTTGGAATAAAACGGGGAGTAATTTACTCTGAAAAGTATAAAATTTTATTGTGTCCTATAGATAGTGGGAGGGTAAGGGGGGGGTGAAAAGTAGGAGACTAAAGGGGGGATTAGAAGGGAGGGCAATAGTAGTAAGGGGAGAGGGTAGGTTAAGAAAGGGGGTCACTGGGTGTGAACACTGAGGAAGGGGGTGGTCAAAAAGGAAAACTTCAAGGAGGGGAAGGGAGAAGGAAGAAACAAAAATATAAACAGGGGAGGGAAGAGGATGGAGGGGAAGAGACAGATAGTCATTATTAGTGTGAATGTGAATGGGATGAACTCTCCCATAAAACAGAGGTGGATAGCAGAATGGATTAAAAACCATAATCCCACAATATGCTGTCTACAAGAAACACATTTGAAACAAAGAGATACCCACAGGGTAAAGGTAAAAGGTTGGAGTAAAATTTATTATGCCTCAGCTAAAGTAAAAAAAGCAAGGGTAGCAATACTTATCTCAGATAAAGCAAAAGCAAAAATAGATCTAATTAAAAGAGATAAGGAAGGAAACTATATTGTACTAAAAGGCACCATCGATAATGAAGCAATATCACTATTTAATATATATGCACCAAGTGGTATAGCATATAAATTCCTAGAAGAGAAATTAAAGGAATTAGAGGAAGAAATAGATAGCAAAACTATACTAGTGTGGGAACTTAATCTCCCCCTCTCTGAACTTGATAAATCTAACCTCAAAATAAACAAGAAAGAAGTTATGGAGGTGAATAGAATCTTAGAGAGACTAGATATGATGGATCTCTGGAGAAAACTGAATGGAGATAAAAAGGAATTTACTTTCTTTTTAGCAGTGCATAGTACATACTCAAAAATAGACCATGTACTAGGGCATAAAAACCTCACAATCCAGTGCAAAAAGGCAGAAATATTAAGTGCATCATTCTCAGATCATGATGCAATAAAAATTATATGCAATAAAGGGCCAGGGAAATATAGACTAAAAACTAATTGGAAATTAAACAATTTAATCTTAAAGAATGGATGGGTCAAAGAAGAAATTATAGAAACAATCAATAATTTCATTCAAGAGATTGATAATAATGAGACAACATACCAAAATCTGTGCGATGCACTAAAGGCAGTTCTCAGGGGAAGTTTTATATCCCTGAGTGCATAGTTAATTAAAGCAGAGAGAAGGGATGTCAATGAATTGGACATGCAATTGAAAAAGCTAGAAAAAGAACAAATTGAAAATCCCCAATTTAGTACTAAATTAGAAATATTGAAAACCAAGGGAGAGATTAATAAAATTGAAATTAAGAAAACCTTTGAATTAATAAATAAAACTAAGAGCTGGTTTTATGAAAAAAATCAACAAAATTGATAGACCCTTAGTCAATATGATAAAAAAGAAGAAAACCAAATTATGAGCATCAAAAATAAAAAGGGTGAATCGACCTCTAATGAAGAGGAAATCAAAAAAATAATGAGGAATTATTTTTCCCAATTGTATGCACATAAATATGACAATCTTAGTGAAAGGTATGAATATTTACAAAATCACAAGTTGCCCAGATTAACTGAAGAGAAAGTGAATTACCTAAATAACCCCATCTCAGAAAAAGAAATCACACAAGCCATCAATGAACTCCCTAGGAAAAAATCTCCAAGGCCAGATGGGTTCACTAGTGAATTCTATCAAACATTTAAAGAACAGTTGGTTCCAATACTTTACAAACAATTTGGTAAAATTAATGAAGAAGGAGTCCTACCAAACTCTTTCTATGACACAAATATGGTACTGATTCCTAAATCAGGAAGAGATAAAACAGAGAAAGAAAATTATAGACCAATTTCCTTCATGAATTTAGATGCAAAAATTCTAAATAAAATATTAGCCAAAAGACTCCAACAACTTATCACAAAAATAATACACTCTGATCAGGTTGGATTCATTCCAGGTATGCAAGGATGGTTTAATATTAGGAAAACCATCAGTATAATTGAGCATATCAACAATAAAACTCGCAGACACCACATGATCATCTCAATAGATGCAGTACAAGCTTTTAACAAATTACAACATCCATTCCTATTAAAAACACTAGAAAGTATAGGAATAAATGGAGGGGGGAGGGAAGGAAAGAAAATTTGAAAATCAAGGAACTATGGAATTGATTCTTGTTAACTGAGATTAAACTAATAAATTAATAAAAAATGAAAAAAAAAAGCCAATGAGGAGAAAAATGCCTTAAAAAGCCAAATTTGCCAGGTGGAAAAAGAATCTCAAAAGCTCACTGAAGAGAACCATTCCTTCAGAATAAGATAAGAGCAAATGGAAGCTAGTAACTTTATGAAAAATCATCATACTATTAAACAGATCCAAACAAATGAGAAAATAGAAGGCAACGTGAAATATCTCATTGGAAAAACCACTGACATGGAAAAGAGATCCAAGAGAAAGGATTTAAAAATTATTGGAGTACTTGAAAGCCATGCTCAAAAAAGGAACCTAGAAACCATCCTTCAAGAAATTCTCGATGGGGTGGAGCCAAGATGGCGGAGTAGAAACAGCTCATCCAAGCCACTCTGCCCCCAGATTCCCCCCAAACTATGTAAAAGGGGACTCTGAACAACTTCTGGAGCCCCAGCACCCACAGAACGACACAGAGAAGCTAAACTCCCGCTGAGGACAGCCCAGCAGCCCTGCAGGAAGGACCAGCACAGCAGTCTGGGAGCCGGCAGAGCTCAGCTCGCAGAGCCCAGGAAGCAGAGCCGAGCTGAGCCCAGGTCCCAGTGAGCTGAGGTTTTAGCCCCAGGGCGGCAGGGCCAGCAGCAGGCTGGAGGAACCCCAGAACACCAGCAGCCATGGCGACTCCAGAATTATCAAAATAGGCATGCCTAGGACAAAGTAAGAAGTTAGTGTTCTATGGACTTTGGGACCTGCATTTGGGGGAATGCGTCGGCTCCCTCCCCTGGGGACCAGAAGCCACTGAGGAGACACGTCATTTTCTAATTGTCAGAGGCAGCTCCAGCTCGCTGAATGCAAATTAATTATAGGGAGATACAGCGATCACTCTTGGGGGGTAATCACTCTTGCTTTAACCTCCCTGGATCTGGATTGTGATCTAGGGTGGAAGTTGTGGGTGGGTTTACAGCTTGCCAGAAACAGAAGTTGACCCCTACACGTACGGGATGAAAATTCCTCTATCTGGCCTCAAAGCCATAGTGTGGCAACAAGCCCAAAAGTCAGGCAATCAAGTGACAACATGTCAAGGCAAAGGAAACAGAAAAATGCAACCCTAGACTCCCATTTTGGGGGCATAGAGCGGGGAAAGGACTGTGAGGTCAGAAGTCCTGCTCCAAAAGCCCCAGGGGAAAACATGAGCGGGTTGCAGGCCATAGAGGACCTTAAGAAGGACTTTAAATATCAAATAAGAGAAGTGGATGAAAAATTGGAAAGAGAAATGAGAAGAATGCAGGAAAAGTATGAAATGAGGGTCAATAGCCTGACTGAGGAAAACAACACCTTAAAAAATAGATTGATTCAAATGGCAAAGGAGGGCCAAAAGGACAATGAGGAGAAGAATGCCTTAAAAAGTCGAATTTGCCAGATGGAAAAAGAATCTCAAAAGTTCACTGAGGAGAATCATTCCTTCAGAGTTAGACTGGAGCAAATGGAAGCTAATGACTTGATGAGAAATCAAAATGTTGTTAAGCAGATCCAAACAAATGAAAGATTAGAAGGCAATGTGAAATATCTCATGGGAAAAACCACTGACCTGGAAAATAGATCCAGGAGAGACAATTTAAAAATTATTGGACTACCTGAAAGCCATGATCAAAGAAAGAACCTAGAAATCACCCTTCAAGAAATTCTCAAGGAAAAGTGCCCTGATGTTTTAGATCCAGAGGGCAAAATAGAGGTTGAAAGAATCCACAGATCACCTCCTGAAAAAGATCCCAAAAAGAAAACTCCCAGGAATATTATAGCCAGGTTCCTGGATCCCCAGATTAAGGAGAAAATACTACAAGCAGCCAGGAAGAAACAATTTCAATATTGTGGAAACACAATCAGAATAGCCCAGGACCTGGCAGCTTCTACACTGAGGGATTGAAGGGCATGGAATATGATATTTCAGAGGGCAAAAGAACTGAGAATGAACCCAAGGGCCACCTACCCAGCAAAACAGAGTATTTTGTTTCAGGGGAAAATATGGTCATTCAGTGGAATAGAGGACTTTCAAGCATTCTTGAGGAAAAAACCAGAATTGAATAGAAAATTTGACATCCAGACACAAGAAGCAAGAGATGCCTGAGAAGGTAATCAGGGAAAAGAAATCAAAAGGAACTTATCAAAGTTGAACTATTTACATTCCTATATGGAAAAGCAATAACTGTGACTGATGATATCTTTCTCACTATGAAAATAATGGAAGAGGGGTGTGTGGTCATATGAATACATATGTGAATGTGTGTGTATATGGTTACAGTTATATTGGATAGAGGGCATAGGTTGAATTTTTTGGGAAGGGAGAATACTCAAGGGATGAAATTATGAGGTGAGAGAGGAAAGTGGCAAGAGGAGATGGGGAAAGACAGGGTAGGGTAAACTATCTCATGTAGAAGAAGCAAGGGGAAGTGGTTGCAAGGGAGGGGGAGAATAGGAAGGGGGAAAAAAGGCAAATCCACATTCACATTGAATTTTGTTCAGGATGAGAATGACATACATACTAAATGGGATCTATCAACCTGCAGCAGAATAGGGGGAAGGGGGATGATTGATGGGAAGGCATCCTTGAGGGGAGGGGAGGTTGGAAGTACCCACTATTGAAGAGGGACAGGATCATGTAGGGAATGGACCAGGTGGGGAGTGGGATGAGTGTGAGGGAAATATAAGCAGCCTTGCACAATATATCTACTATGATAATGTTTTGCATAGCTAGACATGTACAACATATACTGAATTACTTATCTCCCCAGAGGGAATGGGTGACAAGGGAGGAAGGAAATGGATCTGATATTCGAGGTCTTAACATTAAATGTTTCAAATATATATAAATACTATTATTAATACTCTTTTGCTTATAATTGGGAGATAAGATGTGCAGGCATTGGGACACAAAGATGCACCTTCCTCTAATGGAAAAGTCGAAGGGGGTATGGGAGAAGGTATGGGAGAGAGCAGATTGGAGGAAGCGATATCTTGTGGGACTGCTATTCTGGGAGGTTGGGTATGGGAATAACGAGGGGAAAATGATTGTAACTCAAAATCTGGTGGAAATGAATGATGTAAAACAGAAGTTAATAAAGCATTTGTTTTAAAAAAAAGAAATTCTCAAGGAAAATTGCCATGATATTTTAGAGCCAGAGGGCAAAAAAGAGGTTGAAAGAATCCACCTCTTAAAATTGACCTCTTGAAAAAGATCCCAAAAAGAAAACTCCTAGGAATATTATAACCAGGTTCTGGAATTCCCAGATCAAGGAGAAAATATTATAAGCTGACAAGATGAAACAATTTGAATGTTGTGGAAATAAAATTAGGATAACACTAGATCTGATAGCATCTACATTAAGGAGCTGGGATTAAAACCAAGAATCTCCTGCCCACAAAAACTGAGCTTCACGTTTCAAGATAAAATATGGTCATGCAATGAAATAGAGGACTTTCAAGCATTCTTGATGAAAAAACCAGAGCTGAAGAGAAAAATTTGACATTCATATATAAGAAGCAAGAGAATCATGAGAAGGTAAACAGCGAAAAGAAATCAAAAGGAACTAATCAAAGATTAACAATTTACATTCCTACATGGAAAAATAATAATTGTAACTTTTGAAACTTGTCTCCGTATGAGAATAGTTGAAGGGAAGATATATATATATATATATATATATATATATATATATATATATATATATATATATATATATATATATATATATATGCCTACATACATATGTCTATATAGGAGAGTACGTGGGAGTATGAATACATATGTGAATGTGTGTATATATGTGTACAGGTACACATAGACAGACGGCCCAGGACCAGTTGAATAAGAAAGGAAAGGATGATACTTAAAAGGTGAAATTGAGATGTGAGAGAGAAATATAATGAGAGGAGATGGGGAGACAGAATGGGGTAAATTATCCCATATAGAAGAGGCAAGGGAAAACTGTTATAATGAAGGGGAAGAACAGGAAGGCTAAAGGGAATGGGTCAACCTTACTCTCATTGAATTTGGCTTAGGGAGGGAATGACATATACACTAAATAGGGTATCTTGCCCTATAGCAGAGTAGGGGGGAAAGGGATGAGACAAGGGATGATGGGGGGCGTGGCAGGTTGGGGGTAAGGAAGTTGAAAGCACACACTTCTGAAAAGGGACAGGGTCAAAGTAGAGAATAGAACAAGTAGGATAGGACAGAGTGCAATATACTCAATCTTTTACAATAGATCCATTATAGAAATATTTTGTGTAGCTACACACATACAGCTTATATTGAATTGCTTATCTTCCCAGTAAGGGTGGGTGATGAGGGAGGAAAGGAAAGAATCTGGAATCCAAAGTTTTAAAATCAAATGTTTAAAATATATATTTTATTATTGTTATTATTATTATTGTTGTTTTTGTTGTTATTATTATTTTACATGCAACTGGGAAATAAGATATGTAGGTGCTGGGGTATAGAGATCCATCTTGCCCTACTGGAAAATTGGATGGGGGATGCATGAAGATACAGGAGAGAGCAGATCTTGGGAGGGAGTATACAGTGGAGTCACTATTTTGGGGTGGTGGGTAGGGTAAAGATAGGGAGAAAAGTTTTAATTCAAAATCTTGTGGCAAAGAATGATGTAACCTAAAAATAAATATAAAAATTAACTTAAAAAATTCTAAAATAAAAACTTCAAGTTACATTATACCCAAATCACAGAACTATCAAGTCAAGTTAAAAATACTACAAGTGGGACAGCTAGGTGGTTCAGTGAGTAGAGTGCCGGCCCTGGAGTCAGAAGGACCTGAGTTCAGATCCGGCCTCAGACACTTAACACACATAAACAAAAACCTAGCTGTGTGACCTTGGGCAAGTTAATTAATCCCAATTGCCCTCCAAAAAAAAAAATACTGCAAGTGGCCAGAAAAAAACAATTCAAATATTGGGGAAGCACAATCAGGATTACATACTACTTAGCATCTACAACACTAAAGGATAATAATTTAAGGAACAGGATATTCAAGAAAGCAAAGGAACTACGACTACAACCTAGAATTACCTACATAATGAAATTAAGTGTAATATTTCAAGGGAAAAAAATGTTCATTCAATAAAAATAGAAGAAATGCAAGCTTTTCTAAAGAGAAGACCAGAACTGAACGATGACAACAGAAAGGTTTCCGCTATCAAGAAACTTAGGGAAGCCTTAAAAACATAGGGGGGAGAGGGACTAGAGGAAAGAGGATAGGAGCCAAGATGGCAGAGTAAAAGCAGGAACTTATTTCAGCTCATCCACAATTACCTCAAACACCTGTAAAACTAATTCTAAATAAATTTCAGACCAACAGAACCCACAAAATTACACAGTGAAATATGTCTCCTGCTGAGGACAAAGCCTGGCAAAGCAACAGGAAGGGTCAATCACACTGGGCTGGGAGTGGAGCACAGTTCCATGTGGGTGGTGATGACACAGAATGGTGACACAGACGAGTCACAGAAGACCTCAAGCAACTGAATCACTGGCAGGTGTGGCAGATTCCATACTTCTCAACCCATAAATGCCAAAAAGAAAGTAAAAAATTAATGGGGAAACTGTTAGAACTGGGTGAGAGAAGAGTGTGTTCTGGCCCTTGCCCCTGGGACAGCAGAGGTCACAGTAGCTGCAGAAGCTGCTGTGCTGGCTGTTTCTAGAGCTCCAGGTGCATAGTAGGTGGGGGGACCAAGCAGCTGACCAGAGGTCAATTGCAGGAATATCTTTACTGGCACTGAAGCAACATTCTCTTGCTTTGTCCCACTTGGATCTGGGTTGTAATCTTAGTTGGTGGTTATGGAGCAATGAGCACAGGTAAAAGAGAGCTTGTTGAGGTTGTAGAGAAGCAAGTCCTCCTCAGAGTTCTTAGGCAGGTGCTAGAAAAATTTCTGACAACAGGTGTATAAAACCGCAGAAATTTGGGACACAGCACTCTCTACTCTAGAAGCAGAGGTCTACCATGGCAAGGAGCTCAAAAGTCAAATAATTGGCTGGCAAAACAAGCAAACAAAGGAAGAGAAATTGAACTATAGAATATTTTTGGGGGGAGGCAAAGAAGATAAAAACATAGAACCAGAAGAAACAAATCTGACAATCTTAGTGAAATGGGTAAATATTTAAAAATTGTCTAAATTGCCAAGATTTCCAGAAGAGGAAAAGTATACTTAAATATCACCATGTTAGAAAACTAAATTGATCTAGCCTTCAATGAACTGCCTAAGAAAAATTCTTCAGGGACAGATAGATTTACAAGTGAAATCTATCAAACATTTAAAGAACAATTAATTCCAATACTATATAAACTATTTGAGAAAATAGTCAAAGAAGAAGTTGTTCATATCCAATTCCTTGTGGGCATTTATCGTGCTGATACCTTCACCAGGTAGAACCAAAACAAGAGAACATTGTGGACCAATTTCCCTAATGAAATTTAAAACAGAATATTAGCAAAGAGATTACAGCAACTTATTAAGAGGATCGTCCACTGTGACCAGGAGGATTTATATCAGGAATACAGGGCTGGTTCAATATTAGGAAAATAATCAACATAACCAAAACAAATTTGACAAACTATAGCACTCATTCCTATTAAAAACACTAGGGAGCCCAGGAATATGTGGAGCTTTCCTTAAACTGATAAGCAATATCTATTTAAAATCACCATCAAGCATTATCTGTAATAGGGATAATCTAAGAAGCCTTTTCAATAAGATCAGTGATGAAATAAAGATGCCCATTATCACCACTATTATTCAATATTATACTGGAAATATTAGCTTTAACAACATGAGAAGGAAAAGTTACTGAAGGACTTAGAATAGGCAATGGGAAAACAGAACTATTACTCATTGCAGATGATTACTGGAGAATCCTAGTGAATCAACAACAACAACAACAACAAAAACCTGCTTGAAATAATTAACTTTTTATAATTATTAGCAAATGGCTTTATCTTCTCAAAATGATAAAAAGAGAGTGGTTCTTTTTTAAAACCTACACTCAAAAAGAGGAAGATGAGTATTTCTGCTCATTGCACTTTAAAGAATAGCCAACAAGGTAAGGGGTACAGAGCTGCTTAAGATTTATTTGGATTTTCATTTACTCCCCCAAAACAAACCAAAACAAAGTAACACATATCTTTCAGAATAGAAAATGTAAGAAAAAAAACAGTTTATCAGCATCTGATACCAAATATAAGTCTCTAGAATGAGGAGTATTTTACCACTGCGCTTGAACTTAGATAATTTGAATAGCTACACTTTCCCCACACTAAGGAAAGTACTCAACTGCTATTCAAGTAACCTGACTATTGCATGTGATAGAATCAAAAAATCAACCTAAAATGCAAATCAGGGGAGTGATATCTAGGCATCTATTTATCTAATAGAATATGGGGATTTTAGGGGACTAAAAACTTAATATGATAAATTATGGAGACTAGAAACTAAAAGAACTCATTCAATTCCTAAAAAAATTGTAAATCAATAAACATGACTTTCAATATATAATGGAACAAAAAGGAATTATATATAATACAAAGTTTGTCTCCACCATTTATAGGTACTGATATTATTAATAGTTTAATAATTAATATTTAATTATTACTACTCATTTATAATATATTACCATATATTAAATAACGAGTATGATATACCATGGTAGGTCCAACACTGCTCTGCTTATGTGTTCCTTTCTGAACTTCCTTTTGCTTTATTTTAAAATCATTCATTGATAATTGTTTCTTTGTTTTCCTCTTTTTAGTAACATTGTTACACTTTTTCTCCCCAGACTCCCAACCTCAAATTAATTTATTAGTTTACTTTTGAACAAGAAGTGAGCTAAGTAGGGATAAATGTTTCTTTAGGTTTTCAAAAGAAATGGGAGGGAGTGGTTAGGTGGCACAGTGAATAGAGCACTGGCTTTGGAGTCAGGAGGACCTAAGTTCAAATCCGGCCCCAGACACTTAACACTTGCTAGCCGCGTGACCTTGGGCAAGTCACTTAACCCAAATTGCCCTGCCTTCACCCCTCCAAAAAAGCAAAACAAACAAATAAACAAAAAAAAAAAAAACAAAGCAAAAGAAATGGGAAGCTTCAAAAGAAAAGATTAATTAGTAATGGAGTAAAGACTTTCGTATGCTAAGATTTGAAGGTCTTTACCTAAAGGGGGGGGGGGGGGAAGTAAGATGCCATTAATGAACACAGAACATTAGAGTAGAAAGGGAGAGGAGGGACAAGTCTGTAGGGAGAAACAAGCTTTATATTTCTTCCACTACCCACCCCTGCAAAAATGAGCAAAATCATATAGCACCACATCTTTAGTCTTTTAAAACTAATATTCCACCAATATCGTTGAATGGCTGGATGTAAGTGATAAACCATCACAAATCAAAACACACTAAAAGCATGATGAAGATGTATGTAGTAGGTATTAATAGACTTCCATACACAACAAATAAAGAACCACAAAGAAAAAATGAGGAGAAAAAGGATGTCAATATATCATCACAAAAGGCGGCCTTGCTATCTGAAAAGTTCAGGAAAGAATACCCAAGGGGGTAAATATTTTGTTTAAGCCCATATGTATCCCAGGCATTGTGATTTAAAGAAAAAGCAATAAAGATGATGGGAATGTTGATTCAATCCCTTAAATTTAACATTTGGGAAAACAAGTTGTTTCAATTTCTACTATTAGAGAGAACTTTCAAAAATCTACCCATAAATTTAATTCTATTATATTACTCAAACATTCAAATAAATTAGTGTTTTCATTAATTTGAAAGTTTCTTTCAATGATGCATGTTTATAGTACATTTATGCCAGTCTATCCTATATGATTCTTGCCCAGAGCCCTTCAGAGTTGACCACAACAAATCCACCCAACATCCTAGAGGCCTTCTTGCTTTCTTTTGACCATAATACATTCATACATAATGCATTTTGTAAAGTTTTTGTAAATATGTAAATAAATATGTAATATGTATTTATTAAATATTAAATTAAATATTAAATTTGTAAATAAAGTTTTTGTAAATATTTTGTAAATATTTTTGTAGAAGTTTAAATATAATGTAGAAGTTTAAATATAATATAAGCAAATATTATACATATTTTTTAAAAGAAAAGGGGATGGGAGAAGGAAAAATAGGAATCAAAATGATACAAACACACCAAAAAGAATGGAAAAACATTCTAATATCAATTTATATACACAAACATACATTGCATAATGCATGCACACTTATGTACTTGTGTGCATATACACATGCTGTAATGTATACAATGACATGTCATGTTACTGTAGAACATGCAGGTAGGACAAGTGCATGTTAATAGGCATTTTATTATTCATAAAACCCTTTGAAAACAGAGCCTAGGTTCACAGATTGACACTGGATTACTTTTTTTTTTCTCTTTTCTGTATTTATTTATTTCTTCCTAACAAAATTGCTCAGTCTGTTTTGATAATTCAGTGTCAGGAAGACATGTATTTTCAGAGAGAATATGGCAAAAAGATATCAAATTATATTTGTTATCACTAAACAATAGGTG